>JABACO010000027.1:0-572500 GCA_013339895.1 Ephydatia muelleri
TGATCGTGTAACTCCTTCTGTAGAGCTTGCTTGTCACATACTGTGCCTGAATAATTTGGACGGATTGCATCCAACCGGGTCCGGATAGTACGTTTAAGGAATAGTTCACAAGGAGCGACTTGAGTAGTTGCATGAGGAGTACTGCGGTAAGTCAACAAGAAACGGCACAATTTCTGACTCAATGAAGCTCCGTCGTTCCTTGCTGCTGACATTGCTTTCTTGAACGTTTGTACAAACCGTTCTGCCAATCCATTTGAAGCTGGATGATATGGTGCCACCCGAATATGCTTCACAGCATTCCCAGCCATGAAATCAGCAAATTCCTTTGATACAAACTGTGGACCGTTGTCCGATACCAACTGGTTTGGTACACCATATGATGCAAATAACAGTCGCAGTGCCTCAATGGTCCTGGCTGTGGTTGTGGATGATGCCATTGGTATAACCTCAGGCCATTTTGAATGCGCATCTACCACTATCAAGAACTGCTGTCCCAGGAATGGGCCTGCGAAATCAACATGAATACGTTGCCAGGGTAATGATGGCCACACCCATGGATGCAATGGAGCTGCAGGTGGAGTCAACTTGACTTCTTGACAAGGAATGCACGATTTTGCTAGATGTTCTAACTCAGTGTCCAACCCTGGCCACCACAAATAACCTCGGGCTAACGACTTCATTCGTGACGCCCCGGGGTGACCCTTGTGCAATTCCTCAAGTACTCTTCCCTGCAACTTCTTAGGCACCAGCACTCGTACCCCCCACAACAAGCAACCGCTTTCAATGGTTATCTCATCTCGCCGAATCCAGTATGGCTTCAAATCATCATTCACTTTAGTAGGCCAACCTTTCTGTGTTAACAACAGCACTTTGCCTAAAATTTGGTCACACCCTGTTGCCGCTCTCAACTGCTCAGCTGTCACAGGCAAACTTTCCAACTGTGCCACATTGAAAACTGTTGCTGCTGTCACATCCTCCTCCTCTCCAGTACTTTGCAAAGGCAACCGTGACAAGCCATCAGCATTTGCATGACAAGCCGTTGAACGATACTCAATAGTATACTGATATGTGGATAGCAACAATGCCCACCTTTGAAGTCGAGCAGCAGCCAGGGTAGGAATACCTGCCTTTGATCCCAAAATGGTAGTTAACGGCTTGTGATCTGTATACAAAGTAAATGGACGTCCATAAAGATACTGGTGGAATTTACGAACACCGAATATTAAGGAAAGAGCTTCTTTTTCCAGTTGTGCATAATTTCTCTCGCTAGATGACAATGTTCTGGATGCAAATGCAACCGGCCTCTCTGACCCGTCAGGACACACGTGTGAGAGTACAGCTCCAACTCCATACTCTGATGCATCACCAGCCAATTTTAGCGGCATAGTTGGATCATAGTGAACCAGAACTCGACTAGATGCCAGACTTTGCTTCGCTAACTGGAATGCTTCTTCACACAATTCATCCCATTCCCAAGAGACATCTTGTCTCAACAATCTATTCAGGGGATGAAGCACCGTTGACAAGTTTGGTATGAACCTGGCATAGTAATTAACCAAACCCAAGAATGATCGCATCTGATTTAGATCCTTTGGTGCCGGAGCCTCAAGAATAGCCTTCAACTTTTCTGGAGTTGTATGTAATCCCTCTGCATCAACAACATAGCCAAGGTATTCCACAGACTTTGCCATAAAAACACACTTGTTCTTCTGTATGGTCAAGCCTGCTTCCTGTAACCTGCTTAACACCTGCTCCAAAGCCTGCAGATGTTGGGCATCATCCTTTCCTGTCACTAAAATGTCATCAATATAGCAGATCACTCCCGCTATGCCTTGCAAAATGGAGTCCATTGCCCGCTGAAACAATGCAGGGGCAGAAGCCACCCCGAAAGGAAGGCGTGTATAACTGAACAACCCAATGTGTGTGTTTATGACCACCAACTCACAAGACTCTTCTTCCAAAACCAATTGCTGGTATGCTTGAGACAGATCGATTTTTGAAAACTTTTGTCCTCCTGCTAGGGTGGCAAACAAGTCATTTGGCTTTGGCAGAGGATAGCGATCCACCTCCAAATACTGGTTAATAGTCATCTTGTAGTCACCACACAATCGAACTCTGCCATCCTTCTTTGGGACCACTACAATTGGTGCAGCCCAAGAACTGTGTGTTATCCTTCTCAATATTCCTTGCTCTTCAAGATGACGAATTTCCTGCTCCACTGCCTCCTTCAGAGCAAAGGGTATAGGCCTAGGTCTGATAAACCTTGGTACTACTCCAGCCTTCAGTACCAACTTGGCTTTAACGCCTTTCATTGTACCTAGCTCAGCCTTGAAAACATCAGCATACTTGCGCATCAACGTTTTGACCATTTGGTCACTTTGTGAAGGACTGATCCAATGACACATAGCAGACCAATCAAGCTTGATCTGCTGAAGCCAATCCCTTCCTATCAAACTTGGTCCATCCTCCTTCACAACTCTCAGCAACAACTCATATCTCCGACCACCATACTGTACCCGCAGCTCAGCCTCTCCCAGTACCTTCAACCGCATGTGATTATATGCTCTCAAAACAACATCTGCCTTCCGTAATATCACTTGACCCCTAATCTGCTTCCAAGTGCGCTCTGATACTAACGAGACAGCTGCCCCAGTGTCTACTTCCATCTCAATCGTTGTTCCGTTCACTGCAATCTTCACCACAATAGGACGAACTTGTGGTGTTCCAACAGCAAACACACTAACGTTGTCAATTGCAGATTCTTCTTCTGCAGAATCATCCACTGAGAGAGTGTTGCGCCCTTGATAAGGTTGTGATGTTGGCTTAGACAAACCAACTGGCCTCCCACCACTTCTACATACTCTAGCAATATGCCCAGGTTTATTGCATTTGAAACATGTAGCCTGCCTAAATGGACACCTATCAGCAAGATGCTTACTGCTTCCACAACGTGTACATTTTGATGAAATAGTTGTATCTGTCCTCGTAGTCACCTTCTTCACTGTCAGACTAGGTTCTTTCAGTCGCTGGGCATTCATTAGAACAGCCTCCCTACTTTGTGCGATTTCTAATGCTCGCGCCAATGTTAATTCATTCTCTGTCAGTAACGCCCTTTGCGTACTTTCTTCGCGTAATCCGCACACCAGCCTATCCCTAAGCGCTTCCTCTAGATAACCGCCAAAACGACAATGTATAGCAAGCTTCCTTAACTCAGCAACATACTCAGCCACACTTTCATCCGCACCCTGGCTCCTACGATGAAAGTGAAAACGCTCCGCTATAACAACAGGCTTGGGCTCAAAATGTCTCCTTAATGTACCCATCAGTTCAACAAGCGATACATCCTTTAGCTGCTGCGGCAGCAACAAGTCACGCAACAGCGCGTAATTTTTACCCCCAATCAAAGAGAGGAATACCGCTACCTGACGCTCAGATTCAATCTTGTTTGCAACAAAATATAACCCCATCCGCTCCAAGTATGAGGAAATACCTTCGACGTTGGGGTCAAATTCCTGTATGTGACCGAAAGCCATGTGCGCCATTCTTGAGAACCCGTCGAAGAGCCACCCTCGTCGCCAAATGTAGTAACGCAACAACCAGTGTAAATATACCACAAAAGGACAGCACAATCACACACCAACAGCCTGCTGCTGGTTCTACCTGTCTACACTGTCCTGCGCATGCGCACCTAATTCATGCACACTATATGGTTCATACACTACTCTACACATGTCTCTTCCACACTCCACCCCCATCTATTTCCACCTTGCATGACTTGCTGCCCAATTGTGGCTGGTTGCCACCGAGAATGACCAGACCTGTAGTCTGTAACCATAACTCCGTTTCCAACATCACAAATGCGTTCAACAGCTGCAGACCTTGACAGCTCCTATCTGACATTTTATAATACTGATTCCTTCAAGTCTGTCATCAGGAGCCTGAGTCTGCATTGTAGATGCCTCCCGATCATCAATGTTGCCATTGTGGCTTCTGTGGTAGAATGTCTTTCGTTTCGGTAGTTCAATAAGAAGCTGGCCAGGCTGTGCTGCAGTGCTTGTTTTAATGTTTGAATGAAGCATTCCACTAGACCATTTGTGGCTGGATGATATGGACTAGACTTGAGGTGCTTTACATGTATGTTATTCAAGGCCAGGAAATAGTTTGAATCCTGCTGAAGTGAACTGGGGCCCATTATCTGTTACCATTTGCAGCGGTATTCCCCACCAGGCAAAGATAGCACGCAGTTCATCCACTGTCCTGTCCGTGGTGGTTTCATCCATCGCCACAACCTCCATTTCGAATAGGCATTCACAATGACCAAGAAGCATTTCCCCTGAAATGGTCCCTCAAACTCCACATGGATCCTCCTCGGTTCCTCCTGTACCTTCTGTTGGTGCACTTTTGGAATGACCACCCTAGTTCCCCACATTAGACAACCTTGTTCTGTGGTTAGTCATGGAGTTTGTCAAAACACACCAGCAGGATGTCTTCCACAGTTTTGGGCCATCCAGATTGAACGTACATGTATTTGAACACCTTTGACAGAAGTGACCCTCCCTCTTTCTCTCTTTAGATGCCCTGCTTTAACTGGAAGTAAGTCCATTTGCTTCATGCTAAAACACATTTACATCTTCTGAGTTCTCACCTGATATGGAATGGGTAGCCTGTCCACATTAGCATGTTGGGTCATTCTAGGGTATGTGACATCACATATTGCAGAACTACCCAATGTGCTAATGTGGACACTCTATCTAGGCTTCAGCAAACAGACCATGAGGCCAATCATATCAGCTCACTCAAAATTATGCATGACCCTCTCATATTTAGTTCCTTTTTCTACCAGTTATTAGCGTACTAAATTTATACTTATCGGGGAGCGTTCCTTCCAATAACTACCATAAAGTGTAATAAATGGTAATAATTTAAGAACCAGTGGATAGAGAGCAGCGTTTGCTGTTCACGTACATATCTGAAATCGGAGCGTTCGTTTCTAAACAACAAAGTTATGGTGGAACTAAGTTGACCTAAAATTAGTATATTAGCATCAGTTCTTATTCAAGGTTATTGGCCGTAATTGAACTTGCATATCTGGTATTTCCAGAGATATTAATTGGAATGGAGCGCAAACACACATCGTTTGTTTAGTTTCATGTTGGCAGCGCTTGTTAAGGGCACGCCTTCTCCCGCAATAATTAAATTCTCATGATTTACACAGCTAAAGACTATAGATAGCTGTGTAAACCATGCGAATGAATATATTAATGCGGGAGAAGCCGTGCCCTTAACAAGCTCTGCCAACCATCATTGTGTGTTTACGCTCTATGCCAGTTAATATCTCTGGCGTTGAATAAGGACCGACGCTACTTTTCGTGCGCTTTGGGAGGAGTACCGTATCCCATCCAGTCAGCTGCTCTAACCTCCCCCACTGAGGTCTAGGGAGGAGCCCAGAAGCATTGCTAACGTAGCTATTTTGATGTTCACAAAAGAATTGTCAGAAGCAAGGAATACAAAACGATTGTCCGTCCCTCTTGACAAATTAATCTAAAAGTGAGGCTGTTCTTGTTGTAGCTGTCATAGTGTCATATTGAATGGCTACATAGTTAGTGAATTTCATCCATGTTTCTCTTGCTCAAAGTAGCATAAGAAGCAGCAGGGCACAAAAGACCAAACATCCACCATTAAGACATATGGAAAAGTCCTCTAGTGCCCTTTTTGTGCACTATTATTGGACTTTTTACATACAGTGTATGTCATGTTCTCCATTATAAGCCAGTGGTGTGTCCCCACCAGCTATATGACCCACCCACCAGGTGGGTCATATAGCTGGTGGGGACATAGTGTATGTGATCATTGCCCTCATGGTCCTATGGCTTACTTTGTGATGTTTGTGCAAATCATAGACAAGGTTATATAGCAGAATAGGGGGAGCAGATATCCACTCCCCACCCCCACCAGCTATATGACCCACCCACCTGGTGGGTCATATAGCTGGTGGGGACATAGTACATGTATATGTGATCATTGCCCTCATGGTCCTCTGCCTTACTTTGTGATGTCTGTGCAAATCATAGACAAGGTTATATAGCGGAACTGGGGAACAGATACCCCCCCCCCCCCCCCCACCCGCACCAGCTATATGACCCACCATGTACATGTAGGTCCACCTTTGTTAATGTGGTAATTAATTAGAATACACTTTTTTCTGTCCCTCCCCCATCCCAATGCCCTATTAGAATGGCTCTGTGCATGTAGATATCAGCAGGTTATTGTACTAATTTGCATTACATAGCTGCATTGTAAGGCCGATTTTTTAGAGCAGGTAAATTAGTTGGTGATTTTAAGCCACTGCAAATGCTAATGCTTGACCGATGGGAGCACTCCCCCATACCCCCTAGCTGGATGGGAGGGGCACCTACTCCCTCACCCAACCCATGCAGTCCCCTTCATAACAGCTGCCTATTACCACTCCACTTCTATCTTTACAGCATGGATGGACTCCACTGATGAGGGCATCATCAGGTGGGCATGTCACATGTGTGCAGCTGCTGGTGGATAGGGGTGCACAGATCAACCATCAGGACAAGGTGAGTGTAATTTGAGATCAGACCAATGTCTGTTGCTGACACATCCCTGATGTGGAGAGGGCATGGTGTGTGTGATCATTGCCCTCATGGCCCTCTGTAACTAGCATAGGGGAGGGCTGGATATACATGTAGGAGAGCCCATCTAAACAAGCCATGACATGGGTGCTGTTTTACATACCGGAGAGGGGGGTGGGGCACAAAGTGGAGGATGAGGCACATGCCCCCCCCCCCCCCTCCAGCTATACATGTACATGTATGACCCACCCACCTGGCTGGGCCCATCTTTGTTTATGCGGTGATTAATTAGAATACACTTAGTTCTTCACCTTCCCCCTCCCGCCTCCAATGCCCTTTTAGAATGGCTCTGTGCTTAGATATAAATAGATATCAGAAGGTAATTGTACTAATTTGCATTACATAACTGCATTGCAAGACCGAAATTTAAGGTTGTTGGCTTTTCCATGTTTAATGTTTACTCATAAAGTGTGTAAGTGGTAATTAATTAGAATAGGGCACTGTCTGTGGGGGTCCGACAAGCTTGATGCAAACATATCTTTCTAAGAATACTAGTGCACATGGTATACAGTGAATCAACTCAATCACATACAACTACAATACGATGTACATGTAAATCGAATATGTGAGTTCACAATCCTCCCCTTCATTCAGACACTGGAGTCTAAATAGTGTGTAGGCTTCTCGATTGTCCGTCCATACCTGTTGGTAATTGTCCTTTGTCCAAATGGTTACTGCGTTGATGGGGGGGCCAATGGTGATGTGGAGTTCACCGAGGTTAGCTTCCCAGGCATGTCACCGTCACTAGAGTCAGGTAATACCTCTGGGACTGGGTTATGACAGCTGGCATGGGTACCTCAGGTATTATGGGTAGCTCTGGTCAGCAGAGTCACCTTGCCTGTCCAACCTCCACTCTGGTTCAACTGCCATGCTACCTGGTTCATCCTCTATTCCATTTCCAACACCTGTAGTAGTCATCTGGTCTGCTTGTCTCTTCCACACTTCAGCCCCATCTATTTCCACCTTGCATGACTTGCTGCCCAATTGTGGCTGTTTGCCACCGAGAATGACCATGCCTGTAATCTCTAACCATAACTCCGTTTCCAACATCACAAATGCTTTCAACAGCTGCAGAGCTCCTGTCGAGTGACACTTTAAAACACTGATTTCCCCATGTCAGGCTTCAAGAGACTGAGTCTGCATTGTAGATAATCAATGTTGCCGGTGTGGCTTCTGTGGTAGAATGTCTTGTGTTTCGGTAGTTCAATAAGAAGCTGGCCAGGCTGTGCTGCAGTGTGTCCATCTCTTTTTAATACCCTTAATGCTTGTTTTAATGTTTGAATGAAGCATTCCACTAGACCATTTGTGGCTGGATGATATGGACTAGATTTGAGGTGCTTTACATGTACCGTACCCTGTGTGGTGTACTTTTGGAATGACCACCCTCGTTCCCTACAAATAGACAACCTTGTTCTGTGGTTAGCTCATGGCGTTGTCAACAAACACCAAGCTTGATGTCTTCCACCATTTTGGGCCATCCTGATTGAACATGTGTGAACACCTTTGACAGTAGAGTGTCCCTCCCTGTTTCCCTCTTTAGATGCCCTGCTGTAAGCAGAAGCAAGTTCATTTGCTTCATGGAGAACACATGTACTTCTTCTGTGTCCTCACCTGTTTGCTGATGTGAATGGGTAGCCTAGACAGTGTCCACATTAGCATGTTGGGTTGTTCTACGGTATGTGATATTGTAGGAATATCCTAAAAGATGGTGGTCAGTCAAATGCTTGCGTAAGATGAATGCCATACAGGTATTGGTGGAAGTACTTCACTCCCCATGCCACTGCCAGATCGCATGATAGGGTCAGTGAGAATCACCTGTATAATTTAGGGTGGCTGAATATGGCATCCATATTCATGTGATGTGATGCACCTCAAACTGTACTCTCTTCATGTACATGTATGTGTCATGTGTGTTGGTATGGGTTTATCAATGGTTTACTGGCTATCTGAAATATTAGATTCCACAACAGGTCAAAATGGTGATCTCCATTTCAATTTCAGGTCTGAAATCAAAAGCCAAGGACAAATCCAGGTTTATTTTGCCGGGTGGTTGGGGTAGGCTAGGGGAGTATGAGGTGAGAGAATGTGGGAGGAGTACCGTATCCCATCCAGCCAGCTAGGGGAGCGCTCTAACCTCTCCCTTTTGGGGTCTGGGGAGGAGCCCCAAAAGCTTTGCAAACGTAGCATTTTGATGTTGACAAAAGTATTGTCAAAAGCAAGGAATACAAAAAGACCTGTCTCACTTGACAAATTAATGTACATGCTAAAAGTGAGGCTGCTATTGTTGTAGCTGTCATAGTGTCATGTTGAATGGTTACATAGTAAGTGAATTTCCTCCATGTTTCTCTTGCTCAGAGTAGTATACGAAGCAAGCAGCAGGGCACAAAAGACCAAACATACACCATTAAGACATATGGAAAAGTCATCGAGCAGTCTAGTGCCCTTTTTGTGCACATCACGTTGCGCAGCTGAATAATACATAGTGTTAATAATTGAACTATTTACATATGTCGTGTCCTCCAGTATAAGCCAGTGGTGTGTCCCCACCAGCTATATGACCCACCCACCTGGTGGGTCATATAGCTGGTGGGGATCATTGCCCTCATGGTCCTCTGGCTTACTTTGTGATGTTTGTGCAAATCACAGACAAGGTTATATAGCAGAACAGGAGGGCAGTTACCCACCCCCACCCCCACCAGCTATATGACCCACCCACCTAGCTAGGTCCACCTTTGTTTATGTGGTAATTAATTAGAATACACTTTCTTCTGTCCCTCCCCCCATCCCAATGCCATTTTAAAATGGCTCTGCGCAGTGGAATAAATGGACTATTTACATACCATGTCCTCCATTAAGCTGTTCTAAGCCAGTGGTGTGTCCCCACCAGCTTTATGACCCACCCATCTGGCTGGGCCACCTTTGTTTATGCAGTGATTAATTAGAATACACTTAGTTCTGCACCTTCCCCCTCCCCCCTCCAATGCCCTTTTTGAATGGCTCTGGGCTTAGATATCAGAAGTTAATTGTACTAATTTGCATTACCTAACTGCATTGCAAGGCCGAATATTAAGTGCAGGTACATTTGCTGGTGTATTACATGTATGTTGTTCAAGGCCAGGAAATCGTTCAAATCCTGCTGAAGTGAACTGGGGCCCATTATCTGTTACCATTTGCAGCAGTATTCCCCACTGGGCAAAGATAAGACATGGCATTGACGCTGTTAGGATATGTTTTGGGGTTTAGGGTTTAGTGTTTAGGGCCTCGCCGAAGGCGCGAGGGACCAGGTCAATTTGCACCTGGAATCCGAATCCAGTGTCAAAAACCACCCGTCCAACACCAATTTTGTTAGCAATGTTTTGGCTGTCAACGACCACTGGACGAGGGCGCCTTCGGCGCCATATTAATACTCCTAGCATGCAGTTCATCCACTGTCCTGTCTGGTGGTTTCATCCATTGCTACAACCTCCATTTTGAATAGGCATTCACAATGACCAAGAAGCTTTTCCCCTGAAATGGTCCCCCAAAATCCACATGGATCCTCCTCCATGGACCATCAGGAAATTTCCATGGGTGTAGAGGGGTTAATTTGGGGTCTTTCTTCATCATCTGTCACCCTCCACAGTGTTGGGCAGCACCCTCAATGTCCTTGTCAATGTGAGGATGCCACACCCATCTTACCCACACCCAAATGATTCCCATGGAGTTCCTCCCGTATCCTGTGTGGTGTACTTATGGAATGACCACCCTCGTTCCCTACAAATAAACAACCTTGTTCTATGGTTAGCTCATGGCGTTGTCAACAAACACCAAGCTTGATGTCTTCCACCATTTTGGGCCATCCTGATTGAACATGTGTGAACACCTTTGACAGTAGAGTGTCCCTCCCTGTTTCCCTCTTTAGATGCCCTGCTGTAAGCAGAAGCAAGTTCATTTGCTTCATGGAGAACACATGTACTTCTTCTGTGTCCTCACCTGTTTGCTGATGTGAATGGGTAGCCTAGACAGTGTCCACATTAGCATGTTGGGTTGTTCTCCGGTATGTGATATTTTAGGAATATCTCAAAAGATGGTGGTCAGTCACAAGCTTGCGTAAATGAATGCCATACAGGTATTGGTGGAAGTACTTCACTCCCCATGCCACTGCCAGATCACATGATAGGGTCAGTGAGAATCACCTGTATAATTTAGGGTGGCTGAATATTGCATCCATACTCATGTGATGTGATGCACCTCAAACTGTACTCTCTTCATGTACATGTATGTGTCATGTGTGTTGGTATGGGTTTATCAATGGTTTACTGGCTATCTGAAATATTAAATTCCACAACAGGTCAAAATGGTGATCTCCATTTCAATTTTAGGTCTGAAATCAAAAGCCAAGGGCAAATCCAGGTTTATTTTGCCGGGTGGTTGGGGTAGGCTAGGGGAGTATGAGGTGAGAGAATGTGGGAGGAGTACCGTATCCCATCCAGCCAGCTAGGGGAGCACTCTAACCTCCCTCTTTTGGGGTCTGGGGAGGAGCCCAGAAGCATTGCTAACGTAGCTATTTTGATGTTGACAAAAGTATTGTCAGAAGCAAGGAATACAAAAAGACCTGTCTCACTTGAAAAATTAATGTACATGCTAAAAGTGAAGCTGCTATTGGTGTAACTGTCATAGTGTCATGTTGAATGGCTACATAGTAAGTTAATTTCCTCTCGCGCAAAGTAGCATACGAAGCAGCAGGGCACAAAAGACCAAACATCCACCATTAAGACATATGGAAAAGTCCTCGAGCAGTCTAGTGCCCTTTTTGTGCACATCACGTTGCGCAGCGGAATAATTGGACTATTTACATGTACATACCGTACTATTTATGCAGTGATTAATAAATATACACTTAGTTCCAGATGGACTTTTCCCTTTTAGAATGGCTCTGTGTATAGATATCAGCAGGTTATAGTGCTAATTTGCATTACATAACTGCATTGCAAGGCCGAATATTTAGTGCAGGTAAATTAGTTGGTGATTTTAAGCCACTGCAAATGCTAATGCTTGACCGATGGGAGCACTCCCCCATACCCCCTAGCTGGATGGGAGGGGCACCTACTCCCTCTCCCAACCCATGCAGTCCCCTTCATAACAGCTGCCTATTACCACTCCACTTCTATCTTTACAGGATGGATGGACTCCACTGATGAGGGCATCATCATGTGGGCATGTCACATGTGTGCAGCTGCTGGTGGATAGGGGTGCACAGATCAAACATCAGGACAAGGTGAGTGTAATTTGAGATCAGACCAATGTCTGTTGCTGACACATCCCTGATGTGGAAAGGGCATGGTGTATGTAATCATTGCCCTCATGGCCCTCTGTAACTAGCATAGGGGAGGGCTGGATATACATGTAGGAGAGTCCATCTAAGCAAGCCATGACATGGGTGCTGTGTTTACATACCGGATAGGGGGGTGGGGCACAAAGTGGAGGATGAGGCACATGCCCCCCCCACCCACCCCCCACCCCCCCCCCCCACCAGCTATACATGTACATGTATGACCCACCCACCTGGCTGGGCCCATCTTTGTTTATGCGATGATTAATTAGAATACACTTAGTTCCAGATGCACTTTCCCCTCCCCCCTCCAATGCCCTTTTAGAATGGCTCTGTGCTTAGATATACATGTAAATAGATACCAGAAGGTAATTGTACTAATTTGCATTACATAACTGCATTGCATGGCCGTATTTTAAGTGCAGGTACATTTGTTGGCTTTTCCATGTTTAACGTTTACTCATACGTGTTTAAGTGGTGACTTGATTGAAAAGGGCACTGTCTGTGGTGTCCGTCAAGCTTGATGCAAACATATAATAATACATTCAATGGTATTTACATGTGTGTACCGGAATACTAGTTGAAAAACTAACACCCACCCTCATACTGTAGTTGTTCCTTTGATCTTGAGTTGATTTTCAAGTGTTCCGTCAGGGGTGCAGAGGTCAACATGCAGGACAAGGTGAGTGGTGTAGATGTAAACCCACTACCGATGCACAGAATGAAAAATGCCACTAACTTTATCACATGTGGTTATAATGCCTCATCTTATAATAACACGTGTACCATTCAATGGTCATTACATGTGTGGACAGGAATACTAGCTGAAAAACTTACATTTTCTGCGCCTTGATTGCATGTGAAACGAGACTCCAGAATCTGATAGGAATATAGCTTGAAGTTCACCTAACCCCATATCTGTTGAATAGGTGACTCCTCCCACATTCATTATCCTACCCCCCCCCCCCCCCCCCACCTACATGATGTAGATGCACATTCAGTGCATGGCAAAGTATGGGTTCAATATACAGTTGTATAGTGGCCTGGGAATGACGCAACGCTCAAGGTCTGTGAGGCCTTTTTGACTGTGTGCAGTTTGTTTCTGTTGTTGAAGTGTGTGATGACTCTTAGTGTTCTATCCTCTGGAGAGTCTATTAATAGAGTGATGAGACTTGTTGTATGGGGAGGGGGATATGTATGAGGGAATACTGTATGTTCCTCACAGTGGAGACTTTGCCTTATTTCAATGTTAGCAGAATTTGCTGTTGAACTGTGTGTGGTGTTGGTCCTTGTGTCCTGTCACTTTGTGTACAATACTAGAACGATGGGTAGTGTGTTATTGTACTGTATCTGACATTGGTGGTACACCCACCCTCATACTGTAGTTGTTCCTTGGATCTTGAGTTGATTTTCAAGTGTTCCGTCATTGAAAACTAGCTTGAAGCTTGAAACAGGGTTTCGCCAAATATAATAATTGCAACCCAAAGCCATACCCATTATTATATCTCTTGCAGTTTTGAGAGCAAAGTTGTCAATGACGGAACTAACATATACTCAAGATCCTTGTTTCCGAATACAAATGGAGTTTTATGGCGAAATTGACAATTAAAAAAAGACTCTGTTTACCCTGGGACAAAAAATATGTTTGTGGCAGCAGGTATGTGACTAGAAACAAAATAGTACAAAATATGTGTGGGTGATAAAGTATGTTATTGTACTGTATCTGTATCTGACATTGGTGTTACTCCCTTCATGATATGCACTTATCATTACAGTGGGGAGAAACTGCACTGATGTATGAAGGCTTCATTCATCATATAATATTACGTGTACCATTCAATGGTCATTACATGTGTGCACCGGAATACTAGCTGAAACACTTACACTTTCTGTGCCTTGATTGCACTTTAAATGCGGCTCAAGAACCTGATAGGATAGCTTGAGCTTCACCAAACTCCATAGCTATTGAATAGGTGTCTCCTCCCACGTTCATTATTACCTCAATCTAGACCCCACTACCCCCCCTCCCCTCCCCCTCCACCTACATGATGTGGATACACATCCAGTGCATTGCCAAGTATGGGTACAATGTATGGTGGTCTGGAGAAGAGGAAATGAGGCCTTATTGAAACAAGTAGTTTAGGGTTTATAGCCTTTCCTGCATAATGAAAATCGATTTTTCCGAATAGGTTTTTGCCACTGCTGAATACCTAGGTTATTCAGGTTATGGTGCTTGTGGGGTGCACACTGAGAAGATAATTTATGTCTGCACAGAAATCAACATGGTTTTGCACCAAACTAGAGCTATGCATATCACTTGAAAACACAGAGACACAACGTTCTAATCTTTATCCCCACTTTAAACATAGTTGCATGTTTGAAATCAAATCCAAGATCTTAGGATTTACAATTTTAGAGGGAAGTCAAAGGGTTAAATAATAAATCAGTTTATAAAATAAATTTTACAAATACTGTATGAAGAAGGAGAAGGTTGATAATCACCACTGTTTTTCCAGTGTGGATACAACATTGAACTTAGTGTTTTTGCAAAATAAAATAACCCCTGAGAACCTCAAATGGTTTTATGTGCAACTGCCATTTTGAGTGGATTGTGGCTAAGTGGGTTACATAACATTCCAACCTCAGCAATCAAAACTATAATGTAAACTGTTTACACTAACGTGTGGGATGGACATACATGTAGCTTGTGCATTTAATAATAGATGCGTACATTATCAAGTGCATGCGTTGCTGCCATGATTTCCTGGCTTGTTAAAGAGTAAGTCCGTCCTGTAGCTGTTGAGGGACTCACCAGTGTAAGTATAGCTTATGGATCAATCTCCATTATGTCCTAGTGCCGTCAGTAAACATATGATTTTTGCAGGTAGTTGTGGGTGAAGAAAATTCACTTCTACAAGTCATGCTTCCTTATCTTTTAGATACGGAAGCACGACTTGTAGAAGTGAATAGAGTTTTATGATGAAATTCACAATAAAAAAAAGACTCTGTTTACCCTGGGACAAAATATATGTTTGTGGCAGCAGGTACGTGACTAGAAACAAAACAGTACAAAATATGTGTGGGTGATAAAGTGTGTTATTGTACTGTATCTGTATCTGGCATTGGTGGTACTCCCATGACGATATGCACTTATCATTACAGGGTGGACAGACTGCACTGATGATGGCTTATTACAGTGGGCACATAGAATGTGCGAAGATGCTAGTGGAAAAGGGTGCACAGGTCAACATTCAGGGGCCCACAGTGAGTTTAAGTGGTGTCATTATACACTGTGTACATGCAATGCAGCATGTAGCCAGAGTCCCCAGTTGTGAAAGATGACGTGTGTGAAGGAACCCTGTTTAGTGGATGGCTGCCATGTTATTTAATTTCCAAGATCAGTACAAAGATGCCTACATCAGTAACAATCATGATAGAAATGTGGAACCATTGCATACTACTTCCCCCATTGCAATACCAGATGGGTGCATGTAAACATGACCTTCACTGGCTGTGTTGGGACGTCATGACAATGTCATTGCTAACTGCAATGTATATACACTATGATGTATACAAAACCACTGTGCATGTATTGAGGATATCATAAGCACTCTCCAAAACTCCTGGAACTCCACCCAAGACCCTATTGTCATAGGGGATCACCCCACCCACACCCATCCCAGGTCCCTCTCCCCTAAATCCTGTATCCTTCACTGATGTGAGTGTTGAAATAGTGTAGTTGTGCACAGTAGTACAACAATCGGTAGTGTGTTTCTGTACTGTATCTGGTGATGATGGTGCTCTCATGATGATATGCGCTTATCATTACAGTGGGGAGAGACCGCACTGATGAAGGCTTCAGAGAAAGGGCAGGTGGAGTGTGTGAAGGTGCTTTTGCATGGTGGTGTACAGGTCAATGTTCAGAACAAGGTGAGTGCAGTGTTACGTAATTAAATTACAAGTAATGAAATTATACTTGGGGAGATGCACACAAGCTTTACAACCGATGCGCAAACGGAGAAATTCAAACAACGTTTATTAGTTGATTTTGTTCCATCATTGAAAGTAGCTTGAAATGTGAAATAGGTACCTCCAAGTATTAAAATTGCAATTATTGAATGTGTGTACATGTAACTCCGTTTCCAACATCACAAATGCGTTCAACAGCTGCAGACCTCAACAGCTCCTGTCGAGTGACATTTTAAAACACTGATTCCCTCAAGTTAGGCTTCAAGAGACTGAGTCTGCATTGTAGATAATCAATGTTGCCGGTGTGGCTTCTGTGGTAGAATGTCTTGTGTTTCGGTAGTTCAATAAGAAGCTGGCCAGGCTGTGCTGCAGTGTGTCCATCTCTTTTTAATACCCTTAATGCTTGTTTTAATGTTTGAATGAAGCATTCCACTAGACCATTTGTGGCTGGATGATATGGACTAGACTTGAGGTGCTTTACATGTATGTTATTCAAGGCCAGGAAATAGTTCAAATCCTGCTGAAGTGAACTGGGGCCCATTATCTGTTACCATTTGCAGCGGTATTCCCACCAGGCAAAGATAGCACGCAGTTCATCCACTGTCCTGTCTGTGGTGGTTTCATCCATTGCCACAACCTTCGCTTCAAATAGGCATTCACAATGACCAAGAAGTTTTCTCCCTGAAATAGTCCCTCAAACTCCACATACATGTAGATCCTCCTCCACGGAGTACCGTATCCCATGGGTGTAGAGGGGTTAATTTGTGGTCTCCATCATCTGGCACCCTCCACAGTGTTCGGCAGCACCCTCAATGTCCTTGTCAATGTGAGGACACCACACATGTACTTCTTCTGTGTTCTCACCTGTTTGCTGATGGGGAATGGGTAGCCTAGACAGTGTCCACATTAGCATGTTGGGTTGTTCTACGGTATGTGATATTGTAGGAATATCAATATCCTGAAAAATAGTGGTCAGTCATGAGCTTGCGTAAAATGAATGCCATACAGGTATTGGTGGAAGTACTTCACTCCCCATGCCACCACCAGTTCTTCTGTGTCTATTTGGGCATAGCTACATTCCACTGTTGTTAACATTGGGGAAGCACATGCCACTGGTCTCTCCACTCCATCAGGCATAATGTGGGATAGCACTGCCCCAAGCCCATATGGGCTTATATCGCATGATAGGGTCAGTGGTAGTTCTGAGTTGAAATAAATCACCTGTATAATTTAGGGTGGCTGAATATGGCATCCATATTCATGTGATGTGATGCACCTCAAACTGTACTCTCTTCATGTATATGTATGTCATGTGTGGTTTAACCTGTTGTTATGGGTTCATTAATGGTTTACTGGCTATCTAAAATATTAAATTCGACAACAGGTCAAAATGGTGATCTCCGTTTCAATTTCAGGTCTGAAATCAAGAGCCAATGGCAAATCCAGGTTTATTTTGCCGGGTGGTTGGGGTAGGCTAGGGGAGTATGAGGTGAGAGAATGTGGGAGGAGTACTGTATCCCATCCAGCAAGCTAGGGGAGCGCTCTAACCTCCCCCTTTTGGGGTCTGGGGAGGAGCCCCAGAAGCTTTGCAAACGTAGCTATTATGATGTTGACAAAAGTAGCAAGGAATACAAAAAGACCTGTCTCACTTGACAAATTAATCTATGTGCTAAAAGTGAGGCTGCTATTGTTGTAGCTGTCATAGTGTCATGTTGAATGGCTACATAGTAAGTGAATTTCCTCCATATTTCTCTTGCTCAGAGTAGCATACGAAGCAGCAGGGCACAAAAGACCAAACATACACCATTAAGACATATGGAAAAGTCATCGAGTAGTCTAGTGCCCTTTTTGTGCACATCACATTGCGCAGCGGAATAATTGGACTATTTTCATATCGTGTCCTCCATTATAAGCCAGTGGTGTGTCCCCACCAGCTATATGACCCACTCACCTGGTGGTTCATATAGCTGGTGGGGACATAGTACATTGCCCTCATGGTCCTCTGCCTTACTTTGTGAGGTTTGTGCAAATCATAGACAAGGTTATATAGCGGAACAGGAGGGCAGATACCCACCCCCACCCCCACCAGCTATATGACCCACCCATCTGGCTAGGCCCACCTTTGTTTATGCAGTGATTAATTAGAATACACTTAGTTCCAGATGCCCAATGCCCTTTTAGAATGGCTCTGTGCATAGATATCAATAGATATCAGCAGGTGATTGTACTAATTTGCATTACATAACTGCATTGCAAGGCCGAATATTTAGTGCAGGTAAATTAGTTGGTGATTTTAAGCCACTGCAAATGCTAATGCTTGACCGATGGGAGCACTCCCCCATACCCCCTAGCTGGATGGGAGGGGCACCTACTCCCTCACCCAACCCATGCAGTCCCCTTCATAACAGCTGCCTATTACCACTCCACTTCTATCTTTACAGGATGGATACATTCCACTGACGATGGCATCATATGGTGGGCACGTCACATGTGTGCAGCTGCTGGTGGATAGGGGTGCACAGATCAACCATCAGCACAAGGTGAGTGTAATTTGAGATCAGACCAATGTCTATTGCTGACATCCCTTATATTGAGAGGGCATAGTGTATGTGATCATTGCACTCATGGCCCTCTGTAACTAGCATCGGGGAGGGCTTGATATACATGTAGGAGAGCCCATGCATCTAAGCAGACCATGACATGGGTGCTGTTTTACATACCAGAGAGGGGGGTGGGACAAGGTGGAGCTTGAGGGCAGATGCCCCTCCCCCCAACCAGCTATATGACCCACCCACCTGGCTTGGCCCACCTTTGTTTATGCTATAATTAATTACAATACACTTAGTTCTACTCCTAATGCCCTTTTAGAATGGCTCTGTGCATAGATATCAATAGATATCAGCACGTCACTGTAATAATTTACATCGCGTAACTGCATTGCATGGCCATATATTAAGTGAATCAACTCAATCACATACAACTACAATACGATACATATACTGATAAATAGAATATGTGAGTTCACTATCTTCCCCTTCATTCAGACACTGGAGTAGTGTGTTGGCTTCTTGATCGTCCGTCCATACAGTACCTAGTGTTAATTGTTCATTGTCCAAATGGTCCCTGCGTTGATGGGGGGGGGGGGGGGGGGGGGGCTGGCAATGGTGATGTAATGTAATGGTCACCGAGGTAGCTTGTCACCAGGTTCTGTGTTTTGGGCAGCTGGCATGGGTACCTCAGGTATTATGGGTAGCTCTGGTCAGCAGAGTCACCTTGCCTGTCCAACCTCCACTCTGGTTCAACTTCCATTGCTAACTGGTTCATCCTTTATTCCATTTCCAATATTTAGTGCTGGTAAATTAGTTGGTGATTTTAAGCCACTGCAAATGCTAATGTTTGACCGATGGGAGCACTCCCCCATACCCCCTAGCTGGATGGGAGGGGCACCTACTCCCTCACCCAACCCATGCAGTCCCCTTCATAACAGCTGCCTATTACCACTCCACTTCTATCTTTACAGCATGGAGAGACTCCACTGATGAGGGCATCATCAGGTGGGCATGTCACATGTGTGCAGCTGCTGGTGGATAGGGGTGCACAGATCAACCATCAGGACAAGGTGAGTGTAATTTGAGATCAGACCAATGTCTGTTGCTGACACATCCCTGATGTGGAGAGGGCATGGTGTATGTGATCATTGCCCTCATGGCCCTCTGTAACTAGCATACGGGAGGGCTTGATATACATGTAGGAGAGCACATCTAAGCAAGCCATGACATGGGTGCTGTTTTACATACCGGAGAGGGGGGTGGGGCACAAAGTGGAGCATGAGGGCAGATGCCCCCCACCAGCTATACATGTATGACCCACCCACCTGGCTGGGCCCATCTTTGTTTATGCGGTGATTAATTAGAATACACTTAGTTCTTCACCTTCCCCCTCCCCCCTCCAATGCCCTTTTAGAATGGCTCTGTGCTTAGATATAAGAAGGTAATTGTACTAATTTGCATTACATACTGTAACTGCATTGCATGGCTGTATATTACATGTAAGTGCAGGTACATGTACATTTGTTGGCTTTTCCATGTTTAACGTTTACTCATACGTGTTTAAGTGGTGACTTGAGTGAAAAGGGCACTGTCTGTGGTGTCCGACAGGCTTGATGTAAACATATCTTTCTAAGAATACTAGTGCACATGGTATACAGTGAATCAACTCAATCACATACAACTACAATACGATACATATACTGATAAATGGAATATGTGAGTTCAAAATCCTCCCCTTCATTCAGACACAGGTGTCTAAATAGTGTGTTGGCTTCTTGATCGTCCGTCCATACCTGGTGATAATTATCCGTTGTCCAAATGGTTTCTGCGTTGATGGGGGGGGGGGGGGGGGGGGGGGGGGGGGGGGGGCAATGGTGATGTGGAGTTCACCGAGGTTAGCTTCCCAGGCATGTCACCAGGTTCTGTGTCACTAGAGTCAGGTAATACCTCTGGGACTGGGTTATGACAGCTGGCATGGGTACCTCAGGTATTATGGGTAGCTCTGGTCAGCAGAGTCATCTTGCCTGTCCAACCTCCACTCTGGTTCAACTGCCATGCTAACTGGTTCATCCTCTATTCCATTTCCAACACCTGTAGTAGTCATCTGGTCTGCATGTCTCTTCCACACTCCACCCCCATCTATTTCCACCTTGCATGACTTGCTGCCCAATTGTGGCTGGTTGCCACCGAGAATGACCAGACCTGTAATCTCTAACCATAACTCTGTTTCCAACATCAAAAATGCGTTCAACAGCTGCAGACCTCGACAGCTCCTATCTGACATTTTAGAACACTGATTCCTCAAGTCTGGCTTCAAGAGACTTGAGTCTGCATTGTAGATCCTTCCCCATCATCAATGTTGCCGTGTGGCTTCTGTGGTAGAATGTCTTTCGTTTCGGTAGTTCAATAAGAAGCTGGCCAGGCTGTGCTGCAGTGCTTGTTTTAATGTTTGAATGAAGCGTTCCACTAGACCATTTGTGGCTGGATGATATGGACTAGACTTGAGGTGCTTTACATGTATGTTATTCAAGGCCAGGAAATAGTTTGAATCCTGCTGAAGTGAACTGGGGCCCATTATCTGTTACCATTTGCAGCGGTATTCCCACCAGGCAAAGATAGCATGCAGTTCATCCACTGTCCTGTCTGTGGTGGTTTCATCCATTGCCACAACCTCCATTTCAAATAGGCATTCACAATGACCAAGAAGCTTTTCCCCTGGAATGGTCCCCCAAACTCCACCTGGATCCTCCTCCATGGACCATCAGGAAATTCCCATGCGTGTAGAGGGGTTAGTTTGGGTTCCTCCTGTACCTTCTGTTGGTGCACTTTTAAATGACCAATGTAGCTCCCCACATTAGACAACCTTGTTCTGTGGTTCGCTCATGGCATTTGTCAAAACACACCAGCAGGATGTCTTCCACAGTTTTGGGCCATCCTGATTGAACACATATTTGAACACCTTTGACAGAAGTGTCCCTCCCTCTTTCTCTCTTTAGATGCCCTGCTGTAACTGGAAGTAAGTCCATTTGCTTCATGGTAAACACATTTACTTCTTCTGGGTTCTCACCTATTTGCTGAAATGGAATGGGTATAAAATTACTGCCAATCGCGTTGAATAAGGACCGACGCTACTTTTCGTGCGCTTTGGGAGGAGTATCGTATCCCATCCAGTCAGCTGCTCTAACCTCCCCCACTGTGGTCTGGGGAGGAGCCCAGAAGCATTGCTAACGTAGCTATTTTGATGTTGACAAAAGTATTGTCAGAAGCAAGGAATACAAAAAGACGTGTCTCACTTGAAAAATTAATGTACATGCTAAAAGTGAAGCTGCTGTTGTTGTAACTGTCATAGTGTCATGTTGAATGGCTACATAGTAAGTGAATTTCCTCCATGTTTCTCTCACTCAAAGTAGCATACGAAGCAGCAGGGCGCAAAAGACCAAACATCCACCATTAAGACATATGGAAAAGTCCTCGAGCAGTCTAGTGCCCATTTTATGCACGTCGCGTTGTGCAGCGGAATAATTGTACTATTTACATACCGTACTATTTATGCAGTGATTAATACACTTAGTTCCAGATGCAATTTTCCCTTTTAGAATGGCTCTGTGCATAGATATCAATAGATATCAGCAGGTTATTGTGATAATTTGCATTACATAACTGCATTGCATGGCTGTATAATCAGTGCAGGTACATTTGTTGGCTTTTCCATGTTTAACGTTTACTCATGTGTGTTTAAGTGGTGACTTGAGTGAAAAGGGCACTGTCTGTGGGGTCCAACAAGCTTGATGTAAACATATCTTTCTAAGAATACTAGTGCACACGGTATACAGTGAATCAACTCAATCACATACAACTACAATGCGATACATGTACTGATAAATGGAATATGTGAGTTGACAATCCTCCCCTTCATTCAGACACTGGAGTCTAAATAGTGTGTTGGCTTCTTGATCGTCCGTCCACACCTGGTGATAATTGTCCGATGTCCAAATGGTTCCTGCGTTGATGGGGGTCCAATGGTGATGTGGAGTTCACCGAGGTTAGCTTCCCAGGCATGTCACCAGGTTCTGTGTCACTAGAGTCAGGTAATACCTCTGGGACTGGGTTATGACAGCTGGCATGGGTACCTCAGGTATTATGGGTAGCTCTGGTCAGCAGAGTCACCTTGCCTGTCCAACCTCCACTCTGGTTCAACTGCCATGCTAACTGGTTCATCCTCTATTCCATTTCCAACACCTGTAGTAGTCATCTGGTCTGCATGTCTCTTCCACACTCCACCCCCATCTATTTCCACCTTGCATGACTTGCTGCCCAATTGTGGCTGTTTGCCACCGAGAATGACCAGACCTGTAATCCCTAACCATAGCTCCGTTTCCAACATCACAAATGCGTTCAACAGCTGCACATCTAGACAGCTCCTGTCGAGTGACATTTTAAAACACTGATTTCCTCAAGTCTGGCTTCAAGAGACTGAGTCTGCATTGTAGATAATCAATGTTGCCGATGTGGCTTCTGTGGTAGAATGTCTTGTGTTTCGGTAGTTCAATAAGAAGCTGGCCAGGCTGTGCTGCAGTGTGTCCATCTCTTTTTAATACCCTTAATGCTTGTTTTAATGTTTGAATGAAGCATTCCACTAGACCATTTGTGGCTGGATGATATGGACTAGTGAGGTGTATTGCATGTATGTTGTTCAAGGCCAGGAAATAGTTTGAATCCTGCTGAAGTGAACTGGGGACCATTATCTGTTACCATTTGCAGCGGTATTCCCCACCAGGCAAAGATAGCATGCAGTTCATCCACTGTCCTGTCTGTGGTGGTTTCATCCATCGTCACAACCTCCATTTCGAATAGGCATTCACAATGACCAAGAAGCTTTTACCCTGAAATGGTCCCCCAAACTCCACATACATGTAGATCCTCCTCCGCGGAGTACCGTATCCCATAGGTGTAGAGGGGTTAATTTGTGGTCTCCATCATCTGGCACCCTCCACAGCGTTCGGCAGCATGTGAGGACACCACACATGTACTTCTTCTGTGTCCTCACCTGTTTGCTGATGGGGAATGGGTAGCCTAGACAGTGTCCACATTAGCATGTTGGGTTGTTCTACGGTATGTGATATTGTAGGATTATCAATATCCTGAAAAATAGTGGCAAATCCAGGTTTTTTTTGCCGGGTGTTTGGGGGAGACTAGGAGAGTATGAGGTGAGAGAATGTGGGAGGAGTACCGTATCCCATCCAGCCAGCTAGGGGAGCGCTCTAACCTCCCCCTTTTGGGGTCTGGGGAGGAGCCCCAGAAGCTTTGAAAACGTAGCTATTTTGATGTTGACAAAAGTATTGTCAGAAGCAAGGAATACAAAAAGACTTTCTCACTTGACAAATTAATCTATGTGCTAAAAGTGAGGCTGCTATTGTTGTAACTGTCATAGTGTCATGTTGAATGGCTACATAGTTAGTGAATTTCCTCCATGTTTCTCTTGCTCACAGTAGCATACGAAGCAGCAGGGGACAAAAGACCAATATACATGTATGACCCACCCACCTGGTGGGGCATATACATGTAGCTGGTGGGGACATAGTATATGTGATCATTGCCCTCATGGTCCTCTGGCTTGTTTGTGCAAATCATAGACAAGGCGGAACAGGAGGGCAGATACCCACCCCCCACCCCCACCAGCTATATGACCCACCCACCTACATGTAGCTAGGTCCACCTTTGTTTATGTGGTGATCATAAATTACAATACACAAAGCACCCACAAATCGATCAATATCACATTTTGTTTAGTCAATGACTTTAAAACATAGCTGCATGTATTTAACTTTTGCATAGACTCTGTTGGTAATAACAGAGATAATATCTATATATTATCCCTGGTAATAATCACTGGTTTATGGCCGTCTATACACAATAACCACTGACAATGTCGTGCTATACACGGCCAGGGCTGCGTATGCAAAATGTGCAACTTCCGCGTATAATTGGTTAACATACTGGAGAGGAGATGGGTGTGGCTTGGGGTGGAGCATGGGGGCAGAAGCCCTCCCTTCCCCTCCCCACCAGGTATATGGCCCACCCACCTGGCTGGGCCCACCTTTGTTTATGCTATGCAGTGATTAATTAAAATACACTTAGTTCCTTTCCCCCAATGCCCTATTAGAATGGCTCTGTGTATAGATATCAATAGATATCAGCAGGTTATTTATAATTTGCATTACATAACTGCATTGCAAGGCCGAATATTTAGTGCAGGTAAATTAGTTGGTGATTTTAAGCCACTGCAAATGCTAATGCTTGACCGATGGGAGCACTCCCCCATACCCCCTAGCTGGATGGGAGGGGCACCTACTCCCTCACCCAACCCATGCAGTCCCCTTCATAACAGCTGCCTATTACCACTCCACTTCTATCTTCACAGCATGGATGGACTCCACTGATGGAGGCATCATCAAAAGGGCATGTCACATGTGTGCAGCTGCTGGTGGATAGGGGTGCACAGATCAACCATCAGGACAAGGTGAGTGTAATTTGAGATCAGACCAATGTCTGTTGCTGACACATCCCTGATGTGGAGAGGGCATAGTGTATGTGATCATTGCCCTCATGGCCCTCTGTAACTAGCATAGGGGAGGGCTGGATATACATGTAGGAGAGCCCATCTAAGCAAGCCATGACATGGGTGCTGTTTTACATACCGGAGAGGGGGTGGGGCACAATGTGGAGCATGAGGGCAGATGCCCCTCCTCCCCCCAACCAGCCACCTGGCTGGGCCCACCTTTGTTTATGCGGTGATTAATTAGGATACACTTAGTTCTGACCCTCCCCCATCCCAATGCCCTTTTAGAATGACTCTGTGCATAGATATCAATAGATATCAGCAGGTTATTGTACTAATTTACATTACATAACTGCATTGCATGGCCGTATATTAAGTGCAGGTACATTTGTTGGCTTTTCCATGTTTAATATTTACTCGTACGTGTTTAAGTGGTGACTTGAGTGAAAAGGGCACTGTCTGTGGGGTCCGACAAGCTTGATGCAAACATATCTTTGAGTCATTCCAAGCCATTTCATCAAAGAGATGGACACCATGTTGTAGTTTTCTGTTCAAAATTTTTATGGTAGTTTGTCTTTATATAAGAGGTGCTGGGATGAAATTTTTTGTTTTGAACCTTAATGGTTTGCAAGATACTCAGCGTTGAATAATTGATTAGTTTACTGATAAACTCTACTTTGCAGTGTTTTATCTTGGTACACACTACGAAAACTGCTGGCATGCATGGCACCAAATCGAAGGGCCTGGTAAGTACAAGGTTACTGTGTCGAGCATTTCGATGAGAAATGAAAGGGTTAAACTATGTATTGGTTTGTAAGGTAGATCTCATAATTACTGTGTGCAGAAACTTCATAATTGCGCAATTTACTTTATAATATCATGTGGTACATTATAATGAACATTTATGTAAAATAAAAAAGTTGATTATTAATAACCACTGAGAACCACAAGCATTTTTGTGTAACGCAGCCATTTTTAAGGTGGCTATCACAGAGGTGTTGCTAAGTGGCCAAACCACAACTATCAAAACTTTGGCCCCAGCAGTAACAACTGTAACAACTTGCCCCCAATACTTATCGTTGTTACTAGTAATGCGCAGCGCTCGTTCATTCTGGGATCAGAACAAGTAACTGCACGTATCATACTTAAATTGCAATGTAAACCATGCATACATCATGGTCCTACACACGCAAAATACAACAAAATGTAATAGTTTATATGGATACTCAAGCTTTTGCTGTAACAGGTTGCTGCTGCAACTTCCTTGGCTGTTAAGTAATATCTGCGTCCTGTAGCTGTCGAGGGGCTCACAAGTGTAAGTATGTCTGACGGGTCAACCTCCATCACATCCTGACACCCATATGAATGTGAAGGCAATTGTGGATGAAGGAAATCCACTTCTACAACTCGAGCTTCCATGTCTACTTTTACTACACAGCCAAGCCAACGACACCCATCATATGCTACAGTTGCATAGCCCTTGATCAATGACCGTGGATGGGTCTCAACATGTGCAGCTGCTGCAGTGCACACTCCTTCACTGTCATCGATCAAGGGCTATGCAACTGTAGCATATGATGGGTGTCGTTGGCTTGGCTGTGTAGTAAAAGTAGACATGGAAGCTCGAGTTGTAGAAGTGGATTTCCTTCATCCACAATTGCCTTCACATTCATATGGGTGTCAGGATGTGATGGAGGTTGACCCGTCAGACATACTTACACTTGTGAGCCCCTCGACAGCTACAGGACGCAGATATTACTTAACAGCCAAGGAAGTTGCAGCAGCAACCTGTTACAGCAAAAGCTTGAGTATCCATATAAACTATTACATTTTGTTGTATTTTGCGTGTGTAGGACTACCATGATGTATGCATGGTTTACATTGCAATTTAAGTATGATACGTGCAGTTACTTGTTCTGATCCCAGAATGATCTGTTTTGAACGAGCGCTGCGCATTACTAGTAACAACGATAAGGTATTGGGGGCAAGTTGTTACAGTTGTTACTGCTGGGGCCAAAGTTTTGATAGTTGTGGTTTGGCCACTTAGCAACACCTCTGTGATAGCCACCTTAAAAATGGCTGCGTTACACAAAAATGCTTGTGGTTCTCAGTGGTTATTAATAATCAACTTTTTTATTTTACATAAATGTTCATTATAATGTACCACATGATATTATAAAGTAAATTGCGCAATTATGAAGTTTCTGCACACAGTAATTATGAGATCTACCTTACAAACCAATACATAGTTTAACCCTTTCATTTCTCATCGAAATGCTCGACACAGTAACCTTGTACTTACCAGGCCCTTCGATTTGGTGCTATGCATGCAGCAGTTTTCGTAGTGTGTACCAAGATAAAACACTGCAAAGTAGAGTTTATCAGTAAACTAATCAATTATTCAACGCTGAGTATCTTGCAAACCATTAAGGTTCAAAACAAAAAATTTCATCCCAGCACCTCTTATATAAAGACAAACTACCATAAAAATTTTGAACAGAAAACTACAACATGGTGTCCATCTCTTTCATGAAATGGCTTGGAATGACTCCTTTCTAAGAATACTAGTGCACATGGTATACAATGAATCAACTCAATTACATAAACTACAATACGATACGTATACTGATAAATGGAATATGTGAGTTCACAATCCTCCCCTTCATTCAGACACTGGAGTCTAAACAGTGTGTTGGCTTCTTGATCGTCCGTCCATACCTAGTGATAATTGTCCGTTGTCCAAATGGTTCCTGCGTTGATGGGGAGCCAATGGTGATGTGGAGTTCACCGAGGTTAGCTTCCCAGGCATGTCACCAGGTTCCGTGTCACTAGAGTCAGGTAATACCTCTGGGACTGGGTTATGACAGCTGGCATGGGTACCTCAGGTATTATGGGTAGCTCTGGTCAGCACAGTCACCTTGCCTGTCCAACCTCCACTCTGGTTCAACTGCCATGCTAACTGGTTCATCCTCTATTCCATTTCCAACACCTGTAGTAGTCATCTGGTCTGCATGTCTCTTCCACACTCCACCCCCATCTATTTCCACCTTGCATGACTTGCTGCCCAATTGTGGCTGTTTGCCACCGAGAATGACCAGACCTGTAGCCTGTAACCATAACTCCGTTTCCAAAATCACAAATGCGTTCAACAGCTGCAGACCTTGACAGCTCCTATCTGACATTTTATAATACTGATTCCTTCAAGTCTGTCATCAGGAGACTGAGTCTGCATTGTAGATCCCTCCCGATCATCAATGTTGCCATTGTGGCTTCTGTGGTAGAATGTCTTTCGTTTCGGTAGTTCAATAAAAAGCTGGCCAGGCTGTGCTGCAGTGCTTGTTTTAATGTTTGAATGAAGCGTTCCACTAGACCATTTGTGGCTGGATGATATGGACTAGACTTGAGGTGCTTTACATGTATGTTATTCAAGGCCAGGAAATAGTTTGAATCCTGCTGAAGTGAACTGGGGCCCATTATCTGTTACCATTTGCAGCGGTATTCCCCACCAGGCAAAGATAGCACGCAGTTCATCCATTCTCCTGTCCGTGGTGGTTTCATCCATTGCCACAACCTCCTTTTCGAATAGACATTTACAATGACCAAGAAGCTTTTCCCCTGAAATGGTCCCCCAAAATCTACATGGATCCTCCTCGGTTCCTCCTGTACCTTCTGTTGGTGCACTTTTGGAATGACCAATGTAGCTCCCCACATTAGACAACCTTGTTCTGTGGTTAGTCATGGCGTTTGTCAAAACACACCAGCAGGATGTCTTCCACAGTTTTGGGCCATCCAGATTGAACGTACATGTATTTGAACACCTTTGACAGAAGTGACCGGCCCTCTTTCTCTCTTTAGATGCCCTGCTGTAACTGGAAGTAAGTCCATTTGCTTCATGCTAAAACACATTTACATCTTCTGAGTTCTCACCTGATATGGAATGGGTAGCCTAGACAGAGTGTCCACATTAGCATGTTGGGTCATTCTATGGTATGTGACATCACATACCACAGAACGACCCAATGTGCTAATGTGGACACTCTGTCTAGGCTTCAGCAAACAGACCATGAGGCCAATCATATCAGCTCACTCAAAATTATGCATGACCCTCTCATATTTAGTTCCTTTTTCTACCAGTTATTAACGTACTAAATTTATACTTATCGCGTAAAGCGTCCTTCCAATAACTACCATAAAGTGTAATAAATGGTAATAATTTAAGAACCAGTGGATAGAGAGCAGCGTTTGCTGTTCACGTACATATCTGAAATTGGAGCGTTCGTTTCTAAACAACAAAGTTATGGTGGAACTAAGTTGACCTAAAATTAGTATATTAGCATCAGTCCTTATTCAAGGTTATTGGCCGTAATTGAACTTGCATCTCTGGTATTTCCAGAGATATTAATTGGAATGGAGCGCAAACACACATCGTTGGTTTAGTTTCAAGTTGGCAGCGCTTGTTAAGGGCACGCCTTCACCCGCAATAATTTAATTCTCATGATTTACACAGCTAAAGACTATTATCTACACAGATAGCTGTGTAAACCATGCGAATGAATATATTAATGCGGGAGAAGCCGTGCCCTTAACAAGCTCTGCCAACCATCATTGTGTGTTTACGCTCTATGCCAGTTAATATCTCTGGATCCAATCGCGTTGAATAAGGACCGACGCTACTTTTCGTGCGCTTTGGGAGGAGTACCGTATCCCATCCAGTCAGCTGCTCTAACCTCCCCCACTGAGGTCTAGGGAGGAGCCCAGAAGCATTGCTAACGTAGCTATTTTGATGTTCACAAAAGAATTGTCAGAAGCAAGGAATACAAAAAGACTGTCCGTCCCTCTTGACAAATTAATCTAAAAGTGAGGCTGTTCTTGTTGTAGCTGTCATAGTGTCATATTGAATGGCTACATAGTTAGTGAATTTCCTCCATGTTTCTCTTGCTCAAAGTAGTATACGAAGCAGCAGGGCACAAAAGACCAAACATCCACCATTAAGACATATGGAAAAGTCCTCTAGTGCCCTTTTTGTGCACTATTATTGGACTTTTTACATACAGTGTATGTCATGTCCTCCATTATAAGCCAGTGGTGTGTCCCCACCAGCTATATGACCCACCCACCTGGTGGGTCATATAGCTGGTGGGGACATAGTGTATGTGATCATTGCCCTCATGGTCCTATGGCTTACTTTGTGATATTTGTGCAAATCATAGACAAGGTTATATAGCGGAACTGGGGGAGCAGATATCCACTCCCCACCCCCACCAGCTATATGACCCACCCACCTGGTGGGTCATATAGCTGGTGGGGACATAGTACATGTATATGTGATCATTGCCCTCATGGTCCTCTGCCTTACTTTGTGATGTTTGTGCAAATCATAGACAAGGTTATATAGCGGAACTGGGGAACAGATACCCACCCCCCACCCCCACCAGCTATATGACCCACCCACCTAGCTACATGTACATGTAGGTCCACCTTTGTTAATGTGGTAATTAATTAGAATACACTTTTTTCTGTCCCTCCCCCATCCCAATGCCCTATTAGAATGGCTCTGTGCATGTAGATATCAGCAGGTTATTGTACTAATTTGCATTACATAACTGCATTGCAAGGCCGGATATTTAGAGCAGGTAAATTAGTTGGTGATTTTAAGCCACTGCAAATGCTAAGGGCTAGACCGATGGGAGCACTCCCCCATACCCCCTAGCTGGATGGGAGGGACACCTACTCCCTCACCCAACCCATGTAGCCCCAGCTGCCTATTACCACTCCACTTGTATCTTTACAGAATGGAAGGACTCCACTGATGGAGGCATCATCAGGTGGGCATGTCACATGTGTGCAGCTGCTGGTGGATAGGGGTGCACAGATCAACCATCAGGACAAGGTGAGTGTAATTTGAGATCAGACCAATGTCTGTTGTTGACACATCCCTGATGTGGAGAGGGCATAGTGTATGTGATCATTGCCCTCATGGCCCTCTGTAACTAGCATAGGGGAGGGCTGGATATACATGTAGGAGAGCCCATCTAAACAAGCCATGACATGGGTGCTGTTTTACATACCGGAGAGGGGGGTGGGGCACAAAGTGGAGGATGAGGCACATGCCCCCCCCCCCCTCCAGCTATACATGTATATGTATGACCCACCCACCTGGCTGGGCCCATCTTTGTTTATGCGGTGATTAATTAGAATACACGTAGTTCATCACCTTCCCCCTCCCGCCTCCAATGCCCTTTTAGAATGGCTCTGTGCTTAGATATAAATAGATATCAGAAGGTAATTGTACTAATTTGCATTACATAACTGCATTGCAAGGCCGAAATTTAAGGTTGTTGGCTTTTCCATGTTTAATGTTTACTCATAAAGTGTGTAAGTGGTAATTAATTAGAATAGGGCACTGTCTGTGGGGGTCCGACAAGCTTGATGCAAACATATCTTTCTAAGAATACTAGTGCACATGGTATACAGTAAATCAACTCAATCACATACAACTACATTACGATGTACATGTAAATGGAATATGTGAGTTCACAATCCTCCCCTTCATTCAGACACTGGAGTCTAAATAGTGTGTAGGCTTCTCAATTGTCCGTCCATACCTAGTGATAATTGTCCGTTGTCCAAATGGTTACTGCGTTGATGGGAGGGCCAATGGTGATGTGGAGTTCACCGAGGTTAGCTTCCCAGGCATGTCACCAGGTTCTGTGTCACTAGAGTCAGGTAATACCTCTGGGACTGGGTTATGACAGCTGGCATGGGTACCTCAGGTATTATGGGTAGCTCTGGTCAGCAGAGTCATCTTGCCTGTCCAACCTCCACTCTGGTTCAACTGCCATGCTACCTGGTTCATCCTCTATTCCATTTCCAACACCTGTAGTAGTCATCTGGTCTGCATGTCTCTTCCACACTCCACCCCCATCTATTTCCACCTTGCATGACTTGCTGCCTAATTGTGGCTGTTTGCCACCGAGAATGACCAGACCTGTAGTCTGTAACCATAACTCCGTTTCCAAAATCAAAAATTTGTTCAACAGCTGCAGACCTTGACAGCTCCTATCTGACATTTTAGAACACTGATTCCCTCAAGTCTGTCATCAGGAGACTGAGTTTGCATTGTAGATCCCTCCCCATCATCAATGTTGCCGGTGTGGCTTCTGTGTCCATCTCTTTTTAATGCTTGTGTTGATGTTTGAACTAAGCATTCCACTAGACCATTTGTGGCTGGATGATATGGACTAGACTTGAGGTGCTTTACATGTATGTTATTCAAGGCCAGGAAATCGTTCGAATCCTGCTGAAGTGAACTGGGGCCCATTATCTGTTACCATTTGCAGCGGTATTCCCCTCCGGGCAAACATAGCACGCAGTTCATCCACTGTCCTCTCTGTGGTGGTTTCATCCATTGCCACAACCTCCACTTCAAATAGGCATTCACAATGACCAAGAAGCTTTTCCTCTGAAATGGTCCCTCAAACATCCTCCTCCACGGACCATCAGGAAATTCCCATGGGTGTAGAGGGGTTAATTTGGGGTCTTCCTTCATCATCTGTCACCCTACACAGTGTTGGACAGCACCCTCAGTTGTCCTTATCAATGTGAGGATGCCACACCCATCTTACCCACACCCATATGATCCCCATGGAGTTCTACGTGTGTGGTGTACTTTTGGAATGACCACCCTCGTTCCCAACAAATAGACATTGTTCTGTGGTTAGCTCATGGCGTTGTCAGCAAACACCAAGCTTGATGTCTTCCACCATTTTGGGCCATTCTGATTGAACATGTGTGAACACCTTTGACAGTAGAGTGTCCCTCCCTGTTTCCCTCTTTAGATGCCCTGCTGTAAGCAGAAGCAAGTTGATTTGCTTCATGGAAAACACATGTACTTGTTCTGTGTCCTCACCTGTTTGCTGATGTGGAATACATGTAGGTAGCCTAGACAGAGTGTCCACATTAGCCTGTTGGGTTGTTCTACACTCCCCATGCCACCACCAGATCTTCTGTGTCTATTTGGGCATAGCTACATTCCACTGTTGTTAATGTTCGGGAAGCACATGCCACTGGTCTCTCCACTCCATCAGGCATAATGTGGGAAAGCACTGCCCCAAACCCATATGGGCTTACATCGCATGATAGGGTCAGTGGTAGTTCTGAGTTGAAATGAATCACCGGTATAATTTAGGGTGACTGAATATGGCATCCATATTCATGTGATGTGATGCACCTCAAACTGTACTCTCGTCTTGTATATGTACATGTATGTCAAGTGTGGTTTAACCTGTTGGTATGGGTTCATTAATGGTTTACTGGCTATCTGAAATATTAAATTCCACAACAGGTCAAAATGGTGATCTCCGTTTCAATTTCAGGTCTGAAATCAAAAGCCAATGGCATATCCAGGTTTATTTTGCCGGGTGGATGGGGGAGGCTAGGGGAGTATGAGGTGAGAGAATGTGGGAGGAGTACCGTATCCCATCCAGCCAGCTAGGGGAGCGCTCTAACCTCCCTCTTTTGGGGTCTAGCCCCAGAAGCTTTGCAAACGTAGCTATTTTGATGTTGACAAAAGTATTGTCAGAAGCAAGGAATACAAAAAGCTCTGTCTCACTTGAAAAATTAGTCTACATGTACATGTATGTGCTAAAAGTGAGTCTGCTATTGTTGTAACTCTCATAGTGTCATGTTGAATGGCTACACAGTAAGTGAATTTCCTTCATGTTTCTCTTGCTCAAAGTAGCATAAGAAGCAGCAGGGCACAAAAGACCAAACATCCACCATTAAGACATATGGAAAAGTCCTCGAGCAGTCTAGTGCCCATTTTGTGCACGTCTCGTTGCGCAGCTGAATTATTGGACTATTTACATATGTCGTGTCCTCCATTATAAACCAGTGGTGTGTCCCCACCAGCTATATGACCCACCCGCAAATTTGCCATTCATTTTATCATTAATGATCTACTTTTAAATATATTTAGTTTTGTTTTTTGACTAAGTAACTTTTAGAGGTCGGTCAGGCCTGTAAAACTTATCAAATTTGAAGGGCCTTACAATGGGAGCAAAAAAAAAAACTTTGAGTGTGGTGAAAATGTTTTGAAGGCTTGTTTCCACCACATCTACACGTGCTCTACCATCCGCTATTCAGTTCAAATCTCTATGTGGAAAGCTAAATGTGCAGTGTACATGTTCTCATTCTGACCACATACACTGTACACTGGTGTAGGCCCTGTACATTGCAGTCTGCATGTACACGTTTTGTTGCAGGTGTGTTTGTCGGTGTAGAGGACCGTATATAGTAACGTGCTATCGTGCCGACGCTGTAGACCACCAAAACTATACTACACGGCAGCAGTATACATTAATGCAGGCCAATAGCTCAGAGAACTCTCAATCTCATCATGTTCATCTCTCTTTCCAACATACGTGCATGCTTATATATACATACACATAGCACCAAATACGTGACTAACTTTAACCTCAAGTTCGTATTACAACACTTGAGTTCAACCTTCTGAATGCAGCCTTGTTGACAGGTTACTGTCTCTCAATTGTTGCACTCCGGACCTTTAGGACTGGCTGGCTTCCCTGACACTCCTTCCACCTCCTCCTTCGACTCACTAGTCGCGTCAACAAAGTACCGGGATAGCGCGTCAGCATTTCCGTTTTTCTGACCAGTCCGATACTGGACAGAGTATTGATATGGTTGAAGAGCCAGGCTCCAGCGAGTTAGTCTCCCGTTATTCTCTTTGAGGCGATCCAGCCATTCCAGTGACCGATGGTCAGTCTGTATCACGAAGGGACGACCCAGTAGGTACACCCGAAACGTCTGGATACCCAGGATAATCGCCAAACATTCTTTTTCTACTGTGGAGTATTTTTCCTCTCGAGGCAGTAGCTTTCTGCTATAGTACGCAACCGGGTGCTCTTCATCGTCTCCACCAACTTGGCTCAACACAGCTCCAATGGCCCGTCCGGAGGCATCTGTTTGTAGTACAAACGGTAGGGAGAAGTCGGGAGATCTCAAAATCGGCTCGCAACATAGACAGTCCTTCAGTCGGTTGAAGGCACTATCGCACTCTGCAGTCCACTGCACATGGTTTGGAGCGTTCTTTCTCGTCAAATCTGTCAACGGGGCAGCGATTTCAGCATACTCTTGGATAAACTTTCTGTAATATCCAGTTAGTCCGAGGAAAGTTCTTACATCGGACTTTGTAGTGGGTACCTGGAACTGCTTCACGGAATCAACCTTGGAATTTTCAGGCCGCACGAGCCCCTCCCCTACCACATGACCAAGGTATGAGCATCGTGACATCGCTAGTTGACACTTTTTCTGCTTCATGTAAGATCAGCTTCCCTCAGCTTTTGCAGCACTCGCCTAAGGTGTAACATGTGCTCCGGCCAACTGCGGCTGAAAATGACCAAATCATCTAGGTAGGCAGCTGCAAAGTCTTGCATTCCTACCAGCAGGCTGTCCATCATCCTCTGAAAGGTTGAAGGAGCTCCCTGTAATCCAAAGGGCATCCTTCGGAACTGGTATAATCCAAAGGGAGTCCTGAATGCCGTTTTCGCTTGGGCTGTCTTCTCCACTGGAACTTGCCAGTATCCTTTAGTTAGGTCTAACGTACTGATGAACCTTGCTTGTCCCAACTCGTCGAGCAGATCATCAACACGGGGCATTGGATAAGCATCAGTCTTAGATACGCTGTTAAGTCTACGGAAATCAATGCAGAAACGCAATGTTCCGTCTTTCTTTTTTACCAGCACTATCGGAGATGACCAGTCACTCGAGGATTTTTCAATGATTCCATGCTTTTCCATCTCTTCCAGCTCCTTCTTAACGATGTCCCGATAGGCATGAGGTAAGCGATATGGTGGTAACCTCACTGGTTTCGCATCTCCAGTCTCAATCCTGTGTTCCACCATTTCTGTCTTGCCTGGAAGATCGCTCATTACATCTCCAAATTCGGTCCTTAACGCATCCAGTTCTTTCTTCTGCTTCTGTGTTAGCTTCTCGTTTATCTTCGGCTCCTCCGACTCCTCCTTCCACAATGGGTTTTTTTTCCCCATCTTCCATTTCTTCAGCTGATAAACACATCGTCGTAGGAGTATTCCATCCCTTCAACATGTTGACGTGGAATATTCGCTGCCGCTTCTTCTTGTCACTCATGTCGATTTCATACGTCACCGGTGTAACTTTGGCTTTGACACAATAAGGCCCTTGCCATTTCGCCATAAGTTTGTTGGTCACAGTGGGCAGTAGAACTAGCACCTGATCTCCCTCCATGAATTCCCTCTTCCTTGCACTCTGATCATACCATCTTTTCTGCGTCATCTGAGCTTCCTTGCAGTTTTCACTGACTAGCTCCGACATCATTGCAAGCTTCTTCTGTACCGTCAAGACGTAGGATATGACGCTTTCACCACTACGCTTGCTAGCCTTCCAGGTTTCCTTCAATATGTCGAGCGGCCCTCTTACATGTCGCCCATACATCAACTCAAATGGGGAGAAGCCTGTAGTTGCCTGCGGTACTTCTCGGTAGGCAAACAGCAGATACGGCAGTAGTTTGTCCCAGTCTTTCCCCTCCAGTGCAGTCTTGCGAAGCATAGATTTCAATGTTCCATTAAACCTTTCGACAAGACCGTCCGTCTGCGGGTGGTAAGGGCTAGTTCTTATTGGATGTATGTGCAGCAGGTTGTACAGCTCAGCCAATAATTTGGACATGAAGTTTGTCCCTTGGTCCGTTAGGATTTCCCTCGGCACTCCGACACGTGCGAACATAGTCACCAGCTCCTCTGCCACATGCTCAGCATCGACTGTCCTCATGGGTATTGCTTCCGGGTAGCGAGTAGCATAATCGCACACAACAAGTATGTACTTGTTTCCTGTGCTACTTCGCGGCAAAGGCCCGACAATATCCATGGCAATCCTCGTAAACGGCTCCTCAATCACTGGTAGTGGAACTAAGGGTGCTCGAAGATTCTTGACTGCTGAATGTTTCTGGCACTGCTCACATGTTCTGCACCATTCCGCTACATCCCGATACAATGTCGGCCAGTAGAATCGTTGCAAGATTCGCTCAACTGTCTTTTTCTTCCCCAAATGTCCTGCAAGTGGTATCTCATGAGCCAACCTGAGAACAGCCTCCCGATGTTGCTTCGGGATGATCAGTTGCTCGATGCCTAACTCCTCTCCTTCCTCTCTTGGGTGCCAATGACGATAAAGAAGACCGTCTTCTTCATAAAACCAGTAGTTCCCAGCGTTCGATGGTAGCTTTGCGGACTCTCGTACAGCTCCCAGGGTCTCATCCTCCAGTTGCAACTCCCGTAAGTCCTTCTCATCGACTCCCAGATCACCATCGTTAACGATGATCTCCACTGCTCCGTCCTTCGGGGGATTGGTATCCTCCGACTGTCCAGGTTCAATAACCGTACTTCTCTCCAACCCGTCGTCTTCGGGTCCTACAGGTCCAGGAAGCAACTTTTCCTTGACCGTCTCAGGCACTGGTGTCAAACTTCTGCAATTCACACCAGAATCTTTCTCCTTTTCCAATTCACTTTCTTCCTCTTCTCTCTTCCGCTTGGCTTGAGCCCGTGTCATTGCTGCCAACGCCCCCTCTGGGTTACCAATGCGCACCAGTTCCGGAACATCTCTTCCGAGTAAAACTGACTTCGGTAGCTTCTTCACTACGGCAGCCTCCACCAGGTAGCTCTTGCCGTCGACTACCACTTCTACTTTGGCCAGAGGGTAAGAGACCTCGTCGCCATGTACACATTGTACTGCCACGCATTTCTTCAGAAACTTGTTCCTAGGCACCAGATCGTCTCGCACTAATGTCCTAGCTGCACCGGTATCTAGAACAATGTCTTTTACTTCTCTTCCTTCTACGTAGCCTGTCTTCCATACCAGCGAGTGTCCTTCCTTCACTTTGGACTGCTTTGCCCGCCCTCCAAAGAACGTAGCTGCATTCTTCGGGCATCTGCTCGCCACATGGCCCATCTTGTGACAATTGTAACATCTGGGTAACTGTCGCTGTGGGCTCCTATATTCGAGTTGGGACTCCTTCGGACCAGCGTCCCTGTCTCCTTCACCGGATTCCTTCCCTGGAGCCTTGTCCCTCGGCTTGAGAAGTCTGACATCTTGCCTCCTCGCCTGCTCATACTCATCGAGCCACTCGCCAGCTTGAAGGCATGTCTTCGGCTTCCGCTCCACCAGCCACAACCTCTTTTCCACAGGTAGCGAGCTCAGGAACTGCTCTATTCCCAACACCTGATGAACCTGGTCGACCGTCTTGTGCTCCTTGAGCCACTTGGTTAACGAGTCCATCATCCTTACACCAAACTCTCTATTCGTTTCTCCTTCCTTCCGCTTCGACGACCGAAAACGATTTTTATACGAATCCTCATTGATGTCGTACCGGATGAGGACCGCTGTCTTGATCGCATCGTAGTCCGCTGAATCTGACACCGGCAATGCAGCGAAAGCCAATTGAGCTTTTCCCGTCAGCTGTGGAGCAAGGTAGTGAGGCCATCGTCCCTTGTCTACCTTGTGCGCTGTCATGATTCTTTCGAAAGTCACCAGATACGACTCAATATCGTCGCGCTCCATCAGAGCGACCAGCTTCACGCTTAGTTCAGAAGCCCCCTTCGATGATGAAGCGGACCTTTCTTCGACGATTCTCATGAGCTTTTCCATCTGTGCTCCCATTTCCTCGGCTTTTTCTCTCGCTTCTCTTTCTCGACGCCTCCCTTCTTCTGCAATCTCTCTCTCGCGCTGTAAGCGTTCCTCTTCTCGTCTCGCTCTCTCTTCTGCTATCTCTTTCTCGCGCAGTACGCGTTCTTCTTCTCGTCTGAGTCTTTCGCGTTCAATCTCCTCTTCTCGTTTCTGCCTATCCTCAATCAATTTCTGCAGCATGTCCTGCAGCGCTTGTTCCGACATCTCGCCTGCTCGAAATGATCGACCGGAACGGGTTGTCATACACCGTCGCTCAACGTGTCTAGAGTCAGAAAGCTATCTAACGGCTCACGATCCCACCGCTGCCACCAAATGTAGAAGACCGTATATAGTAACGTGCTATCGTGCCGACGCTGTAGACCACCAAAACTATACTACACGGCAGCAGTATACACCAATGCAGGCCAACAGCTCAGAGAACTCTCAATCTCATCATGTTCATCTATATTTCCAACATACGTGCATGCTTTTATATACATACACATAGCACCAAATACGTGACTAACAACCTCAAGTTCGTATTACAACACGTGAGTTCAACCTTCTGAATGCAGCCTTGTTGACAGGTTACTGTCTCTCAATTGTTGCACTCCGGACCTTTAGGACTGGCTGGCTTCCCTGACAGTCGGGGTGGGCGCCTATGGTTGGAATGGGTGTGCAGAAAGGTTATTATGCTTCTCACAGATGTGTAGAGGAAGGTGTGCAAGGGCTTTAGTGTCAAAATGACATAACTCTTCCCTAACCACACTACCAGTGACCAGCAGTTGCCAAAGGACCCAATAGTTATTGTTATAATAATCCATCTTCACTGTGTACTTCATCACACAGAAAACTAACCAAAACACTGAGTGCATTCTATTATCATTGCACACTAGTACTAGTACAGTGGTTAGAAATAAATAAGTGCCCAAACAATACACAGATGGATTCTGGGGTTTGTTTGGCACTTCCCGCCATTTGAATTTGTTTTTTACTCTAAGTTTGCAACTTTGATTCGTGTTGCGATTTTCAGGTCCATAACTGTTAATATCTGTATCTATATGTCCACCAAAAAGCACTTGTGTATCAATCATCACACAAGTAAATCCTTGCTTATTATCAAACTCATCTGTTACATTGATGCAGCTTGCAGGGCTTTGAAGTTTGATATTTCCATGTATTCCTAATACTGCATGGTTTCTGCTGACAGTTTGTGTCACTGCAACACAATGTGTACAGCCATTTAGTGTATCGTAACAAAGTTGCTCTATATAACTGAAAGAAATGCCTTATGACCCATGAGTGAACTTTTTGGTGGGAGTAGCCCTTATTCCTGAAGTATATTTGAGTTTGCCTAAGAGGTTATGGGTGACTGAGGGTCACTTCAGTTTGTTGTGATTCACAGAGCTCTGCATAGACACATACATGAGTTTGAATGAATTGTTGGGCTTTCCACATGACGTTGTACCACTCTATATTCATCATGTGAGAAGGGGTGTATATTATAATGAAACCACCAAAACAAAATGACAAAGTGTCTACCTTCACTGCTATTGCAGCCCAGTGGTTCATTTCCCCAGAAAGGTAATAAATTAATTTCACTTCTTTTTTATACAACTGTGTATCTCCTTTCTCTCATGCAAAATGACCTAACTGATCATGCTGTTGAAGAAGAATAGTAAACTACAAGAGATGAACACATTTTTAGTTGTATTGTGGTGCAACAGATGACACGGGACTATCACATAGCTTAGAACTATAAAAGATTGTAACACTAGAAACTTGTACATTGGTGGGCACCTACATGTATGGCAGAAATGGAAAGGTTGTGTGCTGCACACATGTGAAGAGCAAGGACCTCTCTATTGATGGGGGAGGTGCACCACCCCTTATTTCTAAATGTGAGACAAATGGAGTGGAATTAGAAAGGTTCTGGGAGCTTGAATCAATGACAATGATCTGTGAGGATTGGGAAGGTCAAGCAAAGACATCAGTTTTATATTGCTTGTGTGAATATATATGATATAAGTAATATCTAGTGGCATGGTACATGTATATATATGAACAGTGTATTATTTAAATTTTAGTAAGCCACAGTAATAAAAAAATTAATAGTGGCAAAATTTGCTGTAATTATGGAGTACACAAATGTATAGCTTGTCTTTTGATCTACATGTATCAATCACAAGGAGTTGTCCCACAAAGCATGTAAAGCTGTAAATCAAACTACTACCAGTGTTTATAAATGCAAGAATGGGTTAAAGTTATTATAATTGAGGTAATTGAGGTAGTACTAGACAGTGACTACAAAAAAAATTTTTTGTATTGTAGACCAATTGTTGGTTATTATTGTTACTCGTCACATCACTAATGTGCACATGTAAGACTCTGTCTCCCTTATTGTGGCCACGCCCACATTACTCATTACATTGCATGTTGAAGTTCTATGTAACATTAGCAGATCACATGAGGCGTTCATAATCATTACTGTAACCTCTACAGATATGATGTAAGGCATGTATGTATATCCTCAATGAAATACAGTTTATACCTTTAGATCATCTTCCTTGCTGGAAGAAGTGTTTGTGCAACTGGTATGATGTGTGAATTATGTCACTGTTCCTACCACCAGGGAGGTGATACTGCTCTTCATTGGGCTGCAAGGCATGATAAGGCCAGCTGTGTAAGAGCACTCCTCTCCCGTCCTGGCATTGATATCAACATCAAGAACAAAAGAGAAGAAACAGCCATGATGGTCGCCCGGTACACTTGCCTTGGTGTGTTCAATCAAGTGGTGAAGACATGCAATGAGTTTCCTGTTGATTCCTATGGAAAGGTTGTGTTGTGTGGAAATTCGGGAGCTGGAAAGAGTACATTGACTCAGGTAGGCTGTTTGGTGTATGGCCTGAGGACCAGAAATCAGGCACTACAGTAGTACTTCCTACTGTACATGTACATGTATATACTGGTAGCAATATACTCTGTAGGAGTGGGTTCAGAAACATATACATGAGCTGAACTAAACTATGTCCTATACTGTCTGATTAATTATTTGTTTACGTTGAATTTCTTCGAACCCTAGTATTACTATGTGATGTAATAATTGAAAGAATACTTTCCTAAAAAGGAATTATTTGCTTGTGGGACACTCTGTAGTAACTACAAGGTCAGACTTGGCCTTAAATCACAAACATTGAAACTTCAGGTTCCAGACAGACAATTAAGCCTCATGCAAGCTGTACATAGTCCAGTATATATTCCAATGAACTGTACATGTACATGTATGTGTATTACTGTTCAGTACATCATTCTCAGTGAGAAAATGAAAAACTTAAGTTAACTAATGTTTCAAATTATGAATACTTACTGGTTGAAAAACTAGTGATTGGTGGATGTGGATGTTTATTTATTGGGTGTACACTGATGGTACAGCGTAAGTACAATCCTCAAACTGTGCTGTACAAGCCATTCTGCAGAATGCCTTTTGATATGCACACGTGGTTAACCTTTAAGAGTTCTTCCCCATCAATATAATTTGTCCCTTGCTTTTAGTACCACTTGTTCTAATCTCAGAAGTAAAAATATAAACATTGTACTTGTTTTGGTAACTTATTTCTACAGTATGATGTCATGCAAATCTGTTAATAAATTGCCATACATGTGCCTACATATGCACCACCTATACAGCTCACACTGGAGGCTTGGAGGTCATGCGTGCATATGTGTACATGCATATGGATTGATGTGTTACCTTGAATGCCAAGTAATATTTCCGTATTTTATTGAAGGCTATTGTCAACATTTCAAAGCCAATAACAACAACAACCCGTTTTGTAAAGGTGAGAATTTTTTTATAATGGTCACAGGTCTTCCCTGAGATGACTAAATGTGTCAGTTTGAATATTTGAATGGGTAGCTGCATATGCATGTAGTCCAAATTGATCTTTTCTTTGCTACGTTCTGCAATCATGTGTCTTAGTGACTCAAGAGCGTCATACCATCGAGGCGCATGCTCCCCACTAGACTCTGCCATCGATCTGTCCTGCTCGGAAGGCATTAACGCTTAATGTTTTGTTTTTATGCTCTAATGTTTGTGTACGTAATATATATTACATGTAGTTTGTTTTCTAGTTATCATTAAAATGCAGCATGTGTCCAAAATTATTACCTTTTCAGAATTCTTGTATAATCTGGTACATATCTGTGGGACAATTCTGGTTTAAATTATTGGTTGTATTTTTGGAAATGACTGTATGCCATGTGCAGTAGAGGACATGAAAATAGTGCTTTGATACAAATGCCAACACAATGAGAGTAAACATGAGCAATATGGTTTCATCAATTGGGTATTGATATCACATTGGATCTGATTGATGCATTCTGGCATGCACTTGCTCGAAAAAGATTATGTGTTTAGTCCCACTGTACTGTAGCTCTAGGAGGCATGCAACAATGCACTTTACTGTTTTGCACACAGAGTACACCATAATTCATACAAGTCAAGGTACACAAACACAACATTGGAAGTACTGGCGGAAATTGATTGGAACGAAATAATTTTAAGGAACGCGTTTCACAACGAAAGTATATGTGCTAATACAGCTTCTTTCTAGGAACATAAAACACAAAAGTGATCACTGAAGCGCAGCTAATGTACATGCTTACTATGTCAAAGCGTGGGATTTGAACGAAATGATATAAAACCTTTTTCATGTCCCTACTGTTCATTCTACTGCAAATAATTTGTCATATCGAGTTTAGTACATGTACTCTGTTAGATTCATGACATACTGTGGTGCTTGCTGTATACATGTTCCAGCGAATTTTAGTTCTAGTTCTAAATAAGGAAGGGTACAATGCCCCTACCATGGGTCTTCAGTACTGCTACTACATGTATGTATCAAAAAATTTGTCTATCCCATCACTAAACTCCTGTTTTGCCTTTTGGTATTCTTGTTGCATGTCCTTATGCTCATGCCAAACATTTTAGATTGGATTCAGATCTGGTGACTCTGCTGGTGTCCTCCACTAGTTCATCTTCCTTACCTGCAAACACATTTGTCTTCCTTCACTGAAAACCTCTTGTGCTACTTGTGACAAGTGTTAGGACCATTATTGTTATCGGCACTAGTATCTGTGTGTAGAGTGGTGCCTTCATGAGCCCTTCAAAAGGTAGATACTTTCTTAACATGGAGTTGTCTTTGACTAATAAAGGAATGTCTACAAGTAAATAAAAACATTCTCTAACGAGAAAGTTGTTGGTAAATTGAAAGTTGTTGGAAAATTGAAATAGGCCTATATTTAGCATATTACTCAGGCATGTACTGTTATAACGCTAGTGTGCTAAATATAGGCCTATTTCAATTATCCAGTCAAATTTCTGTCACTCTTGTTCTGTGCTTTTTACACCACCATTGGTCAATCCTATATACCAACAACTTTCTTGTTAGAGTATGTTTTTATTTACTTATTTCATAAGTGTTTTCCTCTGTCGTAGTAGCGCTCTTTATACGTGGTCACAAATTCAATTTTCGAAGGGAGGTTACAAAATTTGATAATTGAAATTATAAGTGAGTTTTTAATGTACTGTACAGTTCCCTGCCTTGTCCTATTCCTCTCCCCCAACCTTGTCTCTGATCTCGGCGATCTGATTCCAGCCATGGGAGCCATGTGGGTGGTGGTGGCAGTGGCCAGGGTGGCAGCAGGCGAAGTGGTGGTGGGGGCACTGGTGCCAATATTGGTGCCAGTAGTAGGGCTGGTTCAGATAGCGGTCGCTCCTGCTGCTTCTGCTGGCGGTGGGGGCAGCTCTGCTGCTGCTGCTGGCGTTGGGGGCAGCTCTGCTGCTGCTGCTGCTGGCGGTGGACGGTAAGGGGGCAGCACTGCATCTAGCAGCCGGGGGGGCAGAGAGCCAGCAGTATGATACCCATGCCCAACTAAAATATCATTTTCTTCTAATTTCAATGCATTAACTTCCCGGATAGTTTTTAGCAATGACCCTGCTTTTGCTCTTCGTACACTCAGTGATTAGAAACCAATGCATCTGCACCAATCTTACTTACTGCTGCACGAGCAGATCTTGTAACAACCTTTTGAGCTAGTAATGGATGAAACTTACAAAAGGCATCATTTACTTCCACTATCCCTAAGAATAGTTTTTTCAAGACCCATTATACTCCATTAGTGCATGAGATTTGGGTTCATAGAAGGAGTAGCTATATGGGAGAAGGATAACCCTTGTACATCAGATTAAGGATGACACCCCAATATTCAATAGACAGGTCACAACGGAGAAAGGACTACTGTACACAACAGTTGGGTCACCATGCATGCTTTACATGTGAAATGAATGGTTTTGTGCAGATCCCTTACATGCGTGCTGTACACATGTTGCATGCACATCGTCCTATAATTTTTTAATGCTAGTGCAATACAACATGCCATGACATACGGTAGTGGTAGTTCGGTGACCCCTGCGCTACCCGCGTCCTCTGGGCAGCACGTTTAGCCAATCGGACAGCGGGGTCATTCCAATACCGATTCCTTTCAGATGCCCTAATGGCAGCTGAATTGTCCTCGTATTTCTGCCTTTTAGCAGCGCGGTTCTCCTCGAGGTCCTCTTGATATCGCTGCTTTTTAGCAGATTGCTTAGATTCAATATCTGGGTTGTAGCTGTCGCGTACAGAGGCCTTCTTCTTTTCGGGATCGGCCTTGTAGCTGTCGCGTACAGAGGCCTTCTTCTTTTCGGGATCGGCCTTGTAGCTGTCGCGTACAAAGGCCTTCTGTTCGGGATCGGCCTTGTAGCTGTCGCGTACAGAGACCTTTTTCTTTTCAGGATCGGCTTTGTAGCTGTCGCGTACAGAGGCCTTCTTCTTTTCGGGATCGGCCTTGTAGCTGTCGCGTACAGAGGCCTTCTTTTTGGGATCGGTCTTGTAGCGCGCTCGGGCTTTAGCCTTGTTTTCTTGTGATAAAATATCGTCTTGCGTTTGAAGGTAGATCGCGAAGGCATTTAACGTCACTAGCCAAAGTATGGATTAAACTGCGATAATAAATTTTGTGCAGGTTGGAGTACTGCATAAATAACTTCATTAAAACAATAATAAACCAAATAAACTTCTTCATATATAACTTCATACCAATTCCTATATAGAACTTGCTACCGCATTAGTTTCTTTCTAGATGTCTATATGACCTTAAGGGGCACCGTGCAGGTGAATTCCGAAGCGATTGGTGCTATTGCTATTCTTCATAACCGTTCGTAGCTCAAGTTATACCTTCCTAAGAAAGAAGACGACGACCAAGTATTTGTGTAGGACTGGGCACAAGAAACAAGAATTCGTTTCTCTAATAGCACACCATTTTATGAACACCGAACAAACGTAGAACTGTAGATCTTTGAGTTCTCGTTCTATTGCGACAAACAGATAAGTAATCCATTTCTCCGTTGTCCCTCCAGACGCGAGTGAAGTTTTTTAAAATGATTTCATCAATCCTCAATCAATCCTATATTGAACCTGCTGCCGCAGGTTCAGATTTCTACAGCATGCATGTGAGACATTGGCTATTCCTTCTGCAACATGTATGCCTGTGAGATTCAAGTTGTGCCGAAATTTGCCCGGTTTAAATGATATCTCTAAAGTTATGGTTTCTGTTCACTGCACACTAAGCCACACTTTTATTCTTGTACTAGTGCTTCCCTAAAAATCCAGCCGAGTTGCACATCAGGCAATCCGCATGGCACACCGCTTCTCCGCTGCAATTTGCATGACCATTGGCCACACGTTCACAAAATGAAAGGAAATGTACCTGATGCATGGCCCGCTTTCACAGGGTTGTAAGCATCTTAAAGTGTATATAGGATGTCCACAAATGGTTTTAATCTCTATAACTCTGCACCCATAATAGTTAATAAGCTTAATAAAAATAAAAAGACCATCGATTTGATGCCTACAAATCTAGTGAGAACAAAGTTAGAACTCAGCAAAGTTGTTCTTTTGATTCAAAGCGTTGTATTCCGTAAACCAATTCAAATCAACAAATCAAACTTGATAAACCTCACACAATCAAAAGGATTAGTAGTTTAATAACTCACTATTAAAATTTGATTATTTGTAATTGAAATATGTTTGTAATTGCAATCACCAGTTTAATTTAATATAAGCCATTAAGGAATTATAAAGTAATAACTCAGTATGTAAATAATTAACTTGAAAATTAATGAATTCATTGATAACAGCAGCTAGAAAGTTGCTACTAACCAAAGTGCATGTAGGTTACAAATAACTGAAAAATATTACTCTATAACTGTATGGGCTAGGGATTGTTGCTAATAACCGAAAGTTTCTTTTAAGAGTTTGCTATTAAGCAAATTCTACTATGAGAACTTGTGAATCAGTTTATGAACAAATTTGATTTGAAGTATTTACAATGTATCACAATATCATTATCACATTCTGAAATCCCACGAAACCATTAACATCTATTAAATCATTAAAATCATGTGGAGAGAAACAGTACCATAGACAATTATTGAGTCAGTGTATGGATTATTTATTACTTGTGTAGCGCATCTTTGGAGTGCACGATGAGGTAGAACCTCTCACTGCTGGGATCATTCCCCATCAAGTTGACAGTCCCTACAGCAATATGATCATCTATGACTTGGCCGGACATCACCAATACTTCTCCAGCCACTCTGCATGTCTGGAGGCCATCTCCCTCACCAGTCCAGCCATCTTCCTCCTCCTGCAGGACCTAAGGCATGACCCTGAGGTCATGACTAAGGAGGTGCACTACTGGTCCACAATGATTGATGGTGTGTGCCACAAGTGTCCCCAGCAGTCATCAGTGATAGTAGTGGGCACACATGCTGACCTGCTAACACCAAAACAGCTGTCTCAGAAATTAATCCACCTGCGATCATGTGCTGAGGTGGCCATTAACCACCAAAAATTAGTAAGCTTTTTAGCCTTGAACGTTGCGGCCACATATAGTGGAGAGATGGATCAGTTTAAGGACGAGCTGTGCAGAATAAATAAAGATGTAGTGCATATGTCTCCTTCCATTTCCATGATGTGTCACATGATGCTTGCCTTCTTGAAACAGAGGATACCTGATCTTGATGTGGATGCCATATCCCTCTCTGACCTTATTACTTATCTTGCAGCTGATCCGGATAAACTAATTGATCCTGATAGCACCAAAATTGTCCCATTTTTACAGACGTTGTCAGAGAAGGGTTTGATTCTCTTCATTCCATATGAAGTGTCACTCAATAGCTGGATAGTCCTTCGCAAAGAGAGCATTCTCAAGAAGGTCAATGGAGCTTTGTTTGCTGATCCATCTCTCAAAGAGTATATCCATGTAGCTAGCAATACTGGGATAGTACCCAGAGCAGTTATTAAGAAAATATTCCCAGAATACAATGTTGAAATGATAACTCAGTTTATGATTCACTTTGAGTTGTGTCAAGCAGTAGAGTTATCCCAGGTTGATACAAACATGGGACCAGAAGGATCTCCCAGCTCAGACCTTGGTCCCCTCCTCTTCTTCCCAGCTCTCGTCAGCGTTGAGAGGCCAAGTAGTGCCACAGTTCCCAATAATAGTTTTGGTTGGTCCATGATTGTCAAGTCTCCAGATCAGTTCTTCACCACACGCTGTCTTCATGTCCTTCTTCGTAGACTGCCGTCTAAGTTTGCTTTACCTGCAATTCGGGCCACACCCCTACACTCAAATCATTATAAATGCGATGTGTGGAGCAGGGGTATAAAATGGCTTAATGAGACAGGGGTGACCACCATTGTTGAGATGAGTAAGACATTTCAATCCCTCACGTTGGAAATGTTCTCCCCTGACAGAGAAAGCCATAAGTATGTAAACTTAGTTGATGCTGTTCTTGCGGTCATTAAGACAGCCTGTCAGGAATTCTGTCCACACTTAGAGGTGTTGGAGCTCATCTCCTACCCATCTGAAGCGAGCTCAGACCACTCTGATGATGCAAAGGTACCATTAAAGAAGGCCCTTCCTGAAGGGGTGGAGCTTTACTCATTAAAGAAGGCCCTTATTGAAGGAGATAAGCACATCACTGATGTGAATGGTGTGAAGTTTGTAGCGATGAAAGTGTGGATGACAATTGAGCCATGTCTTTCATACCTTGTTGGAGGTGAGAGAGGTTTGTAGTTGTGGCTACATGTGATGACCTCTATTGTTTTACAGTAAATCCTCCTGTGGTCCCTTCCTCATCTTCCTGGCCACCATCAGATCCAGTAGGCCAATCTGTTTCACAATTGAAAGGTTATTACATTAATGGCATATTTTTACAAATTTAAATTTTGTTTCTGTTCTCTATAAATGAAAAGGTAATATTCAATTTATATGGATGCATGTGAATACCATATTTATGAGTGCTTTTAATCTTGATCATCTTGCAGTACCTTCATCCCAGCTATTGTCAGAGTTGATAACCCAAGTTGTAATGGAGCTGAATGGTCAGTACACCATACCCTTTCAAATGTAGTCCACCATTTGTTAGTGTTTTTTATTACCTGGATAATATTGTTTTTCCCATCAACTATTTGATCTTGTTTCCCTCTCTTTAGGAACACCCACTTTGCCGGAATTATTATTCTTCTCAGAAAGGAGAGTGAACATTGCTGAACAGATTGGGGCTAATTATTTTAAGTTTGGAATATTTCTGCTGGAAGACAGTAATGGAGCCATCGTGACAGCACTAGAGAACGAACATTTAAAGAATGCTGAGCGGATCAATGTAGCCATACTCCAAAAATGGCTTGAGGGAAAGGGTGTGAAGCCAGTGACTTGGTCAACTCTGGTGACTGTATTACAAAAAATTAAATAAACTCAGTGTAAAATAGAAGTGTAGATTGTACAGTGTGATTTAGAATATCCTGTTCTATTAACTGCAGTTATGCACACATTGGAACCTGGTCATGATGTGAGACTGGGTGGTTCACTGAGAATGTGGTGTTTCATCGATCACTACACTGTTAAAAACAGAACGTTATAATGATAGTGTGTCAATTGGTGCTGACGTTTAGCCGCATGGTGTTCCGTGTATGGGTCTCCAGTCTCTTGCACCCTAGCCAATTAATATTATGATCAAGTGTACGTGTATAAACTATTAATAATTGGACTCGCATGCTGGCTGGATAGACACATCACTACACTAACTGGCATCTACATGTAGTCCACATCAGTGTATGTGTAATGGTGCACTTGCTTAAGCCATCTACCTGGCTTGTGAAAGGAATTCAAATGACATTTATCAGTTTGATGCATTAATATTGACAGAAACATGCTGCTGCTGTTGTTGCCTCATTGACATCCTTGAGCTTTGGCAGTGGTATTCCCCAGGCCTCCCTTCTCATCACCATTACAGTAGACTGCTTTGGCAAGCCACCATCTAATCGACATCTGGTACTCATTGGGCTCCAGGCCCAAACCAATAGAAAGGACCACTGAAAGCCAGGAAACTGCATGAGGGTCAGACACTGAGCAGCAGGCAAGCTCTGTTAGCAGGAGAAGACAAACAAAATATTGAAAAGCTGGTCATTTATCTTTCCTGAAAAGACTTTCTTGGGGGGGAGGGGAGAGAGATGGAGTTGGACGCTTCAGTTTTTTCAAAATGCCCATTCTGCCTCTCTTGGTCACCATGATGTGGACATACATCACAATTGCTTGCGGAATGAGGTGTTTACCCTATTTTGTCATGCCTTTAGTATGGAGAAACACCACGACCTCACCTGAAAGCTTGACCATACCAGATCTCCTGACAGCCTGGGACTTAGGCAAACTGACAGCATTAGACATTACCATCACCTCACCACTCTGTCCTGCCATCTTGGGTGAGCTGTGTCACCAGGCTGGTGCAGCAGCCCTTGCAGCTGAGGCCTGCAAACTCCACTCCAATGGACCCAATGCCAGGAGTTGGGCTGGTCCTGCATTCCATTGGCAGTACGTGGAGACATACGGCAATTAATAGCTCTCAAGGGTGTTGTCTCACCTAGCTATTTACCAGCCTTCCTCCAAGGTAGTAGTTGTGGCTGAGATATATGGTAGGTTAGTGCCGTATGGCCCTGATGCGCTCAATGCTAGCACCATCCTCGGCAGAGAGCTCCCACCCTCAACTGCCTTTGCTGCGATTCTTATTACCATTGCAATCTTTCAACTTGATGCAACACATCTCCCCAATGAGGGCAAACTCAAGGGCGATTTTATACAGTTCCTGGATTATGTTTTAGCGTGTATAGTTTTACTATCTATATATAATATTGATTGTCTGAAGGGGCTGCGCAGGGGCATCAGAGGCCAGGAAGCACAGAGTAAATGACCCAAGTGTTCAGAGCTGGGTTAGGTGTGTACCACACTTGCAGTGGAGACTTTATGGGAATTGGGAAAAAGAGGCCCAATCTACTTTCTCCCACCTGGCTTCTCACATGGCCATCATCACTTCTTCCCACAAAAGTGTGCAAAGAAATTGCATATGTCCCGGGCGTTACGCGCCATTAACGTGTATTACGACTGGCTTCGAGGACGTCCTCGTAATACGTTAATGGCGCGTAACGCCCGGGACATATGCAATTTCTTTGCACACTTGTATCTCCATAACGGATAAAGCAATAACAAATCAATAGCGGTAGGACCCACCTATTTTGAACCGATTTGGACACTCCTACCTGAAGATGTGGCCGTTTTGAACCCTACGTGGTATCGGACCTTGAAACGTTGGTATCCCGCATGTGTGTAAGACACCAAAATGGATTTTCACATATAGTAATGGTGTGGTATGTTGTGTTAAAAATAGGAACCCGATAGCGTTAATATTTCGGAACATATATCGATTTAAATTGTATGTTATAAAATAAAATCCACAAGACCCATTTTCGTATAGAACGTTCCATATGACAAACATAAGCCAGAATCAGCCACATTCCTACTCATCAGTGGTTCAATTGTACCAGTGATCAACCACATTCCTACACACTCATCTATACAAGGTTGTGGTTGAATGTACCACTGGATGCCTGCCTGCGGCCTTTGTGGCTGACCTAAGCATTTTTGTAGATGAGGGTTTTTCGTATTGAAGCCTCATATGCACTAATGGCTGCTGGCATAGTGAGAGGCTTCCTTTGTGGAACGTAACCTGGCTGTTGACAGGGACTCTCAGAAGAGCAACTTTGGTGATCACCCTGAATCACAGACAGGGACGCATATCACATATGGAATGCACTAATGCACATAAAAGACACACAATCACACACATTCACATCATACACAGACATACACACATGCACACCCACCCACTATGTAAATACAAACCTGAAAGTGCTTGCTGATGTTCATGATCATTGCACGTAGACGGTCAGGGTTGCCACCACAGTTCCTCATGCACCAATACAAGTGCACCTTGGTGCATGCTAAATAGCCAGATATTCCATTTTTAATCAATATGTCCAGAAAGTACATACCCTTATCAGAAAGTTCAGTGAACCACGTCCTATCCCTTGTACGGACCGTACCGGCACAGATATGACGCAACTGCTTCGCCACATTCTTAGTGCCTGCAATAACTCCAATCAATTCACCACTGAAAACCAATAATAGATACCTTACCATGCCAAGTGTCGTAGGAATTGACCATCCCGAGTTGTTGTACACACTGCTTTATAGTAGCCTGGTAGTCATGGGCTACCTCTGGGATATTTAACCCTTTGTTAGAAAGAAAACGTGAAATTGTAAAAAGTTGGGATATGCATTTGACGTAGAATCGTGACATGCATCACTTATGACCCACTATATAAATAAATATACTTTTTTTTTAATGTGGCACTCTAACCTCTCCACTTGTAGCATGGTGAGGGCTTTCCTTCACACGTTCAACAGCAGCTTGCTTTCATAGACTCTTCTGCTACATCTGCCACCACTGCTGGTACAGTTTGTTCAGATAAACTGAATGAACATGGATGCAACAGGATGTAAAATAATATAAATCGATCATCTCAGCCCCCACCTGAGCTGATGTATTTCTGCTTCACTACACCCATACCAGCAAATAAAGCAAAATTCATGTACTGGTGAGGCAACACGCCAGCACAGGTGAAAGCATGGACCAGTCTGCAAAAAGAATCACATTTACATTGATATTACTAAATCCAAATGGTACTCTTATACCTTTATGAAAGAAGCTATAGTCCAAGATGGGTTGGAGAGACAGCCACACTGCTGGACAAGGCCCGAACAAAGACTCTTGAAGGTCTTACGCTCGACCACAAGGAGGTCTTGGTCACTGGCGTCTTCGTCTCCCGTATAGATCCCTTAGAAAGTTAGTAAACCCAATTTTGTATAACCGAACGTACATGTATATATCTATCCAACTAACCTGCAGAATCCAACATCATTTCATTCCTAGAAAAGGATGTTCTGCTACTTGAGGCCTGGACATTCTCGGTTGGGTCAATACACGGTCCAGCAAAGCATTTAACACGCTGATAGTAGCGTTCCGCTTGCAACCGGGTGCAAGTAGTTGCTTCGCTGCCTCAAATCTACGCAGAAAAGTTCCCTTTTCCTCTTGGAATGAGAGGAAAAGGACCCTTGCAGATGCAGTCTATACCTAGAGTGTCACTAACCTTCCACACTGTGGGGAAAGGAGTTTTGATGGCTATTTAAGGCAGATGGGTTTGCGGATTCAGCGTCATCGCTTAAGGAGAAGCTTGCACTATAGGTTGATTCTAGAGGTGTAACCAGCCGCTTTGTTAAGAGAAGGGAATACTTACAGCAAAAACAGATTGATGCGTGTCACTAGAAATCGATAATAGGGCACTCGTTTTTCAAAAAACGAGTGCCCTTTCTAGTGACATGCATCAATCTGTTTTTGCTGTGCTCTGTTCTTATGCCCAATAGTTTGTGGCACATTGATGGCCATCATAAGCTTATTAGGTGGCGCATTGTGGTTCATGGAGGTAATAGGAATATTTACAGAATAAACTTGCAAATCAACTCAATATCAAACTCGGATACTATAGGTGACCTTCTTATGAGATTTCAAAGAGAAAAACTACTCCTTTTGCTACTCTCCGACTCACCGAGCTCCATCGTCTATGCATAATTTCTGACCTTACCGGCAGAATTCAAATTCAATACGATACTTAAAGGAGGAAATTCCGTATAAAAGTAGCTCGCTCTCTATAGTCACAATATCGACCGGCCAACGCAAACAATGATGGCGTCTAAATCACATGCCGTCCTATTCTGTAACAAATGCACATCACACATATAACAGGAGGCAAAAGATAAGCTACACCATTCTTGGTCGGTTTGATGCTGCACGGAAGCAGTACATCGATTGCGATCTGCGAATGGATCGAGTTGTTCTAACGCGATGCACGTTTACTATTTCGTTGGAGGTCCCTATGTGTAAAAGGCACGTAGTTGATGTGGGATCGCACGTTGGGTTGGGCTCGACCGAATGTTCAACGAGAAAGGTCAGCGAGCTAGATTAAAACAGTGCTCACGTGATTCTGACTCGCGCTAACTCCTTTTATACGCGTATTTTGGCCCGATCGAGGTGCCCAGCTAGGCAACACCCTGCATGCGTCTATTAACGTAGCATCTCCTCCTTTTAAATGTTTATGAATGACATCTTTGGTACAGTATTAAAGATTGCAGAACGATATTCCATAACTCAGGCTGATTATATTAACATATTACATTCAGGCTGATCTTACATTTTTCTAAAAAGCGAGTGACCAACTTTTCTTCGCAGGTGAGCGTGTGAATCGTTCCATTTGTGGGTGACGCCCGCAAAATGCGGGCGAGTTGGAAGGTCTGGAATACAGTACATCTGCGAATGGAGTTGTTGTAACGCGATGCATGCATGTCATTGGACGTCCCTATATATGTGAAAAATTGCATAACCAAATGGAAAAGGCACATGGCTGATGTGGGATCGCACGTTGGTTGGCTCGATCGAATGTGCAATGACAAAAGGTCAGCGAGTTAGACAGCTATGCAAATGAATTGCATATTGTCCCGCTCGATTGCGCCAATGCTTTCTCCATACATTGAATTGGGCGCGATTTGCCAAAATTATATTGGTACGAAATGACCAGGAAATGTGCATTACATTTGCACAGCGGTATCTTAGCATAAAAGGAAAAAATTAACGGACACTAAATAAATCAGGACCCCTCTACTTATACACTGCAAATTTGAAGCGATTCCTACATGAAAATGTGGTACTTTTGAACCATGGGTTGTCGTGTCTCGTAACGTCGGGACGGAGTTTGTTTTTCAAAACACCGAAATACATTTTCACACAGAGAAATATGGTGTAGCATGAAGCGTTGAAAATAGTAAAAGTCCGTACGCGTGTCGAAATATATAGCGACTGATGCATGATGCTCACATATATATATTCGTAAGGGTCAAAGTGTCGTGGAACGTTCCATATATGTGTTGCATGCATAATTTTGTGTATCTATACTAATTTAAATATGAATGTTTACAACATAGTGACTGTATACGGCACAGCATGCACTAGAAAACAAAGTTGTTTTGTATTTGAAGCCACTGAAGTTCCACTCGTAGAAAGTTCCACATGAATCGTCTTGCGAGTTCAGCAAACACGAGTAGGGTAAAGATAGTGTCCCCGTGACCCGTGTGGCGCAGTACGGCCAAGGTCGTCTTTAGTGCCGTGGCCATCCTGAAGAACAGATTTGACCCGATCGCAAAGTAGTAAAAAAGCATCGCTTTGTAAAGGCGTTGCCTGCGTATGTGAGGCACTCTGTTAGAATTGAAGCGCACCACCTCCCAGTCCATCACCACGTCCCACGTGTGGCTGTACAGGATATTGATGGCGGCAACGACACCCCAGACTGCCACCCAACCCGACAACAGTGGGTTAAGCAGCTGCCCGATGCTCAGTGCAGTCCAGCGGCGGACGCAGGATTTAGGAGGGGGGGGGGGGGGGGGGGGCACGCTTGTGGGCGGGACCCCAAACACTCACAGCTAGGGGGTATGGGGGAGCGCTGTGAGCTCCCCCATCGGGGTCTGGGGCAGAGCCCCAGAAGCCAACGGTTTTTACGTTTTAAAACCTTCCAAAACTACGTAAAAATAATGATAATTAAAAACCCATGCAATCATTAATTTTAATTCACACCGCTGCACACGCTATACAATAATTTTATTATTCATCAGTAGCATCAGTGGCTGCATCCTCCAAGATGAAGGAAAGCTTCATTCTCCGTGGCTGTTTGCTTGCAAAAGCATCAATTGTTTCCTTCACAGAAACGCTGATACATCTATGTACAGCTAGCAGGGCCAATCCATTAATCCTTTCCCCCGTCATTGTGATTGTTGACCTGAGGTACGTTTTTAGCCTCCTTAGTCCACTGATGGAGCGCTCTGCCTCGCAACTCGTTAGATGTCATAATATGAAGGATGGTATGATAGTTTGGAAATTGCTGCTTCCTACAAGCCCTTAGGGCGGACAAAAGGTTGCTTGGGCGACTTTCTTTGGAAGCAGCTGACCAATAGAGCTGCATGATTATTGTGCTTCATGTACTATACTTACCAACGCTGATCTTTTACAGAAGAAATCAGTAATCACAGACGCCTTTCTTTTCTTTACCTGGTTAACGCTAGCGTCAGATTGTTCTTCAATGGCAGCCATGATATGGTCCCAGGATTATAAATTATGTGTGATTAATTAATGAGCTCGAGACCATAATCAATGTGATATATCTGACTGCGGTATTGTAATCAATTGATGGTTTTCAGTCGTGTATACCGTATGACCGCGTATGACCGCATCTATTCATTTAACGGGGGAGGGGGGGGGGGGGGGGGGGGGGCATAGGCCCCTTGTGCCCCCCCCCTCCGTCCGCCACTGCTGCAGCGTCGAAGGTTGCGTCAGCTCGATCGCTGCAGAGACCAATACTACCGCGACGGTCGTGATATACTTGACAGAGTTGACAATGTGTCTTGGACTCCGCGTCTCGACGAAACACCGCAGCGATTGGAGGATTCGCCACATCGCCGGAAGAGATGCGATGAGAGGTCTTATCGCGGTGGCGCTAGAAGAGCACGTGCCCAAAGGCGTCCCGGGGAACCAAGAGCCCACAACAAAATAGCAGATCTAGGTCGAGTCCCACGGCGACTAAACTGAGCAATTGATCCGTGTACCAAACGTGAGAAAACAGAACGGGGAAGAGGGGCGACAGGATTACCTGAGAGGTGTGCTTAACGAAAAAGAAGCGCGCTCCTCTGACTGTTCAACACGTCAAGAGGGTTGAACAAAAATACAGCCAGCAGTAATCATTTGACGAAGGCAAAGAAGACGAGGAGGCCTACGCTCTCGATGAAAGCAGACAGAACCAAGAAGAGGAACATAAGCGCTCCAAAAAGTACGGTGAGGGGTCCCGCGGTATTGAACACGTGGCTAGGGGTCACTGTGCCCATGGGTAGCAGGTGTTCGTGGCAATCTTTGCTTTGGCCCAACCCACCATATTCAGCCCAAGGAGGTAGGCGTATGTAACAACCAGATACTGCCCTCTGAAAAAGCGTATCATCAAGTCAAAATTATCTCGGCCAGAGGCAAATAGGCTAATACACAGCGAGAAATCAATAATTGGACCAATATTGACGCATTATTGGATCAGGATGATATCATCCTTGGTAGGCAATATGGGTAACAGTATTGGTTCAATGATTTAGGGGAACATGACCCAAACATGTGTACGCAATATTGATATAACACTGATAAAGTGTTGATCCAACCATGATAGCAGTCTTGTGCCAAGCATGATATACCAAAGTATTGGCCCAATGCTGTTATTACAATATTGGCCCAAGACCATATTACCTTTTAAGGCATCAATATTACCTCCTTTTTAGGCATTGAAATTTTATTTGAAACAATACAGATTGCATCACAATAAACTATTCTATTAAGTCCCTTGTTCTCTCTCCTTCTATTAGCACTGCGATCACCATATCCTCGAAGTAGCATACTCCACCAGAGCAATGGACGGATGCTTTGCATCCACTCAACAGTCTCGATGGTCTGTGTACAACCCTGTGTTGGATAGCAGAAGCATTACCACCACATATGTTCACATACCTTGCAGTGTAACTGGTCGTTTGGAAAGCTGTATGACAAATCACCACCCTGGATATTTGCTAATACACACCGTTATTAATTTAACTCACGTCCAAGTCACAACGACAACAGCAAGTCAGTGTACTGGTGTTTGGATATCCAAAAGAGTTAGCCTGTGTGGATTCCACAAAAATAAATGATGTTCTCAAGTCAACTCACGTAGCCACACGCATCCAAGTCGCAAGACTCCATACCGGTAAATGACAACACCAAGCGCACTGGTGTTTTGATATCCAAAAGAGTTAGCCTGTGTAAATTCCACAAAATAAATTACGTTCTCAAGTCAACTCACGTAGCCACACCAGAGATATACCGGTACCTCTGGTCAAACGAATCCAACTCAAAGACAACACCTCGTCCTCATGTAACCTGTCTATCTCCATCGCTTTCTCTTTTTCACCATTTCTCCACGGCACACCCAGATGCGCTCTAATAATATGAGAGAATTCCAATAATAACTTGGCATCTAAATACCACTAAAATGAAAAGGGACCGATACAATCACTCGCTTACCGATATTGTGTTCTCTCGAAACCACACAAACTAGTCACCAGGCGCAAAGTCAACAAAACACACACGTGGCAATCACACACTCATTTATTAATTATTAAGTTCAATACACTACAGTTCCTCCCTACTTAATCCACTTTGTAACGTGCAGGTGTTTTTATCACCCGACCGCTTCTACTGACTCTCTGTCCTGGGGCGCCTTTCCTTGGACTTGATTGCACCTCCTCTTGTTTCTCTTCCTTGTTTGCCCCTGCTGCTCCTTTTTCTTCTGGATTCTCTTCCATTTGATCGTTACCTTCCTTTCCTCATTGCACAGGCACATTCCCCTCGTTATCTTGTTGCACAGGCACATTCCTCTCTTCTTGTTCTAACTGCTTGCTTCCTTCATTCCTGGCATCTAATGGTGGTGTCAGGTCATCCTTCTCTAGCAAAGGAACCCCTTCTGATTTACCTGAAATCCTGGTCGGTCGCATTTGCTCTGCATGACGCCTCCAAGTGTTGCCACCACTGTTTACCTTCACTTCATATGAACGTGTTCCTTTCTTCTGTGCCACGATGCCTGGCTGCCACTTTTCTTGACCAAGCCTATAGTCCCGTACCACCACCATATCTCCCTCTTCAAATTGGTCTTTACCTAAACGTCCTTGAATGGAAGCTTGTTCGGCTTGTTTGTTCAGGGCCCTTCCCGTTACATCTTGTCGTATCAAGGACAACCTTGTCCGCAATGTTCGGCCTAACATCAGCTCCGCAGGTGATGTATTCGTCGTTTCATGCCTTGCATTTCTGTAGCTCAGTAGAAACCGCCCCATCCGTTGACTTAGCGTTACATTTCCATCTTTCTTCGAAGTCTTGAGAGCTTGTTTCATTGTCTGCACGAAACACTCAGCCAGGCCATTTGTGGCCGGATGGTATGGGGCACTAAGGACATGCTTAATGCCATTACTCTTCATGAACCTCTGAAACATATTGGACACAAACTGTGGACCATTATCTGTTACCAACTGCCGAGGAATGCCCCACCGACTAAACCTCTCTCGCAATGCTTCTATGGTGTGCAATGCATCCGAGTCTTTCATCACAACCACTTCTGGCCACTTAGAAAATGCATCGACAACCACCAGGAACATGTGGGATTCAAACGGCCCAGCGTAATCCACATGAATTCTCCTCCAAGGTCCTTCGGGGTATTCCCAGGGATGCACTGGAACCAATTGCTGATTTACCTTCATCCTCTGACACCCATCGCAGGATTTGGTCGTCGCTTCAATTTCTTGATCAATTCCAGGCCACCAAATATAACTTCGGGCTAGGGACTTCATCTTGACAATGCCCAAGTGCCCTGCATGCAGTTCCTGTAACATTGAACTCTGAAGTGACCCTGGAACTAAGACTCTCACACCCCACATCACACAATCTTGTTCAACTGACAACTCTTGTTGCGGAAAAAATATGGTTCCATATGTTTTGGCACTTCTGTTGGCCGTGTACCGCAATACTAGGGATAGCGTTGGGTCACGGCGAGTCTTCTGAGCCAGAGTCATTGCCGTCACAAGTAAGTGCTCAAGGTGCCTAATAAATGCACAGTCACCCAAGTCTTCATGAGTTTCCTCTCCATCCCTCCCCTCCAAGGGCAGCCGGGACAATGCATCGACGTTTGCATGCTGTTCGGTACCTCGGTATTTGATTGCATAATCGTACCCAGACAAAAACACAGCAGATCGTTGGAGGCGAGCTGCTGCTGTTACCGACACAGTCTGATCTGGTCGGAAGATGGCAGTAAGAGGTTTGTGATCTGTCTCCAACACAAAATGTCTACCATAAAGGTAGTGGTGGAACTTCTTGATGCCCCATACAAGTGCTAGCGCTTCCCTGTCAATCTGTGCATAATTTGTCTCTGCACTATTAAGAGTACGGGATGCGAAGCCAATTGGTTTCTCCATACCATCAGGGTATGTGTGTGACAGCACGGCTCTAATGCCATATGGACTGGCATCACAAGCCAACTTTAGGGGAACATCTGTTTGGAAGTGTGCAAGGACTTGATCTGAAGTGACCATCCGTTTTGCTGTTTTGAAGGCCTTGACAGCCTCGTCCGTCCATAACCACTGTTCCCCTTTCTTGAGTAAATGATACAGTGCTTGTAGCTTTGTTGCCAGGTTGGGCAGGAACTTATGGTAGTAATTCACAAGCCTGAGAAATGCTCGTAGTTGGGACACATTCTCAGGCTGAGGAGCTGACATGACTGCTTCCGTCTTGCATGGTTTTCATCTTATGAAGCCCATCTTTGTCAATTTTGTGCCCACAGAACTCAAAACTGTCCTTCAAAAATTCACATTTCTTAAAGTTTGCCTTTAGCCCGTACTTGTTCAACCTCTGCAAAACCATTTCCACGATCTCTAGATGATCCAGTCCCCCAGCAACTAGGATGCCATCTAGCATACATTGAGTGTGTGGTATGCCCTGCAAAACTTGCTCCATCGTCCTCTGCCAAATGGCTGGTGCTGAGGCAACACCGAATGGAAGCCTGTTAAACTGGTAAAGGCCCTTGTGGGTGTTTATCGTTAACAGCTTGCGGCACTCATCTTCCACTTCCATTTGTAGGTAGGCTAGTTTAAGGTCTATCTTGCTGAATACACTACCTCCGTTCATTGTGGCAAAGATATCTTCGATCCGAGGTAATGGGTACCTCTCAACTGGATCTCTGGGTTCACTGTTACTTTATAGTCTCCGCAAAGTCTCACACCACCATCAGGCTTTTGCACCGCCACAATCGGGGTCGCCCACTCACTCCATGTCACAGGTGACAGGACACCTATCTGTTGTAACTTCTCCAGTTCCTTTTCAATCTTAGGTCTCATTGTGTATGGGACAGGTATTGCCTTTACAAACCTCTGGTTTTAGGGTCAGCCTAGCCTTCATTCCTACTAACTTACCCAGGCCGTCCTCAAACACGCTTGAATAGTGTTCCTTCAGTCTCCTTAACCTTTCTTCCATCTCTGCTTTCTGTTCCTGTTTCAGTTCCATGTGTTTGATGTCCCTCTACTCTATGTTCACAACCCGCATCCAATCCCGTCCTAGTAATGGTGGCCCGGGTGAATCAACTACAATCAAAGGTAGCTTTTGGTATATCCTTCCTTTGATTTTCACATCCACCGTCAACTCTCCCTTGGGTGTAATCCGTTCTCCTGAGTAAGTCTTTAGTTTCACCCTGGAGGGCTTTAATGCCAGGTGGTTGAAGCTTCTTTTGTATTCTCTGTAGGGTAATATGGATACCGCAGCACCTGTGTCCACTTCCATCTCGAGTCCCTTTCCTTCCATTGCAACTGTTATAAGCATTGGCTTATTCTCCCTAGTCTTCCGCAACAAGTCTACTCTTAGCCAGTTTACAACATTGATATGCCCTGTTACTTCACTATCTGATTGTGATTTGCTTTCTTCACTTATTGCATGGGTTTCTCTACTGTTCCTGCTTTGTTGAAAAGGCCTCCTTTGTACTTTCCCTTTGTTTCTGCATATTCTGGCTATGTGACCACTCTTTCCACACACCCAGCACCGAATCTCCTTAGGTCTGCTCATGTCTGTGACTGGTCTTTTGAGCGCATTCCATTTGTAGTCCTTGCGGCTTCTCAATGTGATGGACCGGCTCAGGCTTGGCCTGTAGTTGTAGTTCGCTTGCATCTTTTATGGCCATTTCCTCCATTTCAGCTATCCCCAGTGCCTTTGCAAAATTCAGATCTGCTTTTACGAGTAGACGCTTCTGAACTGTTTGGTTTCGCATTCCACAGATCAACCTGTCTCTGAGAGCTTCATTCAACGCAGGCCCAAAATTGCAATGCTCCGTGAGTTTTTGAAGCTCAGCCGCGTATCGTTTGATGCTCTCTCCTTCCCGCTGATCACGTTTGAAAAATCGAAATCTTTCGCTGATTACGATGGGTTTTGGGTTCAGGTGTTTTCCACCAATTCCCCATATTGTTTATCTCCAGGCTTTCCAGGTGCTGTCAACGAGCGCAACAGCGTAAACGTTTTTCCTCCAATACTTGCTAACAGCGCGTTCTTTTTATCTTCAGCCACGTCGTTCGCCTTGAAATAATGTTCAATACGTTCCGCGTAGGTAGTCCAATCGTCGGTTGTATAGTCAAACTCCTCTAGGCGCCCAATTTTCGACGCCATAGATCCCACCCTCGGCCTCGTCGCTAATATTGTGTTCTCTCGAAACCACACAAACTAGTCACCAGGCGGAAAGTCAGACACAAAACACACATGTGGCAATCACACACTCATTTATTAATTATTAAGTTCAATACACTACAACCGATTCACACAGAACAGCGCGATATAGTCACTAACAACAAATCAGTGAAACGGCTCCACGTCTAGAAGCTTTCAACAATTTTCACCGTGTGTAGCTATAGTCACTGTAATAGAAGCTTTCACTAGAGACCATATCATTTTGTACATAACGATGGCAGGGCATTCGCATTCACTCAGTGGCGTGGTGGTCGGGGTAGGCCAAGTAGGCCAGGCCCACCCTGCGCCATAAGAAAGGCAGGGCGCCGTTAGACCACGAGGGCGCCATTAATGGCAGCAATTGCGCAATCAGCTTAGCACAATAAACTTGCACTGAACCTGCAGGTTCCGTGAAATCACTCAGACCCGTCAAGACTGAGTACGAGTGCATGTCCTGTCAACTCAGTGGCGTATTTAGGGGGAGGGGCTCAGGCACCCCCCTCCGTCTCGAGTATGAAATAACATTAATTCACGCGCTTAGTTACCTGCATCTGATGCGGGTAACTAAGCAGTGGCCTATCCAGGGGGGGGGGGGGGGGGGGGGGGTGGTGGGGGTGCTCCGGGTGCTTGAGCACCCCCCTCGGTCAAAATTGTAATCGTACATTATTAACGATAACGTGTGCCAAACAAAGGTATCGGACCTGAAGCGGACCCCCACTTTTCGTATATCGGACCTGAAGTGGACTGCGCCCCCCCCCCCACTTTTCGTATCGGACCTGAAGTGGACTGTGCCGCCCCCCCACTTTTCGTATGGGGCCTGACCTTAAGCATGCCCCCCTCGCTGAAATCTTTTTTTTATACAGGATAGACTTGAAGGACTTGTTCAAATTAAAAGGAAACTTCTGGTGTCTCTTCAGAGCAAAACTATAATAAGCAGTTCAGCCGAATTATCAAGAGCGCTTCTTCTTCAATAGCTGTACTTGATTCATCTTAATCTTGTGTTTTCGATCAACGTCGTATGTTAAATGTTGAATGTTACTGTTCAAATATACACAATACCTCACACGACGTACTCATGCAGTATACATGTACGCCACATCAGTCTCATATGTAACGTCTGAACGTCGTATGTTAAATGTTGAATGTTACTGTTCAAATATACACAATACCTCACACGACGTACTCATGCAGTATACATGTACGCCACATCAGTCTCATATGTAACGTCTGCACTGCATGCTTTTCATTTCCAGAGTATGTGGGGGGGGGGGGGGGGGGCGCCATAATCTATATTGCCTACCCAGCCAATAAATAGCCACCACACTACTGCATTCACTGACTTTACACACTTGCTGCTGACGGAGGAACGGCCGTCAAATTTTTAGGCATTCAAACAATAATTATTAAAACAATACCGCGTATCATTATTGAAGCAATATTGATATCAATGTTTATTTAAAAATGATATTCAGCTATTGTCCCAGTTGCTACATCAACATTGACGCAATGAAGATAATATATCAGTATTGGGTCATGTTTTATATCATTATTGTACCAAGGTTTTGCGTTTATCATCCTTGAGCCAATATTGGTAAGGGTTGGCTGTGCATGTAGTGAGTAAGAGGACGAGCCACATGGCGACCAATAGAATGGGGGATCCTATCACGTGATAGCCGTGTTTCTGCTTCCTAGTCTCGCCGCTAATGGTCCCTCGCCGCAATAATTTCGACTTGGTCGACGTATCCTTGAGGAGGGAGTATAGGGTCGCGAGCTCACTGGTGATATCGTCCTCCACGCGATTCTTTTCTCAAGCACGTCCAGGCTTTGTAGAAAGTCACTTGCTGCGTTGGAGTTACCGTTTAAATTATCGAACACATCGGCGAGATCCCTGAGGTCTTGTAGGCCCCGGATCAATGTCGATTGTAAGGAGAGTAGCACATCTCCTAGGTGATATAGCTCTTCTTTGGTCACGACGCCGAGCTTCAAGCGAGTCCGCACTTCGGCGACGTGTCTCCTCGTAAAGTCCAACAGGTTGTTCAGCTGTTCTTCCAAGGCTGCCACGAAGCTGCTGTTCAGGGAGATGGAGTGGAGGAGGTTATTCGCTCCTTTTTCGGCTGTTCGAGCAAGGGTCTTCATTTCGAAACCGGTTTGCATTCGCATGAGCGAGCGGAGGATAACGGCGTCCACTTCGAACGTTGGAATCCTCCGTTCTTCGCTATGATCCGCTTGGTCGTTGCCCGACGCTACGTTTCTTCATAGCCTAGGCTTTGCTTTTCCAGAAACATTGTTTCAGTCATCTTGCTGCATAAACTCCGTATAGAGCTTACTATTGCTGTCCATAATACTAGATTTTTCCTGCAGCGTGCGTGGGACTGCTTTTGTCACAACACTTGTTACGCGTGGTCAGCACGTATACCGTTTTAGCTGACTCGCAAATCATTTTGCACCAAGCCTGTCGTTTGGAAGCGCATGCCTCAATCGTGAATAATGACCGCAAAATTTTTTACCCCATTCCCCCCCCCCCCTCCCCCCGCGCGGCTGCTACCGTATATTGCCTCCTGTTCATACATATGCAGAAATCAGCGGTCACCAGGAAAGTGATGGTGTTCAAAAAGACATCCTATAGCATGTGTTCCATTACTAGTACATACGGGTAGTGTGGTTTGAATTTGTGTTGAATTTATAAGTACTTAATGGTTCGGATGTCAAAGATAGACTTTCACCTAACACAACAAGATCACACTCCCTGCCCATCACAGAGACAGCTCTGTCAGAAGGCCAACACTAGCCGACATACGGTTGGCTTGATATTCTAATTAATCACCACATACACATACAGAATGCTACACACAGGCACAAGAGGAAAGACACCCAAAGTGTCACAACAAGATCACACTCCCTGCCCATCACAGAGACAGCTCTGTCAGAAGGGCAACACTAGCTGACATACAATACACACCTATACCAGGGAATGTTCTGATTACAATACTGTACATGTAAACACATAGAAGAGTGAACAGTTGACTCACCCTATGTCGGACCACCGTCACATACACAGGTGCATTGGCATTGATTCAGATTAGTAGAAGGCCAGCACTGTTGCGCACTTACTGAGGGCATGAAGGGAAGCAAGACAAGAATGTATTCGAATGCACACTTGTAGGCCAACACATGCCGTCACGCACCTATATATGTAAATACCGAAAGCGGTGCGCACTAAACAAGATGAAAGTGGTCTAGAATAGAAACGCACATGCACACACAATCGCACTTATCTAACGCCGCCCAGCATACTGAGTACACGCACGCACTTCTTCAAACACCGCTCCTCCCAAACCCCATTTACGATTGATGCGAGAATGAAAGATTAACGCACAAGCTGAGTAGCATGTTGTTCAAAAGACAAGAGATACTAAACTTTCCGTCCTCCACACAAAGACCAACCATCACGTGTTACGTCGCAAAAAGCAGATTTCTTTAAGTAAGGAGTCACGTGATCAATAATTTGTAACCATTGTAAACCCTTGTATTTGGAATTACGCAATGTTTTCACTACGTTAGTTTGCCCAAATGCAATAGCTTACAACGTTTTGTCGTGGTACATCACTCGAATGTTGTAATTTGTTGTAATTTTTACAACAACGTATAGCAGCAACGATGTATTTGAAAAAACCATGGTTGTTCTATGTTGTAGAGAATGGTAAAACATGGTAAAATAACCATTGTATTTTCAACTTTTTCCCTGTGACGTTTCTTCATAGCCTGGGCTTTGCTTTTCCAGAAACATTGTTTCAGTCATCTTGCTGCATAAACTTCGTATAGAGCTTACTATTGCTGTCCATAATACTAGATTTTTCCTGCAGCGTGCGTGGGACTGCTTTTGTCACAACACTTGTTACGCGTGGTCAGCACGTATACCGTTTTAGCTGACTCGCAAATCATTTTGCACCAAGCCTGTCGTTTGGAAGCGCATGCCTCAATCGTGAATAATGACCGCAAAATTTTTTACCCCATTCCCCCCCCCCCCCCCCTTCCCCCCGCGCGGCTGCTACCGTATATTGCCTCCTGTTCATACATATGCAGAAATCAGCGGTCACCAGGAAAGTGATGGTGTTCAAAAAGACATCCTATAGCATGTGTTCCATTACTAGTACATACGGGTAGTGTGGTTTGAATTTGTGTTGAATTTATAAGTACTTAATGGTTCGGATGTCAAAGATAGACTTTCACCGATTTAAATTTATGAAAAATGGTTACTCTTGAATTTTATTAACTAACCGCAAGTTATAAAACATCTGCCACCTCATTTTTACGTGTAGAAAGGTTGTAAGGTGCAAACTGTGCAAATATATATATACTATTACAAGGCGTATACAGCTATTTATGAGTGGGGGGGGGGGGGGGGGGGGGGCTAAACACACAAATTAGTTTTCATGGTTATGTCACGTGTACACAGGTAAAAAAAATGTCGCTGCTATCATGGCTTTGATTCCAAGTTCAAGAAAACACCGCTCGAGGCCGGTTCATTGTCTGTAGGTTGCGATGCGCCCAGCACTAGCAAGCGGCCGCCAACTGATACATGTAGTGTTCTGCAATCAGTTGAACCCGAGGATGCAACTAGGCAGGCAAACGATTCAGGCCCGTAGGCTGGTCGGGAGATGGGGGGGTTCGGGAAACAATGAGGGTGGAACTAACTAGCGGGGGAGGGGCCTTCCCTGCATGGGGCATCGGCCCCAGCAGCTTTGCAACTTTTACAATGTTGAAGTCACATAATTGCGTAGAAACATGCCAAAACATATAGTAATATGACAAGAATTTCTTTTTTGCTTCCAGAGTCTAGCTCGCAAGTGCGAGACTACAGAAAGTTTGGAAGCAAGCGTATCTGGCTTGCGAGTTAACGAGACTTAGTCTAACTTTCCTATCTACAGATAGATCAGGAAAGTTAACTCGAAAGCCAGACCTACTTCGTATTTGAACGGCACAACGCCATTGTAAATTAATCTGTTGGCCGTTGTGCAGTTCAATATCAAAGTAGGTCTGGGCGTCTGGCTCAAGCCGGACCTATACTTCGCAAAGTATCATCAATGAACCATATACCGGCATGTACTTGAAGTGCCCCGGATCCGCCACTCCGACTGCAGTTTGTTTACGGGCCATGGGCGCCCCATTTATCAGTATATTACCTCACGCTCGCATTTGTATAACGTCATGCATGTAAAATAAATTCATTGGCAAAGAATAATTCATGTAAGCGGAAAGAAGCGGAAAGAAGCGGAACCAGCTACGGCAAGCGGGACCAAGCTGGGCAGGCGGAACCAGCTTGGGCAAGCGGAACTAGCTTGGACGGGCGGGGGGGTTCGACCGAACCCACTGACCCCCCCCCCCCCCCCCCCCTCCCAGCCTACGGGCCTGCGATTGTAGTAGTGCCGCTAACTCAGGTACTAGTACAACTTCATTGATAGATTTGTCAACGCCCTTGCAATCTTCAATCACACCTTTGGAGTCTGCACAATCATTACTTCCGCAAAGTGCTCACCAACCCCCTATTTCCTAAACGCACTTACGGCAAGCAAACACGTTCCTTTTGTTCATCTTGGTACAGAAAGTACCAGTGGTTGCATTATCAAGAAGGAAGTGACACAGTACTGTGTTACTATTGTATGATGGCAGACAAGCGAGGTCTGGTATTGCATGGAAACAAAGATGATGCTTTTGCAAAAAGTGGATATTCAGTGAGATTGGAAAAAGGCACTGGAGAGATTTGATAAACATGAAAACTCTGCATCGCATCATGAAGCTGTAGACTTGCTTGTCACAATACCAAATAGCATATCGGATGTAGGTGAAATGCTCAGCTCCGCGCTCTTGCAGAAGAGAAAGCTGAGAACCGAAAAATGCTATCAACTATAATAAGCACAATTCGCTACCTTGGAAGACATGCAGGGGCTACCATTGCGTGGCCACTACAAGTCAGGAGGTATTTCAGATGAAAAGGGGGAAATTGATTCCAATTTCCTTCAACTTTTAAAAGTGCGCGCTGAAGATGATGAAGGTCTCAAAAAATGGTTTACAAAGAGCCAATGCAAATATACCAGTCCAGATGTGCAGAATGAAATTCTTCGTATTATGGCATTGTCGATTTTGCGAGACGTATCAAGTGAGCTAGCAGGGAAATGGTTTACCATTATGATTGATGAAACTACAGGTCTCTAACGCTGAACAGATGGTTTTCTGCTTGCGTTATGTCGATGCAAACTTGAAAGTTCACGAACAGTTCATAGGATTATATAATCTTGAACGTACTAATGCTGAAATGATTGTGAGTGTAGTAGAGGATGTGCTGTTACGTATGAACTTAAGTATTACCAATTGTCGTGGCCAATGCTATGACGGGGCGAGCAACATGTCCGGAATACGAACGGGTGTTGCCACAAGAATAAATGCTCTTGAATCTAGAGCACTCTACACTCATTGCTATGGCCATGCCTTAAACTTAGCAGTCCAAGATACTCTAAAAAGCATCAAAGTCATGGAGCAATGTCTAGAAATTGTTCATGAAATCACTAAACTCGTCAAAAAATCAACTAACCGAGATGCAATTTTGAAGCATATTAAGGATGAAATCTCAGGTGATGCCGTTCCTGGAATTCGTTTGTTATGCCCAACACGTTGGACTGTAAGAGCTGAAGCATTTTCTTCAATTTCAGAGAACTACAGAGCTCTAGTGTTGTGTTGGGATGCTGCCAGAGAGGCTACAAAGGACAGTGAGGCCAGAGCTAGAATCATGGGAGTTGCTGCTCAAATGGAAAAATTCGATTTTTTTTATGCGCTAGAACTGGGAAGAAAAATCCTTAACATGATTGACAATTTGTCACGATCGGTGCAAGCCAAGCACATGCATGTCTGCCTGTGAAGGCCAAAAACTGGTACAAGTAACTCTGAGTGCTCTGCAGTCAATACGAAGTGATGAACAATTCAGCTTGTTTTGGCAATATGTTGACGTAAGACGGTCACTTCTTGATGGAGCCATATCCTCTCCCGTCCTTACCAGACATAGAAAGGTTCCCAGACTACGGGAAATAGGTGAAAGTGTATCTGAGCAATCAATGAGTACAATTCAAGACTATTATTGTCAAGTCATTGACACTGCAATGGGTACTATTAAAGACCGATTCGATCAGCGAGGTTTCCTCGTGCTACAAAAGCTAGAAACCTTGTTAATTTCGCGATCGGCAAGATAGTATGCACGATTTGCGAAGGACATTTCAGTGCTACATGTTTTGTGAATATTCACGTGAAGTAAAGTGATCTATCATGCACGCAAGAGTAAAGTGTATTATGCAGTTCATTGTTCCAGAATGAAAGAAAAATAACATGTAATTATTTGATATATATGTTCATAATCAGTAATGCTAAATAACAACAATTTCACATGTGGCATTACATGTGCATGTAATCAGTACAATAAGAGGAGATAGTTTTTAATGCAAGGACAATCATTCGTCACATGAGTATAGCACTCCAATAAAACCTTCACGTGAAGAAAAATTCTTCACAAACCTTTGCATGGGGAATAGCACTCCTATGAAACCTTCACGTGAAGAAAAATTCTTCACAAACCTTTGCATGGGGTATAGCACTCCTATGAAACCTTCACGTGAAGAAAAATTCTTCACAAACCTTTGCATGGGGTATAGCACTCCTATAAAACCTTCACGTGAACGAAAATTCTTCACAAATCTTTGCATGGGGTATAGCACTCCTATAGAACCTTCAGGTGAAGAAAAGTTCTTCACAATGTTTCAGTTACATGGCTGCTATAAAGCCAGGGCTGTCGGCTTGGACTACTCCCACCCTTTGCACCAGCATGTGTATCTTTCCATCTCTTGATATAAGACAGGTGTAGTATACAGTAGTAATATACAGATGTCGTATTGATGTAAGCAATACAGTGCATATCTTCGTATATGTATGCGAGTACTTAATATTATACATGTATACCAGTATGTTCTATATACAGTGCACGACTGTAAATCATTAAAATTAACGTAAATAGATGTAAGACTCTGTAAACCAACTTGACTCAGTTACTCAGTTTCAAGTGAATACAATCAATCAGTACAACTTGATTCACACCATCACTATGACAACACAACTAATCATGTTTCCAGCTGTTCCGTAGATACAATTACATCATATATAAAGACATGATGACATGCATGTTACATAGAGCAGGGAGATAATTGCGGAGCTTATTGCGTTCGAATTGAAGTAGTCATGCATTGTGCATTAGAAGAATTGATGCATCCAGCCGTTCAGTAGGGAAGTAGACGCCATCGTTGACGCTCCTGATCAACTTGGCTCTTGAAAATACACGTTCTGAAGTACTGCTGAATTTTTACTTCCATTCAATTGTAGTATATTTCTACAGTTCTAGAAGGTTTGAGCTGATGATGGAGAAAGAAATGCCGATCGACATAAACTATATATAGAAACAATCAATCAGGTACCCAGACTAGCTACATAAGTATCAGATGGTTTGCCAGTAGAGAGCCACGTGTGTGTGTGTGTGCATCTGTGTGTGTGTGCATCTGTGTGTGTGTGTGTGTGTGTGTGTGTGTGTGTGTGTGTGTGTGTGTGTGTGTGTGTGTGTGTGTGTGTGTGTGTGTGTGTGTGTGTGTGTGTGTGTGTGTGTGTGTGTGTGTGTGTGTGTGTGTGTGTGTGTGTGTGCGCGCGCGCGCGTTGTGTGTGCGTATGTGTGTGTGTGTGATGTCTACGGGCACGTATGTGTAATCTGCATGATATTTGAAAAACAAATATTCAATCGGCCCATGTGTGTGCGCGCGTGTGTCGGTAGTGTGGTAAGACACAAGACGTCGTTGACAGGTGATGCACTCGCGTGTAGGTGGAGCGAAAAAGGTTGAGCACAACGTACTTGATGCATCTATTGCTAAATCTAATTCACTAGTCAGATTTAAACACTCTTGGGTTAACATGTTATGTACAGCTTCGATATCGATTTCAGAAGCTTCGACCGGCTTTATTGCGTCTCTTAAATACTTCAACTTTTGATGGTCAGTTAGAGACCTTGGCATACGTTGAGTGGCTATAAGCAGCGGCAGCACAATCCTAGCTCCATAGTGAGCAATCAGCCACGTGAATTTCAAATTTTCATCCAAACTTTTCATCGAGCGACTTCTACATTGCCCGAGCTCAGCGCTTGTAAGCTGTTGGTACGCTGCTTTCACCGTGGTAACATCCATTTTGCTACTAGCGCTACGCTCGGCTAGATGATCGAGATCCAGCCCCGGATCCAGGAATTTGTTATGGGGGGGGGGGGGGGGGGGGGGGGGGGGTGCGGTCAGCAAGTCAAATGAACCAATTCGTCACTCACATGCACGCATTCTCTACTAAAACACAACGAACATCAGGACAAAAGAGTCCACTCCGCTCCTGCCCTGTCGTGCTCCACCGCATTTGTCCATACAACTGGACTTTTAAGTATGACGCAAACGTAATCTGTACATCTTTGTCCGCGTCGCGTGCGCGTTAGTCGGAGGATGGGGCGGCGGCAATTGCTGCCAGGGGGGGCGGCATGTCATACGCGATGGGGGGGGGGGCAGCCCCCAAGGCTATGTTGGATCCGGGGCTGTCGAGATCGGGGAGTAGTTGTCGAGACCTCTTTTTAGCAGACATTTTAAGTCCCTGACGTAATCACGTCTAGTGCCCAAGCCGTTGTGTGAAGAAAAAACAAAACATGTAGCACTGAAATGTTCTTCGCAGCATATGAGAAACGCAGCTATACTCCTGCTTCGATCCGCTGTTAACGGCGACCACCTCACAAATCTGCAGTCAATCGTGGATTACCTAAAATCTTTGACACTTGAGCAGCGAGATACTTCTGTGAAGTAATTAAACTTGTGAAATTGATTCTTGTCATGGAAAGGTGTTTTAGCACACTGCGCCGATTGAAAACCTGGCTCCGCGCTACTGCTGTTCAGCAAAGGATCAATTGGTGCATGTTACTTCACGTGCACAAGGATAGAACAGATCAACTTACACTACCAGATATAGTAAACGAATTCGTGTCTCATAACGCTAGTAGGAAGCATATGATTTGAACGTTTGCATAGATGTCACCTTGTGTAGTTGTCACCTTGTGTATCATCAGTATTTAGTTGATGGGTTACCCTACCCATCAACTGAATACTGATGCAAAACTGGAAACATGTCCAGCAATCCCGGACATGAATAATTGAATACCCGCGTCACGCGTATAAAATTTATTGAACGGGAAGTGAATGGAGAAATGTCTACTAACAGGCATGGTTCTTGTACGGAAGCTAAATCTTAAGTCTACCAGGCAGATTATGGTAGTAATAATAATAGACTATCTTTTTCACATTCTGATCTCCGTTAACCGATTATACGCGGTATACGCAGATATGCGTACGTAACGTATTGAATTTGAAACGCGGGATACGCAGATATGCGTATAGCTGGATATCATCATACATACGTTCGGCGCATTCGACAGTCGGACACTTCTTTACTGTTTTTCGTGCACGCTTAGCTCTCACCTGGACTGTTAAAAAGGATATAATTCTTAACTACGGTGGTTGTCGTGTGAGTTTGCTCACTACAGTAGACCAAACAGGTAATGTTTATTGCGGTATAAAATGATAACACTACGATGTCTGTGAGATAGAAATGGCAAAGCGGCAGCGTATAGGTTGAATGTGGAGGAGGTTATAGAAAGGCTCGAAGATAGTGTTGATGGCAAGGAATACACTGGAGAACTGGACAAATTTGCGTCCAGCTGTATACACTACAGTACAAGAAGCGCCATCCACAGTCGGCGATACATTTGGTTCTGAAACTTACACAGTTGTGTACACCCGTTCCTGTACTATTCAGTTTATTATCGAACTAGTAGGCTTGCTATTGTGGGTTTCTACTAAATCTGCGGACAAGGTAAACAATCGATTGCATGCACCGATAAAATTCAATTGATAACACATATAGAGAATGGCAAAGCGCGCGCAGGATGAACCGCGAAGACGTTATTGAACTTCTTGACAAGAATGACGATGCCCTCGATAGCTATTGCAGTGACCCTGACGAGCCTGTTATGTCAGGGAGTGATGATGAATTCAGCAACCTTGAACAGGAAAATGTGGATGGTAAACTATTAGCATATGCAATACATACATGTAAAACATACCATACATGTAGATGCAGAGTGCATTGTTGAACGCAAAAGGAAGCACAGTCCAGATAATGACATTGAAAGCAGCGGTAGGAGCCAGTATATGGGCAAGGGTTCAACATCGGTGTGACATAAAATTCATTCAGATAATGAGGTGTTGCCATTTCAAATTGCTATCTATGGTACGGAAGAAATTGAAATAGACTCAACATCAACACCCTATCGCACACCCATAGCTATGGACCCACCCGCTTCAAATCCCCCAGCGTACACCCATAGCTATACACACATACATCTCAACACCCCCAGCGCACACCCAATGCACACACTCCCCTCAACATACCCATCGCACACCCATAGCTATGGACCCACCCACCTCAAATCCCCCAGCGTACACCCATAGCTATGCACACATACATTTCAACACCCCCAGCGCACACCCATAGCTATGCACACACTCCCCTCAACACCCCCAGCACACACCCATAGCTATGCACACATACATCTCAACACCCCCAGCGTACACCCATAGCTATGCACACATACATCTCAACACCCCCAGCGCACACCCATAGCTATGCACACATACATCTCAATACCCCCAGCGCACACCCATAGCTATGCACACACTCCCCTCAACACCCCCAGCGCACACCCATAGCTATGCACACACTCCCCTCAACACCCCCACAGCGCACACCCATAGCTATGCACACTCCCCTCAATACCCCCAGCACACAACCATAGCTATGCACACATACATCTCAATACCCCCAGCGCACACCTATAGCTATGCACACACTCCCCTCAACACCCTCAGCGCACACCCATAGCTATGCACACACTCCCCTCAACACCCCCCAGCGCACACCCATAGCTATGCACACATACATCTCAACACCCCCAGCGCACATCCATAGCTATGCACACATACATCTCAACACCCCCAGCGTACACCCATAGCTATGCACACACTCCCCTCAACACCCCCAGCGCACACCCATAGCTATGCACACACTCCCCTCAACACCCCCACAGCGCACACCCATAGCTATGCACACTCCCCTCAACACCCCCAGCACACAACCATAGCTATGCACACATACATCTCAATACCCCCAGCGTACACCTATAGCTATGCACACACTCCCCTCAACACCCCCAGCGCACACCCATAGCTATGCACACACTCCCCTCAACACCCCCCAGCGCACACCCATATCTATGCACATATACATCTCAACACCCCCAGCGCACACCCATAGCTAAGCACACACTCCCCTCAACACCCCCCCCAGCGCACACCCATAGCTATGCACACATACATCTCAACACCCCCAGCGCACATCCATAGCTATGCACACATACATCTCAACACCCCCAGCGCACATCCATAGCTATGCACACATACATCTCAACACCCCCAGCGCACATCCATAGCTATGCACACATACATCTCAACACCCCCAGCGCACACCCATAGCTATGCACACATACATCTCAACACCCCCAGCGTACACCCATAGCTATGCATACATACATCTCAACACCCCCAGCGCACATCCATAGCTATGCACACATACATCTCAACACCCCCAGCGCACACCCATAGCTATGCACACACTCCCCTCAACACCCCCAGCGCACACCCATAGCTATGCACATACATCTCAACACCCCCAGCGCACACCCATAGCTATGCACACATACATCTCAACACCCCCAGCGCACATCCATAGCTATGCACACATACATCTCAACACCCCCAGCGCACACCCATAGCTATGCACACACTCCCCTCAACACCCCCAGCGCACTCCCCTCAACACCCCCCAGCGTGCACCCATAGCTATGCACACATACATCTCAATACCCCCAGCGCACATCCATAGCTATGCACACACTCCCCTCAACACCCCCAGCGCACACCCATAGCTATGCACACACTCCCCTCAACACCCCACAGCCCACACCCATAGCTATGCACACATACATCTCAACACCCCCCAGCGCACACCCATAGCTATGCACACACTCCCCTCAACACCCCACAGCGCACACCCATAGCTATGCACACATACATCTCAACACCCCCAGCGCACACCCATAGCTATGCACACACTCCCCTCAACACCCCCAGCGCACACCCATAGCTATGCACATACATCTCAACACCCCCAGCGCACACCCATAGCTATGCACATACATCTCAACACCCCCAGCGCACATCCATAGCTATGCACACATACATCTCAACACCCCCAGCGCACACCCATAGCTATGCACACATACATCTCAACACCCCCAGCGCACACCCATAGCTATGCACACATACATCTCAACACCCCCAGTGCACACCCATAGCTATGCACACACTCCCCTCAACACCCCCAGCGCACACCCATAGCTATGCACACTCCCCTCAACACCTCCAGCGCACACCCATAGCTATGCACACCACTCCCCTCAACACCCCCAGCGCACACCCATAGCTATGCACACACACACCTCTAAGTCTTCAACTGCACTAATTGGAAATAGTATTTGCTTACCAGTTACCACTAACAATTTGAATTACAAGTCTCCACCTGCCAGTCACAGCGTGCGTCTCATAAGCTTCATCGATGCACTTGACGTCTTTTGGCATCACTATTGGCAAGACAAAGTCAAACCGTACTCCATAAGAGTACAGAACAAGCTGGTAGCATCTTTCACGGCACTAAATAGAATTATCAATTTTCAATGACAACGCACACTTCCCCGATATTGTCGAGAGAACAAAAAGGTTCTCATACTTAGAATGCCTCTGATATACTTACTTTTCATTAGTGTGACAACTGTTTCACTCTGCTCGCGTCACAACGTCCTTGTAAGCCTGTCCGTCTCTGTCGAATATTATGATACCTGCTCTTTGTATGTTTCCTACGTCGGATCTCCAATCGGAAGGCACTAGCGAATAGCTGATCTACCCATCTGCCCGAATTCAAAAAGTTGCCAATATAAAAGTCGTTTTGTTCAAAAGTTATCACGCGTCACTCACACGATACCGAAATAGACATTATCCACAAATTTTAATTCCGCGGTTAGTGGTTACATTACGTTATGAATAATTTAGCGTATAATCGGTTAAAATGTGTTCAGTACAAATTAGAAACGCAGTTTTGTGTTTATTACAGACTTTGTACATGGAACATGCCATTGTTTTGCTTGTTCTATTTATTTCCAATTACTCTGACAGAAACTTCAAGTCTACCGGATGGAATATGAAGGCTGAACTATTGAGATAACCTTCAGATCAAGTCGTATATTTTTGAGACCTACACACAAGATTAGAATGTCACTTTAGTGTACCCTACTTCAAAATCTGGGGCAATATATGATGAATTATTCATGAATAATACGTCACGTTTTCAATGTACAATGTATTATGAGTAGCTGCCATAGAGCTAGAGCTGCCTGGCTTTGGACTTATTTAACATTGTAAACTGCAAGGCCGTACGCACACATGATCAAAAATAGCAGGACGTACCACTGCGTGACAACGTGCCGTATTCTACGCAGAGGGGGGTGGGGTGGTTGACGATTCCCCTCCCCAAAGCGAGGTCACCTTCACCATTGAGTAAGTATACCGTACAGGGGTGGATAAAGGGTCTGAAGCGTACAGCCCCCCCTCCCCCCCCCCCCCCCCCCCCCCCCCCCCCCCCCCCCCCCCCCCCCCCCACCTCCGCTTTTCGTATCGCGGGTCTGACCTGTAAACCCCTCTCCTTGCCGTATGATGCATGTGAACCAAATTCGACCCTCTTCCTGAAGACTGCGTACGCCCATGGGTATACAGAGCTATGCCATACCTGCATACGTACATAGCTGTATGCGGACACATATGCAGGTATTCGCGTACGCAGACCAGTATGCCACGCAAACACGTCTCATGAAATTAACCCGCAAACCAGTTATTTTTTTACAAATGATATCTGGATAGCGTCCTAACTCTGCATGGTCGTGGTGGTGGTGGTGGTGGTGTGACAATGCAGCATTGATTTAACGATAATATATACGCATACACTGCCGTTGCGGAATTGATACATTATACGCGATCCGTTTCTCCGTTGTCCCTCCAGACGCGAGTGAAGTTTTTTTAATGATATTCATCAATCATCAATCAATCCTATATTGACCCTGCTGCCGCAGGTTCAGATAGTGCTTATTCAGTTTTTTGCTTCTTAAAATGGAATCAACGAATCACGGAAATGGACCAGTTACCGCCAGCATAAGACGGTATATACCATTGAATGATGTGCTTCCACCTTTGGAAACATTGGTGGTAGCAATTGAAGGATCCGTCGACCCTGATGGTGTCTGCTGTCTGTCCATACCCAATCGTGTATTTGGTGACTGGGCAAATAATCGAGAGAAGAATAAGCTTCGTAGCACTAGCAAACGAGTACATCGTGGACGAAGCAATTACGCTGAATCCAGAAGCAGCGCGCTTAGAGGATTTACTTTACCGTAAATCATATGGCGTGGTTTCAAAAGTAAGAGCTGCAAGAGGCGTGAATAGAAAGAATGCGCTACTTCGTTCCACCACGATAACTATCCTGAATGGTGAAACGATTTCTGCTGCGGATTTACAAAGCGAGCTAAACGAAGTTACCTATATGAATGAAGAAGCGCGGATGCTCATTGAAGTCTTACAAGAAGAAGTGCATGCAGGACCTAAAAGATGCGTTGAGTGAAGCCCAGGACTCACAGAACAACCAAGGAGGTAAGATTGATGCAGTCAGCAACCGGCATGCACGAAGAAAAATCCAAGAGGTGTCTGAACATGCAAACAAGGCGTTGGAATTTTTGTCTACTTATGGGCTTGTTGCAGAGTCGCTGAAAGTCCACACCACTTCTGGCAAGACGTTCTACATACCTTTCTCAGATGATGCGGCCTCCGAGAACGAGGACACTGTGGATTTGCGAGTTCTATACATTTTAGATAGGTATGGAGTAAGTGATGCCTTCTACCACGAACTTGCAATGCTTTTTAGCGAGTTACCGAGATCTCGTGCAGTTAAAAAAGCTCGTACGGATCTCAACCACACGATGCAACTAACACGCATCCCGGGACATGAAGGTGCCTATCGCTCTTTCGAACGGTCATTGTGCGAACAATTATCCACCATGGTAAGCATGAATGTGTTATGTACATGTATTCTAATACTTGCCTGTATGCAACAGATCGCTCAAGATGCTACAAGTTTTCAACCTAACCAGAAAATTAAAGTTAGGATATCTGGTGACGGAGCAAAGTTTTCACGGACGTCAAGCTTTGTTTTGCTTTCGTACGCCATTCTGATGCCAGTTGGTCGCTATCTGTCTGGAATAGGTATAAATCTTAACGTGCCTGTGACTCAGCCTGAGACTCAGTGACTGTTTTATCTAGGCAACCATACCATCGCAGTTGTAAAAGGAGCTGAAGATTATGACACCATTTCCACAGCTTTCGCTGCAACTTTTCAAGAAATTGATGGTCTTCAGCAGCTAGGATTTGTTGCTGTCAATGGCGTGAGCTACAATATTGAACTTTTTTTTTCTTCTGACATGAAGGTTTGTGATGTAATGGTATTACAGGCATGCACATTTATGTTTCGTATGTGTTACAGTTCATGCTCACAATGCTGGGCCTTAATGCAGCTAACTCCATTTATGCATGTCCAAAATGTATAGTGCACCGTGATTGCAGGTAAGTTACCAATACATTTGGCTAAACATGGTGTCAACCGATGTCACTATATAGGTGGGATGTGTCAAAGCCTGAATCGTATTACAGCACAACTATGGCCAGAACACTAGTTACCCTCAGGTAAAAATGCATGATCCTAGCTGACTTAAGTAGCATATGTCAGTTCTTAAATTTCTGCACAGACGTGCCTTTGCCTCTCATGGCAGAACTGCTGCTGTACACCAAGGGTCAGTTAATCGTCCACTGACTGCCATTCCAGTGGACCACATGATGATTGATGAGCTGCACCTATTTCTGAGAATTTTTGATGTCATGTTAAGAAACTTAATCAAAATGTCAGAGCCACATACACAGCAGCTTGTGGCATACATCAGGAGCTGTGGAGTCTCATTTAATATTTGGGAATCTGAATCGAGTGATGGAAAAGTTGAATGGACGTCGTTAACTGGGGAAGCCAAAAAAAGGTTTTGAGGTACAACACACCCTATAATTTATGTGTTCCAATTCTGCCTTTCCATATGCTAGCTACTTCCTTCCAAGATGAAAGATATCCCCTTACCAAATGCTTTTCTGGATGATGTAGTTCAGCTGTGGAAGGTGAACTACTTCCCTCAATAGGCTAACAATAATGTTTTTTTATTCCTAAAAGGATTTTGAAGTTTTATACAACCTGTTGTCTAGTGAAACACCTCCACCAAATGCTGCAGATGACTTACATTTGAAGGTACACATCAACACATGCACACACACACACACACACACACACACACACACACACACACACACACACACACACTCTTGTGACCAAATCAGCTTACATTCAGGCTAAAAGATGGATTCAACTCTTTCTGCGGATAAAGAGTGATGGTCACCAAAAGAAATTTGTAACTCCTTACTTTCATGTCATGGTGTACCATGTTTCTGATGCCATCCGACAGTTTGGAAACATAAAAAAATTCTCTTGCCAAGGTAAGTTTGTTAAGTTCTTAACATCATCTACATCAGTAACTTCATGTAGGTGTTGAGAAGCACAACGATGACTCCAAACGAAACTATTTTTCAAGTAATCGTTGGGATGCTCCTGCAGAAATTGTGTTGGCTGAGCACAGGCTGGAGTTACTACAACAGTATGCCAGAGAGAAGAGGCACTACACCAAACATGCTGCAGCATATTGGCATGAAGGAGGAATGCAGAAAACCAGATCTCAGATGCGAGAAACTTTAAAATACTAACTTTGCAGCCATTGATGTATGACAGGAAAATAAGTTTAAAAAGTACAATCAATGCACAAGTGATATGATGGGGGGTAAACAAAATCAGGTTGTCAATAGGACTGAATGGTTGCTTTCCCAAGAATTAACAGTAGTACAATACCTGGAACCAGACAAAGGGATAATCTTGTTTGGGGATAAGTTGTATATAGAGGGGAGAGTTGCAGACAGGAGGCAGGCTTAACCTAATAACCTTAGACAAAGCTCCCTTTCAACATACTGTATGTTTCCCCATGCCCAATCTAAGCCGGGGAGGTATGCATTTACTTCCTAAATAAAAACACTCAACGTCCAGGGTCAGGCAGCTGCAGCACAGTATACATGTTTGCAGAAAGGTGAAATAACTGCTCTACATGAGTAATTTCAGGGGTTGGTATACTTATTGCAATGTCTTTAAGTATAGCTGTCTTTTTTAGTACAGTGTACACATCAACACAGTGTTTTGGACTACTGATATCATATTTATAAGAAATGACGATATGATTCAGGCAATGATAAGAGTATAATACATCACACAATATACTTCACAAGACGCATGTACACTTTTTCCTCAAAGTATCTCTTCTTTAACTTTAAAGTACCATCTTCCTCTCTATTGAAAAGTTTCTTGGACCATCTTATTGCACTTTTCATTTCCACTGGAAAATGGATGCGACAACCGTCCCCAAGATGATCAAAAACTGTGTCCCAACCAGGTGTAAAAAAGATAGGATTGAAATCTTCCAAATTAAAGGATTTGTAACCTCTTTTTGACTCTCTGCTAGTAACACCTTTGCGTCCAAAAAGAAAATGGAACACATCAATTCTAAATTCAAAAGATATAAATCTTTTCCGTCTTGTTCCTGTGGACAGTGAAAGCTGGACGTCCCTCATCATTCTGCTGACACAGCTTAGTACCAAGCGGGATGAAGGTTTTGGGACGTGAAATGTCCTAAAGAAAAGATTCTCTTACTACATAAAATGAAGTACGAAATCCATACTTTAAAAGATACGGTGTAAGGTCTTTCTGCGCAACCCAGGAGGCATCCTGGATAGGCCATCCTTTCCACAAGACTAGGAATTCCTTTTGAGCACCCTGGTAAGGATTAATGATAGAGTTTTTACTAGGATTATGTCTACCTTTCTTCTTGACGTTACGATCCTCTCGACTGGATAATAAGCCATTGCGCGCGTAAGTGTGAAGGACGAGGGCTCTAAATTCCATCCCCTCGTCCCCCTTCCATGGGCGCTTGTAGTTACGCACCCTATACATTATTGCATACTACATAATACTATACTTGGAAAGTGTCATACGTTGACATCACGTTTACAGCGCTATTTGGACCACTACGATCGGAGAATATCTAGAGGTATGCCGGGAGCCTGAAATTTTACACGATCGCCGTGCCGTCTGCATCAAGAAGGGAGGTGTAATTGTTGGTCATGTACCACGTGAATTAACAGCAATTCAGGTTAAATTCATCGATCACGGTGACGCTATCAGCTGCAAGGTGCGAGGGAGACCACAACAAGGACAAGGATTAGAAGTTCCGTGCTCCTATATATTAGCAGGAAAGAAGAAACTATTAACTGCAATGCAAAAGTACCTAAGCACACTGCATATATCCATAGATAGTATAGAGTGATATGCAATGAACTGACTGTGTTGTTCAGTGCTATATACTGGCACGTAGCTGTGTGATGATCCAGACTCATGCCCAATGTAGTTACCATGAATACATGTACATGTATATACTGCAATGTTGTTTACAATGAGCTGCAATGTTTAGAATGAGCTCTGCATGATGTTGCCTGCAGGAGTTCATAATGCTTGCATGCCTTCAAACATACACGGGCCTATGAACTTTTAATGGGTGTGAAAAAATGGTGCGTTCCAACAGATAATCATGTAGCGGGCTTTACGTGTACCACATGCATGTATCCACCTCATCCTGACTTAATTCAGCTGATCAATGTGAAAGCAGTTCAGGAATTGATTCTCTGGCCGCGGCTAGACCATGCTGTGAATAAAGTCTATAAGTTGTCTGCACTTATGACCTATATATATTGTCTCTCTTGTTACTCCTGTACTATAGATGTTTTGAATGAGCTCTGCATGATGTTGCCTGCAGGCGTTCATAATGTTTGCCTTCAAACATCCACTGACATATGAATGTGATCAAATGGTGCATTCCAACAGATAATCATGTACATGTAGCGGGCTTTTCCACTGTACTTTTGTGAACCTGATGTATAGCAACCAGTTATTTCAGGGTTTTACATGTAGCTGTTCATATGTGTGCATGATATGACGCTTTCCTAAATTTGTTTTGTATATTTTAATGTACATCTCCTTGTAATCAATCACACATGTTACACAACTGCTATGGACTTCCTATTTTCTGCGCATCATATACTACACATCAAGTTTGCTGTACGGTAAAATGCATGCATATTGTGGGATCTTGCTTTAACTTCGTGTTTTTATCCCCGAATCCCACGATTATTAAGACCCATCATGGATTTTTGCTGAAATTACACCTCACATTAAAAACGATACAGATGGGGAAATAATCGTGAGCTACATGTATACAACAGAAATTTCTCCATGTGCTGTTTGATAGCTTCGAACGCTTTGGCTTAAAACGTATTCGAACGAAACTGTAAAACACCATCATTCCCGCCTGATGTAGCGACACCTCGTGTTAAAATATTCAATCGGTTACTGAGTTTCATGATTAGTTCCACTATTGTGTCGCGTGAGAAATGCACGAAATGACTTGGTATCAGGGAACTAATAAAACGCTCAACTAAATTTGCGCATGGTATGTAGGATATAGGTTTGATAGTGTTTCGGCAACAACAAAAACATGTCAGGACCTGTTGTTATTATACACTAGTCTGGCACGCAGAATTTTTAATTTGCGCACTTGCGCTGCATCAATCCACATAAGCGTGGGCGTACCGTAGTAGTATCGTGAAGACTCGTTTTTATCTTTGCAGAAACGGACAATGTATCGTCAGAGATATATTATCTACTATTTGAGAGAAGTCTCGTGAGCAGACGACACATCAAATGACGCAAGGTATTACATAATGACATACGTTTATGAATAAAATTAATTATGCTCGGTTGTAATTAATTTGTCTTGAATTTAGTTAATGGATGCTTAATGTTCTTTTCATGATACACGTACATTATAATCAGACCGATTTTTAGCGAATACTGAACGTGTTTGGAATTCAATTTGAAAAAATTAATTTTAGTTAATTGATTTGAATTAATAATTTCTTGTCTTGCAACATGATAAATCATTTAAAAAGGTGACAAATTTATTGGTGAAATCAGAATTTTCAAATCTCTATCACAACTTTACATATTCACTCATGTCCTCCATTTCTGGCCATGAATACCTTGCAACCTGATTAAACCTTCCGGCTACCATATATGTTTTACCCATCACATTCTCGCATAAATTACAACACACACATCACACATAGCTAGCTACCTCTCTTCCAGCAGTTGTTTGAACAAATACAATATCAATCCTCCAGGGATACTCAAGGCTATTGAACCAACACACACACATCACATACCAACAACTTAAATACGTAATCCTTCGCCATGGTTTGAATGTAATCCCATTCTTGACTTAAATGTACACTCTTACTAGTGTCTGATGCAGTGCCTTTAAAAGAACAAACCCACTTGATATTTGCATGCATGCATCCAGCTACGCAAATTCACATGCCATATTAATCTTCTCAAAACACCTACCATATTGTCACACCCCGCCTGGATATGTAAATAATTTCTGAATAACCATAATATTACATCCGTACACACACACACACACACACACACACACACACACACACACACACACACACACACACACACACACACACACACACACACACACACACACACACACACACACACACACACACACACACACACACACACACACACAAAACAACACACACAAAACAACACACAAACACACACATAAACACACACACAAACAAACACACAAACAAACACACACAAACACACAAACACGTACAACATACACATACAAACACACAAAACACACACAAGCACACACACACACACAAACAATGGATACTCCAAAACCTCAAGGCTTTCTAATCAACACACATCACATACCAATAACCTAAAGTAATACTTTGCCATAGTTTGAATGTAATTGATTGTAATCCCATTTCTGACTTAAACATACAGTGTCTGATGCAGTGCCTTTAGAGCAAACTACGCATAGCTAATCATCTCTACCACATCGTCACACCCCATGCAGAAAAAACCTTAAAACATTACATCCTTACAAACACATACACACATAATCACACAAACACAAAAACAAACAACACACAAAAACACAAACAAACACAAAAATGCAAACACACAAGCAACAAACACAACCACACACAAACACACACACATACAAATACACACAAACAAATTCAAATCGCTGTATTTCCTAGCCATCCACCGTATTTCAATTTCACTTAACATAATGATCAAGCTGTTTATCAGATTTTTTCTAGCAGTAGTAAGTTGTCTTCTCGCCAAATATTATGGATGAATCTGCAAAAATACCCATGTATGATACAGCACTACTATATGCTTACTGTGTGCATTCAATCACATTGAGAAGTATAATAACATTATGAGACTAAACAGGTACTTGTACAATGTTATCAAGGTTTGTAATGTTAATTATGTCGTGATTCTAACTGCAACCCATCAATTGAGAGCAGTAATCCTGCTATTCGCACTACCCCCAGTGTCACACTGTGGACCATAGTGGCAGGAATAGCCTGCATCTCATCAGTGATTGCCTGTCTTAGTTTGTCCAATGACATTTGCAACACTTTGATTTTCAGGTAACCCCAAAGCCAGATGTCCAATAGAGATAGATCAGGACTTCGTGCTGGCCATAGTATGGGTCCCCCTCTGCCCATCCACCTGTCCTCCAGCTTTCCATCCAACCAGGCTCTAACACGGGTTCATAATGAGCTGAGGCTGGAAAACCACAAATTCTTCATCTTCCCCCTTGATAGCTTGCAGGGCTGGCCACACCCTCTGCTGTTGTAGCTGAAGGTACACTTGCCCTGTGACACTTCCATTGATGAAGAAGGGGCCAATGATATGGTCTTTGATCAGCCCAGCCCAGATCATCACACCAGCCTTCTTCTGATTGCTGCATTCCATCAAAGCATGTGGGTTCTGGACTGACCATATTACAGATTATGCCTCTTAACATGTCCATCCAAGTGGAAGATTGCTTCATCCGTCCACTAGATGTAGGGCAGGTGAAGTGCCTCTCAGCTGCTTCAAGGTATTCGTCTGCCCACTTGACTCCCTTGTCAATGTCACCTGGCAATAGAGCCTGTACTAGAGGCCGTCTATAGGCCTTCATCATCAGGGTCTTTTCTTATGCACAGAGTTGGGGTCTGCTGCATTTTCTGAGCAATGATGCCAACATTCCTTGGCACCTGAACAGTTTTCTTTCTTCCATAGTTTGTTTTCAGCCTATCCTGCACTGTGCCATGCTCTACAAATTTGGGCACCACCCTCAGAATTGTGCTACTGCATAGTGTCCTGTAATTAGGGTGCTCCCTCTGGAACAAGCTTACAGTAAGATAGGCATTCTTTCCATTAGAAAAGTACAGCCTCACAATGGCAACTCTTTGTTCAATTGACAGTCTTGGTACTCATGGCATTTTCAAGCATAGTGAAAATGTATACCCCTTAATCTTTTTTAATACTTTTTAGGTACATTTTGATTGGATAACAATCCCTGCATTTGTAGTGGACAACTATTCCTGCTTTTCTATTGGTTAACTACTTCTATAGATGCATTTTCATTGGTTGGGAGACAAAAATCCTTTCTAAAAGGGATCCTTAATCGCAATCAACATACCAACCATTCCTTCTACATGTACTCTTCTCCAAGGACAAATATGCTCATCGATTATTTGACTCAATACATACTCACAAACAGTACAACAATGCCTTATTTGTTAAACCAGACCAATAGCCTACCAACCAGCACATAAGCAACAGCACACACTATGATCAAGAATTAGCAATATGGTTAAAACAATGATGCAAAGTACACCTTTACGTAACATTCCCCAGCATCTAAAACCAGCAGGTGTATTTTTGAACATAGATCACCTTAACCTTACTTTCAAAGAAACAATACACACAGCTAATAGCTCACAGTTTCTATGAGCACACAACCTTATTTTGAATGCAACACAATGGTTTTCATACCTCAAAGCATGCACAATAATTTTATGCAAAGATTCATTTACTGAAAGCACACCTACTGTACCCACATCCCACACATCTTGGTTCACATGTAACCTGGGGCTACATAACGCATTAACTAGCTCTCTTAAAATGCCAGTTTTCCTATGAAAATCTAGCTGACGGTTAAACCATCTGAAACCTAGCTGGAGGCTTGTATGAATCAAAACTGAAATCACATCCTCCCATAACAAAAGGATGCTTTCTGACTCACACATGCACACCTCAGCATTTCAATAAAAGCACACCGTCATTTAGCACAAAGGTTTTCCAAGCAAATTCATCAACAACATGCACAAATTTGTTGTGTGTAAATATATTACTGGATGGTATGAAACTAAGGCCCTTAAGGCAGTAATCTCCAATAATCAAAAGTTCGTACAGATGGAATTTTAGCTTTAAATAACTTGAACACACATCATTTAACACAAACACAAGGTTTTTCTAATAACCACCCAGCCTCTTAAAAGCTAAAAGCCTCACAACATCTGACATGCACCACACTTTCATTCGAACTTCTAAAAACTAGGCTTGCAACTGGATACTTTTAGCACTCCCTCAAATCTCTCCTAAAGCTCATACCAAGCAACAGCACATATTATGATCTGGGAACTTCATGTAGCTAACACCTAGGCTCAAAACATGATGCTCTCTTAAGAGGTACAGATGAATTCCTAAACATTTCAAACCTTCTGATTCTACCACTAATTCGGAATTGCTCATAACGTGACGAAATAACACCACCAAGCATCACAAACCCACTTGCAACATTATTCAATACTAAAGTAATTCTTCACATGACAGCCTAGTATCCATGCTTAAGCAAGAGCACAGAATGTGATCTATAGGACTCATAACTAACCTATCTTAAAAACAGCACTCTTTTTTGGTGCTTTAAGGATTGTTATCTCTACTCGATCATGTAATGGGTTGCACAATTAGACAGTTAAGCACACCCTGCATGAAGGAACTCTTAAAGCAGAGGGTCTCTATCCATAAACAGTAGATAGCACACATTATGATATGGAAATAGCTATATAAAATCACAACTTGTTGCAAGCAAACCTGTCCTAAAACAGCTGCCTTCAGCGAAAAACCTGAAAGTACAATGACACCGCTCTTAAATCCAAGCATTGTAGCTGGTGGCTTATAGCATTACTGATATGGTTAACAAAAGCAGCATCTAAAACATATATAGGTTCACATATTGCTACATTTTCAATGAAAGCATACCTCATTTAACAAAGTGGTTTACATACCTCAACAGTATCCAAAATCATTGGATAAGTATTGAAATCACACACTCACATAACAAGACAAGATAATCTACCCCCGCATGTTGGTCCATTATGACCTGGGAACGTGCAACGAAGATGCATTACCTAGCCCTCTTAAAATGGCAGTAAAACGATAGCTGAATGTTTGACACAATGTTTGAATGTTTGACACAATAAGCACACCATGAATTAAAAAATTGAGTCACTAAAAGAAGAGAGCTTTAAAGCAGAGTCTATCCATATACAGCAAAAAAACATTATGATATTGTCAATCGCAACCACAACTTGTGCAAATACAAACCTCTCTTAAATCAGTAATCTTCAAGTTCGTACAGGTGTAATTTGTAGCATTTTCAAGAACACAACACAAAGCTTTTCTAGTTACACATTACGCTAGAGTCTCTTAAAGCAGAGACTACTCTTAAGACCTGGCACCACACGAACATCCAACCATCCAAAACCTAGCTGGAGGCTTGCTACACCACATAAGGCTGATACATAAGCAACAGCACGTACATTATAAACTGGGAACTACATGTAGCTAACAGCAAGGCCCAAAACATGATGCTCTCTTAAGACGTACAGTGATTGTGATCTGCTAAGAAACTCATAGCTTTATGCATTGAAATTAAAGCTCATACTCCCTAACGGCACTATTTCCGTTATATCATCTAAAACATAGCTCGAGGCTTTGCATATCAGCTGATACTCTAAAATGTAAGCATAATAAAAACATCGATGGTCTACACACCGACACATAATTAAGCAACAGCACAAACTATGATCTCAAACTAGAAATAAGGCACCTTTCCACGTAAGTTTAACGTGCGAGTCTCTCACAGAACGGCATTGCATGTCAAATTGGACACAATACTTCTTCATTTCTTTTGAGGTAGTTCTCATGCTGAGGTCAGATTTGTTTACATAAATTACTGCACTAGATGCCTGACTATTTTGCCCAGCTCTACCACATCGGCAGAAGGCCTCCAGTGAATATCCTGGTTGACACCTGCACAATTTATACCCCCATTCCAAATGCAATAGTACATACATCCTTTGCGAAGAGAGGCAGTTGCACAGGAGAATGATTCCTGAACCTCCTTTTGGGTGACACTAGTGTACATGTCCACTAGTCTGAACTTGGACAACATTATAGGCCAGATACCGGCTCAGTAAATTCATGCTTCAGAGTGGAGAGGAAACAGTCATATATTGATGCACAGACTTCACATCGCCGACAGATGATAACTCGGGGCATTTTGGTTCTTTCATTACATAACTTAGCAGCCAAGTGGGGCAAACATTCCCTATACGGTTCCTCTTTCTTTCACCCAGTAGGACATATTGGCCTTGCATGTCTGGTGACATGGCAATGATGACAGGATCTTTCATTCCTAGAATCAGAGATAGTATATTATCTCTGCTAGAATGCAATGTATTTTCGTTCTAGTTGTGACTGTAAACAACGACAACAATGGTACCTTCGCTGCCGCGTAGGTGGTCAAACGCAAACGGTAGAACAGCACAAATAAGAGACTTTCCACTTCCAGTAGGCAGACTAATAAAGACGTCATTCCCTTGCAAGAATTTCTTTACAGCGTGCAATTGTTGCTCTCGAAGATCATGGTTTCCTAATCTACGGGCAGCATGCAATATTGACTCCTCTATCGGGCCTTCATCCGACATCGCAAATGCAAATTGCGTTTGAGCATGTACCAAGCACATCACGTAAATTACGTACATGACGTAAATCTAAATTTAGACGTAAACTTCCGTCGTCAAAAATCAGAGAGGCTGGAACAAAAATGTTCGACGATATTCCCAGACCCACCTGTAAGCGATAAACACTTACGTCATGGTGGGTCTGGGTACGAGACTACACGGCCAGGAATTTACGTGACCGTAAAGCCGGCGTATTATCTACGCCAGCGTTACGGCGTCATTTATAATGGTGTATAGGAGGCGGCGTTGTAGCAGAAGTGTTACGTTAATGATTTACATGACTGTAACTGGTGTGATCTTTACGTAGGCGTAACGCGTCCTATTTACATCCAGGGTACGCTTGGAACAGAGGAGTATTGTATAATAATAAGCCGCCATTTTTCGGAAGGCAGTTTCTTCGACGCTCTCCTTGTCAATGGTAATGGTGATGCACCAAATTGCAGGGCTGTGACAGCAGCAGTCTTACTTTGGCTCCTTGGTCGTGGTGCTATTGGCGTTTCTCACTCACGTGACCTTCTGACGTCAAAGAATTGAAATGGCGGCACTCGCCTGCAAGAAAGGATTCACCTTTAAATCGAAGTACGATAAGCATTTAAAGACCAGAGAGCACCTCTTTAACATTGACTGTGAGGAACTATCTTCAAGTGCCTGTTGACTACAGTACTGTACAACATCCCCGACCCGCCTGTTGATGAAGCTGATCACGCGCCCGGAGCTGCATGTAGATACACAGTGCACTAGTAGCGTCCTGCGGTCACATAGTGATTACAAAAGTACCATTGCTGGTCCTAGCACACTTTGTATCGATGCTGGGTTTGAACAACTGAATGAGGCAGCAAGCAGTGATGAAAATGACGAAATGGATCCTGATGAAGGTAATCAATACGTTGTTATGCCCATACTTGACCTACATATAAATTGTTCTTAGTATGTCTTTATGAAGAAATCATGAGGCTGATGTCCACTATTGACAGCAAAGGAAATTACAAACCATTTAAGTCCAATGTGGCGGCAATGGCATACCTATTAGCACACAGTCCACGGCCAATGGTTAGTTCAACACTACTTAGATGGCATCATATCATCATATCCTGTATTATTCACATATATTACACGGACAAATAAACTTAGAGTTTGTATTGTATACTCTTGCATCCTTCTGTGCCATCCGTGTATGAAGTTTCGAGTTCCAGGGTTTGTCAGTCCAACTACAGTAGGCATTTGGAGTCTACTAATATCAAACTAAACCTATTTTGTGCTTCCTCTGTGACAATCCTCGTGCTTCACAGTTGTGCAGTCACATGGCGGCTACCTCTAATATGTTCTGCAGAATATGCAATGTAAGGAATATGTGCATGTACATACTTTTTTTTTTCAAATGTTTTACATTGCTTTCCAAGGCTGATGTTAGGACCTCTACCTTCATATTGTTTGTAGCAGTAGACGAAAATGTACAACTCTATCTGAAATCCAGCGTATAAAATCTGCTTAGACAAAGATACAGAAGCAAGATCTGCAGAAACAGCATGGTATTACTGATGTTCTTCTTCACCTCCCAATGAATCTTCATAGGTATGGGATATCATTCAGTATATTTATATCCTTATTTCTGCTAGGGGTACTCTACTTGAAGTTTTACACACACTTCTTCTAGGACCATACAAGTATCTTCTGCGGGCGACAATGGCTGTTGTCAAAAAACAACGCACTCAGCTGTCTGCTCTTTGTCTGCATTTCCATCATCTGGCTTCACCAGTATAGAATCTCAAGAAACATTGCAAAGTATTCAAGTTTTTTGTTGGTAGGAATTTAAGGCACTGGCACAGATGGCTCTCTTTGTCCTTTCTCCATTCCTGGCTCCTGCTGAGATTGAAGTGTGGCTAGCTTTATCAAAGGTAAGCACCTGAGCATTTATACAATATTTATATAACACTAACCATTGTTCAGAATTTTGTTACTGCTGTAGTACACGGCATTTTCCTACTTTACGGAGGAAGTCCAAAATCCACTTGCTTCTTCATTTTCCTGAACATATGCAAATGCTTGGTCCGACATCTTGTTATAACACCGAAAGGTTTGTGGATTTCCATGTAAAATTTCTGCGTTTATTTTAATTTTTATCCTAAGATGTGAGAGCTACAATTCGCTCATAAGATGCAGGAATATTCACAGTAATAGGCAAGCCCCTAGCAAAGTTATTGCTAATAGCTTTGCGATTTGGGAGAGCATCAGGTTTGCATTTGCAGGAAGTAGCTATTCCCCTTCTGAAAGGTTTGCAAACCTTTTACAACTATTTACATATCCATGTATTTTTTACTTCTCAGGTGTGGAGATGATCTCATAGCACTTTATCGCTCGATGGGAGTGCAACGCTATCTTGGAGGAACATCTGTGCAGCACGACAAGCCAATTCATCAACCTGGTACATTATGAAAGGTCAGTATATATATGTAAGTTCTGCTCCTGCATTGATACTATTATCATTTTACAGCATGTGGGTTCTTCAGAGTTGGGGTCTATTGTGTTGAATGCTGTGGACCTGGGTAATTATGACCTCAAAGATTTCAATCTGCTATTGCCACCTGGTTTAACCCTTTCAACGATGGGCCATTTTGCAAAGGCTATCGTTGGGGCAGATGGCAAAGTTATCAATCTGTGTGACCATGTGGTTTACACTGTAGAGAAGCGATATTCAGTAAGTTGTAATACTTGTTTACAATTGTTTATATAAATTTCTCACTTCCAGCTAGAAACAGGAACTTTTTGTGGCTCATTTCAAGCCGAAATTGGAACCTTCTGTGTACATGGAGCCCATTGTGGATGCCCAACAGAATCCTGTTTTCAACAGCTTCGATTGACTTCTGCTTTTGAGGACAAATGTAATTCGTTTTATTCCTGCAGCATGTCTGAAGCATGCAGTTCTGTTGCTCATCAGTGTGATTCACGCTGCGGATGACTGGAAAAGGACCAACCTACACAAGTGGAAAGGGAACTGATTAGTGTGAACACAACAGTCTTTGAACACAACTGGAACAATAACAAATATTGCTTCAATGTATATTGTATGTCTATCGCTTTGTAAATAATTAGATGAGCAATAAAAACCATTCAAAACTATGACGCCGACGTATTGGGGCGTATAGGGTACTGAGGCGTATTGCTGGCGTATTGAAGGCGTACACGCCGGTGATACGCCACGTTTTGTACGCCAAATAATTTTGGCGGTGCCCACCACCGGCGTATTTTTACTATTTTATCACCGACGTAACGCTCGCGAAACCGGATCCGTATCGCATTCCAAATCCTGGCCGTGTAGTTCGAGTCGGCAACATCCATTTTAATTGTTCGTGCGTTTCGACATATGTAGCCACGCCAACAAATTGAACGACGAGACGTCGAAGGCAGCGAAGCTAGCTCGATCCCTACAGAGTACTATTACTAGCATACTGCTAGAAGGTGAAGCGCTCTGGAACTCAGTGGGCCTGGCGAAGCGCTCCAGTTTTCCTGCACGACCTGCAGAAAATGCTGGAGCCATGTCCGAGTTCTACCTTGTTCGTTGCGGGCCTCGACTATCTTCTAGCAACCTTACAAAACGCGATATTGTGAATAAGTTGCCTTGTTTCCTGCAGAGGGCAAAAGACACCCTGCGCGCCAGTGCTATTTGAAGTAGTATTCGTCGCGTCCTTTGGATGGACTGGGCTGGTAGGCCCTACACGGTATTACACTGTATGTTGGAGGGCATCAGAAGAGATCAGGTGGGCACAGCAGAGGAGATCAGGTGGGCACAGCAGAGGAGATCAGGTGGGCACAGCAGAAGAGATCAGGTGGGCACAGCAGAGGAGATCAGGTGGGCACAGCAGAAGAGATCAGGTGGGCACAGCAAAGGAGATCAGGTGGGCACAGCAAAGGAGATCAGGTGGGCACAGCAAAGGACATCAGGTGGGCAAAGCAGAGGAGATCAGGTGGGCACAGCAGAGGAGATCAGGTGGGCACAGCAAAGGACATCAGGTGGGCACAGCAAAGGACATCAGGTGGGCAAAGCAGAGGAGATCAGGTGGGCACAGCAGAGGAGATCAGGTGGGCACAGTAGCAGGATGACACAACCCTGTGCAATGCCCTCCACTAGAGAAATGACCAGTTCTCAGCGGTGATCAGAAGCATTGCATATCAGACAGGCACAGGCTGGGATACTGAGCTTGTGATTGTAGTGCCAGGAAGTATCTGGAAGGATCTAGGTGCGTGCACATGGTTATGTATATCAATTATAATACAACCATATCAGAAAAAGACCATGCACTGGCAAATTGAGTATAGAAAAAATCACAAACGAGTATAAAAAGATTGCCAAATCAGAAAAGAAATATGCAAGAGATCAAAAATGGATACAAAATGAGTATATAACTGGCAAAGGCAAACCGATCTTAGAAAAAGTTTCACAAATAGTCTTCATACACTGGTTCAATAGGCTGCTGTGGTGACAACATTGGGGGTGGTGATCTTGCAGGCTGTAACTGAGGATATAAGATGGAGTCCTCTTCAGCCAGCATTGTCTGCATTTCTACGCTAGATAGTATCCCCTCATGGAAATGCATCTTCAACCATGTTTGAAACCATTTGTATGTGTTAGTTTGGCTGGTGAGTACACTTCTGCAGTACTTGCACTACATGAAATGTACTCTCATAAAGTAAATAGGTAAAAACGTTTATAGCAGGTATACATACCAACACGGCCACATGAAGCTTGTAGTTTGGTATTGCTTCCTTTTCCACTTTTAAAAATGGAAGAAATTTGTCTACAAATTCGTCACACCTCAATACAGCAAAATCTTTGCAGGGTCGCAGTCCAAGAATCTGCAATAATATATCAATAAACACCATTACATATACAGGTAAACATACCCTCCGCCGTTCTTCTGCCCGAAGTTCTGACAAACGTTCCTTCACAAATCTTACAGCTGTGCTTTTTTTGTACTTCTTTTGAGATTCCGACTTCAACACCTTAACCACCAGTACCTATAAATATACACGGGTGTATACTGAATATAGCATACATGCAAATGTTTATACTATTACTGATATCTCTTTCTGATCAAGGAGCCTGTCCATGACTTTGCAGAACAGAAGTCCTGATTCTACTAGCAAGTCATCCTGAATGAAAAGACAGCACAAACATGTGTCACTAGCTGTTGATAATTTTTGTTTGCTTACCTTGAACCCACTCTTCTCGATACAAAATGAGCTCTGCACTAGGTCATTTAATGTAGCTTTGATGTTCTCCTGCTCGGTAAGTACTCTGTTTAGGAGGGTAGAATTGGTACCCATTGTTGTAATGATCGTATCCAACGATGGCTGCAGCTGATGTGGTGGTGGTCTTTGCAATGGTGGTCTTTGCAGTGATGGTCTTTGCAGTGGTGGTGGTCCTTGCAGTGGTACATCAGGAGTCACCGCTTAGAAGTTAGCCCAACATTTCTTTGCCGCACATTCCATACCAATTACCACGTATACTTTGGCCGCACAGCCGCATTGCGTCATTAATATCTTCAGATACGCGTATACGCTACTGATGAAAAAGATCTAGAGATACTGACACTTAGACTCTTTCTGCAAATCGTTACTGCAACAGAACGATGCTACTTTACACATGACATGCCTGTGTTTGTGCCATGACATAGACCCTCCCCTTTATGGACAGGAGAGGTTCAAGTGTGGATACATAGCAACAATTTTAAGAGTTGCATGCCCCCAACCAAACAAACCAATACAGGTGAGGCTGCACTGCTGAGACATGACACACAGCCCACATGACATGCTTGTGCATGTGACACGCCCATGGCCCCTCCCCTTTTAGAACAGGAGAGGTTCAAGTGTGCATGCATAGGAACAATTTTAAGAGTTGCATGCCCCCAACCAAACAAACCAAAATACAGGTGAGGCTGCACTACTGAGACATCACACACAGCCCACATGACATGCTTGTGCATGTCACACGCCCCAGGCCCCTCCCCTTTTTGAACAGGAGAGGTTCAATTGTGCATACATAGGAACAATTTTAAGAGTTGCATGCCCCCAACCAAACAAACCAAAATACAGGTGAGGCTGCACTACTCAGACATCACACACAGCCCACATGACATGCTTGTGCATGTGACACGCCCCAGGCCCCTCCCCTTTTTGAACAGGAGAGGTTAAAGTGTGAATGAAAGGGTCAAAGTTAATAATGAGTTACTGTTTTCAATGTACTTTCAAACACTCCGCGAATACATTGTAATTTATCATTAAGCTGTGCATGAGAATATCCTCATGGTGTCTGAAATTTCACATTTATTCTGAAGTGCAAATAAGGAATGACCCAAAACGGATACACAAAGTTTTTATGGAAGTGTGTTATTGAGAAAGTGACTGATTGCTTGCTTACGACTGACGTTGAACTTAATGGCAATGAGAGCAGTAATGATCTAGGTAAAAATTGTTATAATAATTTATTGCATGGAGTTTGAATCAATTACGTTACAGTCATACCTCTGGCCACACAATAATCTTGTTGATTCTTGAGGTACAATCTGATGCCGTCAACTTAACATCACTTTCAGTCTCCATGAGATAATGAAATATCTCCAACACCTTTAGAGGGTTCAGAGTTGACTGGAAAACAAGTGCTGAATCTATCTGAACATGTTTACCATATCATAGCAATGCTGTAAAGGCCAATTTGCATCAGCTTTAAGGCATTTTTCAATGGCAGGAATGTGCCGAAAAAATACACTTTTTTTTTCCAGACTGGATCACTCTTATTGTAGGCTAATTATGTGAAAAGTAGAAGTATAAAGTAGCAAACAATAAATGTTACACTTACTTCCATTTCTTTCACAACTTCCCTTTCAAATGGGCATTGTTCTTCCCTGCAATGAAATAAATCCATATGCATGCATGCATAGTTTGTGATGCAAATGTTTGATGTCCTAACGTGTATGGCATCCTTTCAATCTAGGAAGGTACTTGAAGTAGTGATCCTTACCCCATTTAAGACCAAATATATCATTTGGATCTGGTTCATTTTCATAAGTAGGAACTAAAAAATTGGGATCTGCTGTTCTCTCTTCATCACTTTCATCAGCATCATCTTCATCATCCATGTCACCATCGTCACCAAGCTGATCAGTTTGATCAATCTCCACATCATCACAATCACTCTGCCCATGTTTAGCAGTATCATCCTGTATGCCAGTATGACTATCATCAATGGTTATAGAGACACATGAAGACCTCTGCTACGAAAAAATAAATTTATAACTTCATGCATGTTTCAAATTTAAATTAGCTTACATCTGATTGCAGTGCATAGAGCACTCCACAAGACAGCTCATGAGCCATTTGAAGTCTAAATCCACCCATCATTTCCTATACAACTGCAAATCAATACACCATGTGAACATTGTAGCACAATACCTGAGGATGAAGGCATGGGTAGCCTTCCACAAGCAATCTTGCTGCCTATACAACGTGCTGAGCTAGACGCACAGTAAAGTTTTGAATACTTCTACTTACAAAACACACAAAGGCACCACAATCATGTCAATTCTTCTGCATACTGTGATTTGAAGTCTAAAAGAGTAAAGTGTTCATCTACTATGTACAACACATGTAAGCACTAAAGCTGTACTGCGTCATTGTACTTCCAGTCTGATCGTAACATTTGAATGTTCCAAGCATATCTCATCTCATTGGCAAAATACATCCTATATGCACACGCACACACAAACCTCTCCTGTTCAAAAAGGGGAGGAGCCAAGGGCTTGCCATATGCACAGGCATGTCATGTGGGCTGTGTGTGATGTCTCAGCAGTGCAGCCTCACATGTATTTTGGTTTGTTTGGTTGGGGATATGCAACTCTTAAAATGTTTCCCTATGTATGCACACCTGAACCTCTCCTGTTCAAAAAGGGGAGGGGCCAAGGGCGTGCCACTAGCATAGGCATGTCATGTGGGCTGTGTGTGATGTCTCAGTAGTGCAGCCTCACCTGTATTTTGGTTTGTTTGGTTGGGGGCTTGCAACTCTTAAAATTGTTCCTATGTATGCACACTTGAACCTCTCCTGTTCAAAAAGGGGAGGGGCCAAGGGCTTGCCATATGCACAGGCATGTCATGTGGACTGTGTGTGATGTCTCAGCAGTGCAGCCTCACTGGTATTTTGGTTTGTTTGGTTGGGGCATGCAGGTTATAATGATGGCCTTCTTTTGTTCATTGTACGTTATTATTAACTTTGTGTAGGTCTATGTACATTTTTATGCAACTAGTAGTCAAGTACTTTAGTCAGCGCCCGCGGCGCGCGATGTTCTTAATTGGTGTTTAATGTGCGGCTACGGAATGTTGGGCTAACTTCACATGCATGAGTTATCGACGTTCAGGGTGTACTTTACTTTACGTACCCCCACACTATTGTGACTCAGCGTGCATACACGCACACTTAAGCACACACACATACACACGCGCGCACACACACACACACACACACACACACACACACACACACACACACACACACACACACACACACACACACACACACACACACACACACACACACACACACACACACACAAACAAACGTGCACACATTCATAACACAGCCAATATTACCCCCTTCCTTCGCCGTGACTGCAATCGTGTGCTTTTTTTCCCCCGCGATGTAACGGTTGATGATGGGGGTTCAGGGGGATGGAGCTATTTGTACTGAAAGTGAAAAGGGAAAGGGGTTGTTGCGCAAAATCCAGTGACAGGTACAGGTGTATTTTATTTCATTTCAGGTTTACGTTGTGAACCTTGTGGAGAGAGCTTTTAGTATCAGAGTTTTTATAAGCGCCATCTTGAGAGCCTTTCTCACAGAGCTTTTGTTGAAGAGGCCCGTTTGTGGGAGCAGTACGACTGTGCAGAAGTTGGATAGTGCATTACAAATCTGGTGCATAAGTGTAACAACATATGTAGGACATTTTCACAAGTGATAAGCAGGTTTCACAGAATCACAGGCCGACAAACAGTGCATTGATGAGCAACAGTGGTATGGTGAATTTGAACCAAGTGTCAGTGATGAAGAAAGTGAAAATGATCGGGAAGATATCACTGATAGTGATAACCCTACTCTTGAGGAGTGTTTTGAATATCTAGAATTAGAATATTCAAGCACTGGCAATTATTCTCCATTTCCCTCAAAGTTTTTTGCTTTGCTGTATTTACTAGTACATTCTCCGCATCCAGTTGTAAGTTGCTATCCAAGCATAATAATTTTATTAATCTTCCTTATATTCAAAGGGAGAGAAGACCCTATCATTTGTTTGGTTCATTCTCAAGCAGATGGGAATTTCAGTCCCTAGTCTTGCCAGTGTCAAAGCATTCAAGTTACCCAATATTGTAACACCTGTTAAAGTAGGACTGTACATACTTTGAAAATGACTCAGTCACTGTCTTGAAATACTTCAGCATCTTAGCTCCAATGGATTGCCTTTCTATTCCATTCCATTGCAATCAATAATTGCACAGTGCCTCGGCCGAACTGATGTATCTCATAGTCTCATTCGGTACCAAGTGCAAGGGCAAAACACATACACGTAAGTAAACACATGCATGGTCACTAAACTAGTCATAATGTTATATTTCAGAGAGATGTACCATGGAAGTGTCTGAAACACTGACACTCGCTTTCTTGCACCCATGGTTAAACTCTCCAATGGCAAGTCCATCTTTTTGAGGGATTGTGTTTATCTTAATCTTGCTGAGCCTGGATCAGTTGTAGGGGTGGTGGTCAAGTTCTTTCAAGAGGTGATTAACAATTTTTTTCCCACCACACATTTTATGTTTTACTAAATGTATGTACATGTCAAGTTGTTGTGATGTCTTTGCTGAGATCGAGATTCTCCTAGATCTCAAGCAGTTTCAAATCTTGGTACCAACCACTACCATAACCCATTTATCTAGTGACAGTCTCATTATGTATGACATAATAAGTGTCCCAGTTTGGCCTTGCCCCACCACCTTGTCACATTATTCGCCTCGTATCATCTGGTTCTGGATTAACCAGAATGGATTTAGAGGTATGTAAAAAAGTACTGAAATGTATTTTGTAATGTTGTCAATTTCTTAAGGAAACTGCTGCTTATTTGGCTCCGCATCATCTAAAATCTAAAGCAGCAGGAAGGAGGGTGGTTATGGTTCCACTTATTCTATTTTCTGACATTACGAGTGGAAACCGTTCCAAAAAGTGGCACAAATTTGAATCATGGTTCTTGTCATTAGCTGGTCTTCCACGGCACCTTAATGCAAGACTGGAGAACATACATTTCGTGAGCTGTTCTGACAGTGTTCTCCTCTGGATCTTAGTGGTCCTATAGCTCAAGAGCTGGCAACACTGGAGACAGAGGGAACACTTGTATTCGATGCTTATTTCCAAGAAGTTGTGCTAGTGATTGCTCCACTAATCGTAATAGTGTGTGACAATTCAAGGGCTTCGGATTTAGTGAATCATCTTGGCAATAAAGCACTATGAAAAACAATTCACCTGAGATATCTGTCACTTCTTCCTCAACATCATCTGTTTCTGTAGAAAAAACAAATAAATCAAGATCATATTGTACCATGCATGGCCTTGTGGAGATTAAATTATATTTAGAATTACCTGAAATATCTCCCACTTCCTCAACCTCACAGGTATCTGCAGCTACACAAAAGATCACAGTAAAATTTTATTTCATGCATGATCTCAATTACCTTGAAAATAATGCATTTATTAAACACATGATATATGTACATACCTAAGATATCAGACACTGCTTCCTCCATAACGGAACCAGTAGTTGCACTGTCAGGAAATGGTGATGAATGAGGAGGCTGACCAAAACATAGCTGGTAAGGAGTAGCTTTTGTGGTTTCATGAAGGCAAGTGTTCAATTTATCTGCCAATAAAATCATAATATTAGAATAGATGGAAAATTACTTGCATTGAATTTCATGTAGCCAATTTGTCCAGCAATGATTTGTCTTGTTTTCATGGAAATGACAAGCTAACATTTCTTCCACCTTTGCATTGCCTCTTTCCACAAGTCCTTGGCTTTGAGGATGGTGAGGTCTGCCATTGACAATAGTCGTGTAACCAGGCCAGTTCTTAACCAATTCGTTAATTAAGGTGCTTGTACAGGGGCGGATCCAGGATTTCAGAAAAGGGGGGGTTGTTAATGAATAATTATTAATTAAAGAAGGGCGGGTGCGGGAGGGGGTACCCCGCCCGCCCAGCCCCGCCCCAGACGCCAACGCTTTTTTTATTATATCATGCTCAAAACACTACATAAAACTGCGTGCAATAACGGAAATAGTATATACTTTTCATGAATCACATAATTCAGAAATTTACATTTACGATTATAAGAATTTCTGGATCTATGTGTAGCAATCCAAGTGTTTAATCAAATAAGATCGTACAGCACGTCATTAAATACCCTCAGGTGTAAACACTGCGCATGTCCATAATAAGAGCAGCTATAGCGCATGCGCTACACTATCCCCCCTCCTAGTGAATCTGTCTCTAGTCAAAAATGTTTGTTCCAAATCTGTCCGGCCGATCCTTAATCTTTTCGACTGTCGGAGAAGTGGCAATGGCTCCACTGGCGGCTGTTCCTGCTGATCATCCCGAGGCTCCACTTCATGTTGCTCCTCCTGGCGCTCTGGCTCGAGATTATCCTCTTGAGGAGCAATCTCCAAGTTGTCATCTTCAGTTTCCTCAGCATCGGATACATCTGATTCCTCAGCCTCAGAAAAAACAGCTGCATCACGTGGTGCGGTTGTCCCTTGTTCGTATGTACCTCCCCGTGCACACGGCTTCAACCTGTCAAAATGAACAACAACTTTCTTGCGAGTGGAGTCCCTGTGTTGGATCAAGTATAACACATTACTGAACACTTTCACAACTTTATATGGACCCTGCCAATAAGAGTGTAATTTAGCCGATTTCCCCCTGGGCACAGCAGGACAATACAACCAAACCCATTCACCAATCCCATACGGCCTTCCCGTCCGTCTGCGGTCATACACCATCTTCTGACGGCGCTGCCGCCAACCTAACCGTTCTCGCACCCTCTCATACGCAGTATCCAGTCGAGCTCTCAAATCTTTGCTATATTGGTGTACCGGCTGAGGTGGAACATTTGGAGGCAACCCAAACATGACATCCACCGGCAGCCTGGCCTCACGTCCGAAGAGGAGGAAATATGGCGTACACCCAGTGGACTCCTGCACACTTGTACGATAGGCTAGCATCACTGCTGGAATACAAAGGTCCCAATTCTGTTCATCCTCCCTCGATGCAATGCTAAGGAGATCAAGCAAAGTTCGATTAAAGCGTTCGACCAGCCCATCAGATTGCGGGTGATAAGGCGTAGTCCTTGTCTTCTGAACTCCCAACAGCAAACACACTTCCTTAAACAGGGCGGACTCAAAGTTCCTCCCCTGATCGGTGTGCAGAACATCAGGGGCTCCAAACCTGCTGACAAAATGACTAACAAACACGTTAGCAATAGTTTTTGCTTCCATGTTAGGTATTGGATAAGACTCCACCCATTTTGTAAAATAATCCCTAACACTAGAATGTACTTGTTCCCTCTATCCGTGAGCGGCAGAGGACCCAGGATGTCCATGGCCACACGCTGGAATGGGCCACCAGCCAACACCTGCTGCATTGGGGCACGATTGCGCCGTGGAGGTGACTTCCGTGCCGCACACAATTCACAAGCTCGACACCAGTCTTCGATGTCATGGCGCTGACCCGGCCAGTAAAAACGGGAACGGACTTTCTCCAAAGTCTTGAACATTCCAAGATGGCCACCACTGGGAGAGCTATGAAGTTGCTGCAGGACAGATCCTATCCAACTCCGAGGTACTACCAACTGAAGATGTTTATTGCAACCCTTTCCCGGAACATCTTCCCACTGTCTAAACAGAACCCCATCCCGAACTACCAGGTGTTTATACTGTGCCCACAATGCACTGCGTGACATAGTATCGTATGCAGTAATATGCAGAGTTTGCCCACGCCATGGTATGCAGATACATATCCAGACATGCACGTGTGCGGACCAATATACATACTCGTACCTAGATTTGTCATTGTCCAGTGCAGTGTGCAGATGGGTATTGTTGGGGCTGAGTATCGGGTGCGTACCGCACCCATATCGCGAGCGGTAGTTTAGCCCGTAAATTACGATAGTGCGCAATAAATAGGAATATAGGCCGTTTTAACCACACCCATGAAAACGCATATGAGTGTGGCTACTATTATTACCTCGACCGAGTCGCGCACTATTTCGAACTCACAGGTAAGTTATTGGATCCTTATAATCATTGTAAACTTCTGATACCTACATCTGTGACTATTTCTAGCGGATGTAGCCTGTAGGCCTATTTGAGTAATTAATTTTGATATCATTATCTGCGCATGCTCGGTTTTAAGTTTTGCACGTGTTGGTCATTAATGGAGGTGACGACGCACGATCGAGCAAAGGAAACAAAAATAGGCAACTTGGTTGAGTTCCCAACGAAATAGGAGGAAAGGAATTAAAGTTGGACTACTGGCGGAGACAGTACTAATGGAGCCGTTCCCAACGTAAGAGAAATTGGATTGTTGATTTTGATCACTATATAGCTGACGAATCAGTGAGGTGCAACTGTGCAAGATAAAGAGTTCCAAGAGTTTCGGACAACGCGGGTGACAGGCGGAGGTTATAAAGGCATACCGAACGGACTTAAGCAGTCTAGGCCTGGTAAGTTGTGCGTGTTTACACTGTACACGTGCACTATACGGTGTTGCTTATGTCAAACCAGGACAAGTGTGTGATTCAGTAGATGCAGTGAGGCGGCGTTTCAAGTTGTCACAAAGGTTTACATGCTTGCTACCACCGCGGTCAGAGAGTAAGTAAATGCTGAGTTCTTTGTGCATAACCTCTGTAATATTTTAGCGTGTGCTTGTAAGGAAACCGTCGCCGCGAGAGTAGTAGAGGCTCGTGCTCGCCTTCCAAGAGGCCTCTGCTAGGCGGAGAGTGCCCCTCTAACTACATCAGGAAAATCCAGATGTGATGGAGACTTTTATCGCCAGCTTGGAACTACTTTTTGACCAAGTTGTATTTCAGCTGTAATTTGATTAAAGTTTGCCGTTAAATTCTGAATTATTACTGGCGTGGTTCGGGGTTTAAGCACTAGCCTTCAAGTATGCAGAACAGAAAATGGATTTGAAACGATTCGAATACATGACGTGTACAGAGTCTGCACGCGTTCATCTGAAGTATGCAGACAGGTGATGACGAATATACTGAATCCATATGCAGACCGCGATATCATACGTATAAGCGAAGTGTTCGTTCTGAGACGTATACAGGCGCCGCATTCGTGACGTATGAAAAACTGCCCACGTGTCGAGTGCAGACGAGTATCGATTAGTATGGGTGCAATATACAAGGCTGCATACGGTACACTGTCGCGCCGTGATGTCTGCAGAGTGTAACTGCCCTCACTTGGCAAAGCAGCTGGTGGAGACGAGTTTTCTATCCAGGAAATTACCCTTCGAAGATCAGCATCAGACCCCTGCATCTCCTTAGAGTTCTCCAGTGGCAAAACGGAGAGGCCTGCCTCAGAATGCACATTCGATCCAGACCACAAATTACCACCGTTACCATTAACGGCCCCAAACGCATTGTGGAACAAACACGGCATGGCAATGCCATTGTGCATACCACACTGCTTACACTGGATCCTTGAAAGGGCGTCTGCATTGCCATGACGAAGACCTGGACGATGAATAACATCAAAATCAAATTCAGCAAGAATCTCTAGCCACCTCGCCACCTGGCCCTGGGGGTCTTTAAAACTACGTAACCAACGAAGCGCGCTGTGGTCGGTGCGAACAATAAACCTTCGTCCCCATAGATAAGCCCGAAACTGACCATACCAATGCCAACAACTCACGTCTCGTTGCACAATATTGGCATTCCGCCTTTGTAAGCACCCTACTAGCATATGCGATCACCCTTCCGTCGTCCAAGTGTGATAGTACTGCTCCAACACCCTCCTGACTGGCGTCAGCATCAACCACAAATGTTCTGTCGAACTGTGGGAAGGATAAAATAGGGGGCGAAGCTAACTTACCCTTTAAAGCCACAAATGCCTTATCACACAGTTCAGTCCAGTGCCAGGGTTTGGATTTTTCTGTTAGTGCATGAAGAGGAGCAGCGGTGTCTGCAAAATTGCGAATGAATTTCCTATAATAGGAAGCAAACCCCAAGAACTGTCGCAGGCTTTCATGGTCAGTGGGCGTAGGCCAGTTTTCGACGCACTTGATCTTGTCAGCATCCGCAGCTATACCCTTCTCTGAAACCACGTAGCCCAGATACCGCACACTCTTGCAAAGCAGATGGCATTTGCTAGGCTTGATCTTCAGCCCCGCCTCCTTAAGCCTCTGTAGCACCTCTGTAAGCCGCTGCAAGTGCTCTTCCACCGTTCGACTAAAAATGATGATATCATCAAGGTATACCAAGCATGTTACCCAACTGAGTCCTGCCAGGACCATACTCATTAACCGCTGAAACGTGCTTGGAGCGTTCGTTAGTCCGAACGGCATTACTCGGAACTGATGTAGACCAAACGGAGTGATGAACGCAGTTTTCTCCTTGTCCGCAGGATCCATTTCTACCTGCCAGTAGCCACTTGCCAAATCTAAGGTTGAAAACCACTTGGAGCCGGATAAAGTGTCCAGAGCATCATCAATCCTGGGAAGAGGGTGCACGTCTTTTTTTGTTACGCTATTCAGGCGACGAAAATCTACACAAAACCTGTATGAACCGTCCTTTTTCCTAACCAGAACAATAGGCGAGGCCCATGCTCCTCCGGACGGCTCTATGATCCCCTGTTGGAGCATTCCCTGGATCATTTTCTGTACCACGTCACGTTGATGAAACGGAAGCCTCCGCGCCGGCTGATGAACAGGGGGGGGGTGTCACCTGAGTTGATGGTATGACGTAAGACATTGGTACGCCCTAAATCACCGTCACCTACAGAAATTACATCTGAGAAATGATGTAAAATTGTTTTCAACTTAGCACACTCCTCCCTTGACAACCCCGATGTGTCACCCATTAATTCCCCAACTGCTTTCCCAATCGCCTCTGTTGATCGGGCTGGAAGCCGTGTGCCCAATGCAGGCTCAACCATATTCGCTCCCTCTCTTCCATCCCATGGGGATACCTGACCAACCTTTTCCTTGCAATGCAGTGTTACAGGAACTGCAGAGGGGTTCACCAGCTGAACTACTGCTTTGCCATCATGGACAGGAGATACAGAACAGGCAAACAGAAGTCCGCGTTGAGTAGACATTTCCGCCTTTGGCTGGAACAGACCCACATAGTCCCCGTCCGTTTTCGCACCTTCCAACTGAACCTGCAATCGCATCTCGTGATAGGGTGGCACGACAGCTGTCTCCTGTACAAACACATGACATGTAGAAATACATGACCCGTACAAGGTGTCTAGAGGTATTGTTTCGCCTAACATGATCATTGTTCTTCTCCCCAGGTCAACAACACACCCGTATTGTTCTAGAAAGTCTGTTCCCAATAAACACTCCTGCGTCATCTCACGCACAACAAGGACAGTATGAGTTCTCACATGCTTTCCCACCATAAGATCAAGATCAATCTGTCCACATAGACTTAACGAGTCTCCATTAACTGCCATCACAGGACATTGGGGTGTCAAGAGTTTCCTGTCTTGAGAAATGTCATTCCACACCTTTTCATGCACAAGGGTAACGGATGATCCTGTATCCACTAGCATACGTGTGGGACGACCCCCAACCATACCCTGCAGTATCAACGTGCATGCCACAGCCGATGTGTACTTCACTGACCTGTCCTTCCCAATCTCCTTCGGAGATACACTCCGTTCCTTCCGCTGAGGACAATTGCGCCGTATATGCCCTTTTTGCTTGCAGTTCCAACAGACAGGGACCCTTTTCGGAGCGCTCCTTTTCTCACCGACTTCCCGACTTGACAACTTCCTAATCTCCTGTGACAGCTGTTGGACTTGTAACGCCAACTCTTCCACCGTATTAGCTCGCAATGCACCTTGTACCAGGTCTCGTTCACCTGACACGGCAAGACTCGCACCTGACCCCTGTTTCTCTCCGCGTAGGCTTTGTTGAGCCAGCTCCACTGATTCCCACTGGCTAGCCAAATCAAGTGCAGCCTCCAAAGACTCTGGTTGCTTCCTCAAAAGCCTCATCTGCACAGAAGGAGAGATAACACCGTGAATAAATTGCTCACGCGCCATTTCAAGTCGTCTTTCCGCCGACCACGAAGGGTAAGCCTTGTCCGCCAGCATCCGCAACCGCCCTGAAAATTCTAACAGGGTCTCGGGTCTCTCCTGGTGGGCTGAGTGCAGTTTGCGCTGCCATTCCAGTTCGACTCCTTTTGGCGCATACTGCTCCTGCAGACATTTCTTCACCTCTTCATACTCCACCCCGTCACCGCTAACAAAACCCGACTGACTCACTACCCGAAATGCGTCGTCTTCCAACAGCGCTACCAACTCCTCTCCTCGCTTGTTATCCGGGACCTTCGCTTCCCTGAAGTACAGTTCTAACCTTTTGACCCAGAGATTGAAGTCAGCGCCCTTAGCAAACCGAGCGGGCGGTCTAGCGCTAAACCGAACAGCCTTCCGCTCTTCCTGCTCGGCCATGTAGCATTCGGTCCGATCCCACTTCTAACACCAGTGTAGCAATCCAAGTGTTTAATCAAATAAGATCGTACAGCACGTCATTAAATACCCTCAGGTGTAAACACTGCGCATGTCCATAATAAGAGCAGCTATAGCGCATGCGCTACATATGTACTACAATCGGATGTTTGAAACAGTTTTCTGGGATGTGCTCGCATGCAGATTTCATCCACAGGTACTCTTTCTTTATAGTGCACGCATGCATGGAAATCAAAGCCAAAAGATGTTGCATATGTTTTGATCCTTCTCATTGATTAACTACATGTAGGATATCTAGCAAGCGCTCTCCACATGACCATTTACATGTATACGGTGCCTCGTAGGATCATTTTCATGTTTAATCATATAGATTGATCAATGCTTACTTTTTAAAGTTAGAAAACTACATGCATGCTTGAGTAAGAGTTTTTATAAATGTCCTGTTTTGTTCTTTAGAGTGCAGTGTGATACTGTAGTTTATTGCCGTATTGGAGAAGACTTTTAAGTTAATCGCCTTATGCATGGTTGCACGTGCGAAAGAAAATTGATTCCGCTATCACAGAACAAGCAATCGCTATAGAGATCGTTTTAAATCACGTAGAGTAGATTGTATAACCTTCTGCACTGACAGAAAATGCCACAGAAAGCTTGTGTTCAAGACAAGACAAAATCGCGGGTCCGTTACACGCGGCACGCGCACGCCGTTACTTTTTGTTTACTATCAGTACAGAAGCTATGTTGCTTGTTATGTTATATAAAGAATACAGTTGTAAACCTTGCTTACGCAAGTAAGCACCATGCGCTTACGTAAGAAAGATTGATCAATCTATGGTTAATAACTACATGTGCACGTGCATGATTATTAATAAAAATTGATGTGAAATGCAAGGCGGATCGATTCGGTTAGCCTTTTAGCCTTGCTAGTGTGGAAGCGCCTTTAGGAATCTTTCTCTTTTGTTCCGAGTTTCCTATTAATGAATGTTAATATTATTCATTACGGGTCTGAAAGGGGGGGGGTTGCAACACCCCCAAACCCCCCCCCCCCCCCCCTGGATCCGCCACTGTTGTAAATTCACGCCCATTGTCAGATTGCAATATTTTGGGTAAACCAAGATATGCAAACACTTTTGTAGCAAGGTTCTAAGCCACCTCTGTGCCAATCTTTCTCTGAAGAGCAAATAGTACATGGAATTTTGACCAATGGTCCATGTAATGTCCTATCCAATTATATGGACCATCTGTCTATTAGGTCGACCTTAGAGAAATACAAATAAGTACAGCACTCTTATTTTGCAATACTTGAAATTAATACTCACTTGGCCTCTGCTCATGAATCCTGAAGCTATGATGGGCTTCAGCGGCTTGATTGTGCTGCAGTTTTTGAGAACTGCAAAGAGGGCACAGGCTCACAAACTTCTGCACAGTAAATCGTGGAAGACATTCATAACATGCTGAAATCTGTAAAAAAAAAAAGAAAGGTAATACTGTTAATATGACGCCTATAAACAAAAATTCCATCAGCATACCTCTGCAAGAGTTTTTTTGTCATGGCCAGCAATTGCCAACATGAATTGAATTCCGTAATACGCGTAATAAAATTATTGAACATGGAGTCTATGGGTAATTTCTATCAATCGCGCACAGTTTAGTACCAAAGACTTGTAGTAAAGTTTATAAACCTAAGTATGATACAGGGACAAATAACACGTTGTTTGTATATCTTCTGTTCTGTAAAAATTTGCCCCCATCAATTTCAAAACGGGGTTTTGTTTTACTGCATACATTTAATGGCTGGCATACTTTTGATCACTTTTTTCCCTTTCCTATTTTACCGCGTGGACGATCTATTGAAGATTATAAAGTGGATTCTGAAGCCAAAGCTATTTGCATATTTATATGTGCAAATAGCATATCTACCCCATGTGCACGTCTATTTCTAGATTCAAGTATGTGAATTCTAGTACCCCGTTCAAGCCATAATGAATTAAACGTCATAACGTTGCCCAAGCACTCCTCAAAGCCTTGCTTCTTGTACGATTCTACTACCACTACCCGGCCAACTCTCAGACATGGCAGCATACATGCACGACCCCGGTCGTGTGTCCGTGGAGTATGTTGGAACGATGTTTCCTAGCTTGGTACGTTTTGTTACGATAAGCTATATTGCTATCATATGAGTTAACACTCAGCAACAGCCATCACCAAACGGTTTTTTTTTGACAGTATTTTACGCAAGTATATGTTATACGTTATATGCAGCCTTCTCTGTGATCACGCGTGCGTAGGATTTTGATCGAAACACGAAGTGTGCAAGCAACTTCCCACCGCATGTACGATCCATATGAATAGGGAAGCCCTAGCTGCTAGAACGCCACAGTGCACCACGCGCATCAACGCATAATTCCCACAAACGCGAAATACAAGGCAACTCTTGCGCGATCGCGTGTCATAGGTTCAGCCTTCAAAGTTGTACCACAATATCTCAGCGAAGATTCTTGTTTATATGTGCCGATTGCGAGTCGATGGTGCATTGTTTCCTTCTCAGCACATACAACTCACTGCCCGGTGGTGAAGTTACCAAGATTACTGATATTATATATTTATGGTACAGCACGCCGACTCGAAATAGAGATGGTTATTCCGTATTACTACCAGTTCTTACTTCGGCGGGTGAGTATTATTGTTCATCCGACCTCTGTTGTTAGTACCTAAACCCTGCCAGGGGCCGTATCCTAGCTATGCCATTGCTATTACAAGTCGAGACAACCAAAATCATCGGACAATGGAAAGGAGGGATTACGACGTAACCAAGGAAACCCATAATATGGCTCGTTCCATTGTGTCTCCCTACTAGGCAGTACTCGGGATCTGACTACTCTGATACAAGTAATTCATTAAACATGCAAGCTAGAGAGATACCGGTACCGTTCACTATTATACATGCATGGATAATCCTTTTGTCTTACACTGTAGTTTAATACTCCATTCAGTACGCATTGATTCACACCGGATATATTACATGTACATTAAGATTCTTCGATTAGAACGCTACTTATATTCGTGTGCTAGCATAGTTCATTGGCCATTCAATTTAAAGTGTCTTTTCAAATTTGCAACGAATGGAGTCATCGGATCACCATGCGGAACCAGTTCTCGAGAAGCGCTTCAAAAGAATAAGAAGAATGGAAGTCTGACACAAATACTTCATGTCATGAGTGGACATCCTTAACTGGTGAAAGTAAAAGGAAAGTTCTTAAGGTACAAGTACACTTGACATTAGTAACATTCATCATACATGCACATTGTGTATACCAGCTGCTTCCTTCATAGATGAAAGACATTCCTCTGCCTAGTGCCCTGCGCACAACAGTAGTGAAGTTATGGGAGGTACTATGTGCAGTGAGTCAAATCACTTGTCACCAAATGACTTCTTTTCGTTGTTGGCATACGGAATCCTAAGGATTTTGAAGATTTATACAGCATACTGTCTAATGAATCACCACCCATGCATGCAGAATGCTTCAAATCAATTCCACCAAAAGGTAAGTTTAGCTATAGTGTGCAAATGAAATGCTACTCTATTCTGTCTATACAGGCCAAACAATGGGTTCAACTCTTCTTAAGCATCAAAGAAGAGGGTCACCAAAAGAAATACGTAACTCCTTACATGCATGCATGCAATGGTATACCATGCCAAACATTATACGCCAATACGGAAATTTGAAACAATTTTCATGTCAAGATTGGTAATGCACTGTACTTCTTTCTTGATAGTTATTTATGCACTTCAGGTGTTGAGAAACACAACGATGATGCAAAAAGAAACTACTTCTCTAGCAATCGATGGGATGCACCAGCTGACATTATGATGACAGAGTACAGGCTGGAGGTGCTGCAGGAATATAGTAGAGATATACTAAGCGGGACTCTGCTTACTGGCATGAAGGTGGAATTGAGGCAGTACAAAGGCCAGCAATCCCTGAAGGTTAATTATATGTGACACAGTGCTGTAACAATTCATGAACGATTTCTAAAGATATTTAGCCACCTACAAGACTTCTTGACTAGCTCTTGCTTTAAAGAGCAATGTAAGCAAAACAAAATGCATGCCTTTTCCCGGCCTAGCTGTATCTGAATTCCACCCCTTTAGGAACATGTTTCCTATTCATTACAAGTTGTGGAAGACCATGACCTTTACAAAAGAATACCAGCTGATGTGGTCAGGACAAGATAACAGAGGTTCTAAAGGAGACCACCTGCAGGATCTTATACAAAGGATTCCCCAATAGATGATGCAGGAACAACGATAACTGACATATGTGCAGCAGGGCTCATCACATAAACCTGCATAGTACACAGAATCAGATGCATTAAAAACATATATGGTTTGCATATTTCCTACAGGTAATATATGAGAGGGGAGGCCAGGAAGGATGGGTGGGAAGCATTCTGATCTCTATATGAGAAGTGATGTCTTTGTTCAAAATATTACCATGCACTATAAATGTCTGCTGCTATTTTTATACTGCAATTATGTGTAGGCAGAAGTATGGGGATGGAGTGGGAGGGCTAACGGCTTTTAGCAGGCTTTTATTATTCTGATATCTTTGTGAGAAATGACAATGACAAGAGTAACTAATTCATAATTTATTTGATGAGCATGACAATGAAATGTAAGTTGGAAATACATGCATATTATATATTATACTTACTTCTTCACAATATAGGTGGAGTCTTGCCCAGGGTACAGACCACACCCAGACAACACAACTAACTAGCAGCTAGAGATTTTTAACCCATTCTTGCCCAGGGTACTGGCCACACCCAGGCAACACAAGTAGATAGATTTAACCCAATCTTGCCCAGGGTACAGACCACACCCAGACAATACAACTAACTAGCAGCTAGAGAGTTTTAACCCATTCTTGCCCAGGGTACTGGCCACACCCAGGCAACACAAGTAGATAGATTTAACCCAATCTTGCCCAGGATACAGACCACACCCAGGCAACACAAGTAGATAGATTTAACCCAATCTTGCCCAGGGTACAGACCACACCCAGACAACACAACTAACCAGCAGCTAGAGATATTTAACCCATTCTTGCCCTGGGTACAGACCAACCCGGTTATCAGCATCAGCTAAAGTGATTCTTCCTAATGTGCACCCCAGCAAAAAGAGCTGGGAGTATGTGGCGCGCGCGCGCGCGCGTGGTGTGTCATTGCGCATATCGGGATGAGGCATCAAGATGTAGGAACGGACCGTTAACGTACGCAGTCGTAGATAATAGGTACATACACGCCGAGCGCACGTTCACGCCGATGAAAGATGTATTGAACCAAGGGCACATTACTAGCAACGACACGCTCCTCCCACTCACACAGGCACCAATTTGCACTATAAGGGCGCGCCCACCATTTGATGTTATTAAACATTATTGACTTCTAAATCGCAAAAGTAATTAATTTTGTTATTGATTCTCCTGCTCGCAAAATGAAAGCGAAAAATAAAAGAATGCATTATTTATATTTTAAAAATTAATCCAACTGCGTTAATGTTTAAAAACAATCAAATACTTTACATGCGTTTTCAATGTACAGACGTGTATGGATGTCCGAAAATGCTGGACATGTAACCTACATGCCCTCGTTCTTGACAATGCACCCTGTGAAGTATAATAAAAGTCTTCCACATAAGCCACTCTCCTAAAATGGCTAAGCACGGTGGTGTCACTAAAATCCTGCACAGGAAAAAAAAGTCATAAATACTTACATCTATTTCCAATGCTTACCTTTATTTTGGCTGGCAAATAGAGTAGTCCAAGCGCAGGATAGGACATTAGCGAAAAATTTGCGTGACTTTACCCAAAACTTCAAACGGGGATCGCTATCGGTACAAGTCTCTTTTAAAAGTGCAACGATCTTTCTGCCCTTTGCTCTTGAAACAACTTTACTCCCCACTTTCTTCCCTGACTTAAATACATCCACCAAAAACTTCTTGAATGTTTCCTTCACTTGCACGCCCAGCAAGCAATGCCTATATGAGTTACTTGATCAAGCTGTACACAACTTACACTCCCAAACTGCTTGGAGACCCAGACAGAAAGGTTATCTGAATGGTTGTAGCGTAGAACAAAAAAGTTCTGCCTTCGTGAAAGTTCGGTCAGTAATTCGAATTGCCGGTTAATAAATATTGTAGGGCAATCAGAGGTTTGCGCAAACAAACCATGGATCCAGGGTTTGCGCAGGACAATCCCGGGTTTGCGCAAATCCAAGCTTTGCGCGTAACATAGCAACTATAGCAACTATCATAGCAACCGAATAACAACTTTGTGGCCCACTTTTAAGGGCATCTAACAGAGCAGACTATAGTTTAAAACATAGCATTCTGCACAACTCACACACTACCAAAGCTAGCTGCACGTATACGCATTTAAGAATTGCTATTACGTTGCTTGTGCGCACGTGATAAAAATCGTGGTTTTAGAGAATTCGTCGTACCGCTATCAAAGTGATTTGTCTTGGAAGTAACCTGCAGTTTTCCCAAGTATACAATTAATACCTTCCTGTACAGCAATCGTATCATAGTAATTCTGTGAAGGTTTGGTGAACAGAGGGTTTTTTCCTCGCCCGTTGTGCATTTGCAAAGACGTGCGATCGTATGTCAGAAAATCGGGTTTCTGCACTTAGACTGAATATCGTCCACCAAACTCGACATAGCCTGTTTAGATACTCTTGATGTTGTTCCATACTTGTAATTTTTACTCTGAAACAACAGGATCTTAACGCAACAGAGAACAAGTGTACAAGTGTTCAGAATATTCATCTGAGCTCAGCAGGGTATTTGAGATCAACATTGCCAATTACCTGGATACTGTCCATCCATCAAATTTTTGCAAGCCATGCCATATTGTTGTACATACATACATGAAAGCCTTAAATGAAGGAAAGGTCTACAAGTACTCAACAGTTATGTTCAGTGGTTGGGGACCACACATGGAAGACAGGTGCAGTACTTGTGAGCATGTGAAATCACTTCAATTGGGTGGAAGGCCAAAGAGGAAAGCTGGATCTGGAAGACCATCAATCAAAGATATCAACACTGTTATCAGCCACCTGGAGTGTATTGCACCTTATCCACTTGTTCCATACACTTCTATTATACCTACAGCATTGGATAAACAGTTATCAAAGTGAATGCAAAATGTCCATTATGCTTCTTAACTGTCCAGTAGAACTAATTAACTGTGGTGCAGTAGTATGCTTCCAGTGTTGTTGCTTGTGGTTGATAACCTCTGGAACACTTTCATGTCCTTGTTGTTATGAACAACCTCTAAGTGTCTCTATGGTATGGCCAGGCCAGCAAGCAACTTTGTACAGGATGCTATAAGAAAAATAAGTGTGATTTGTATGAATTGTGCATGACCATTGGAGCCTGGTCATTATAAACACCATTTGAATAGTGGCTGTAGTTATTTGCCCATTGAAAGTGCTATTGAAGGAATTATTCTCCAGCCAGAAAGTGCACCACTATCAAGTATAGAGTCTGTGTTGCAAGCAAATTTAGTTAGGCGTTCCCTTTCTATGAGCCCTGATAAGATGTAATGGTTTTTAAATCTGTAGGAAAGGTATGTTGCAGCAAGGCCAGAGATAAAGCGACGCAAACGAAATTAACATATGAATCGAAGTAGCCGGCACGTTCGTATCAACCGCGCTTCTTGTACCTGATGTTTACGATAATGTAATACAAAGAGAAAAACCCCTCTGAACAAATGAATCCTGCCATCAGTATCCAAATTGATTGTATTTTTAAAATTCGTAGTTGTCTTATATTCGACAAAACTGCACGCTTCGTAATACAGGATGATAAGTGGTTTGGTAAGAGCATAAATAACCGCTGCGATGCATCTACCAAAAAATAAAATAACACTATGGCCTGAGATGGTATGCATGCTGGAACTTAAAAAACCCAGGGCTTCTATTCAAAATGCTGTAACAGGGTGAAGATTTGTCGGTAACTAGGTCTGTTGTTAAGGGGCATTTTATAACGCGGCGCGCGCGTAAATCTACGGAGCTTAACAGCCGTGGAAAAGGATGGAAACACATTTGAGGAAACCGACCAACTTAGAGATTTTTTTTCTTAATCCTATCAAAAGCGTTGCGTTCTTTCGTAGACACACTGTATTATGAATTTCTTGCTAGATAGCCTGCTCAATTGTATGATGGATGAGTCCCATGGCCAGGAGAATATCACAGGTTACTCTTGTACCCAGACCCAGATTCCCAACAGCTGCGTATGGATAACATCACCGCTACGTGTAACGGTGATGTAATCCACACGCAGCTGTTGGGAGTCTGGGTCTGGGTACGAGACCAGTGTGTATGTGTGTGTGTGTGTGGGTGTGTGTGACATCTTTCAGCTTGCTAATTATTCATTTAATCTGTGCTACCACACCTCCCATTCACGTATCACAAATATGGCGTCGTCCGACAAGGTAATGTAGCCTGTAACCAATAAACTATGAGTTAAGGTACAACGGGGCGTAGCCCTATTTTCATTATTCGTTTAGCTTAGTAACAGAACCCATACGTGCAAATGCGTGACTCATCTTGTTCTATCGCTGTAGGAACGTGAGGCGAAGCTAAGAGATGCAGCACGCGATGGCAATCTGGAAGACGTCATTAGACTTCTAGACGAGGGTACACAGATTGATGCCACTGGTTGGGTGAGGAACATTGTGGTGGATGTTGTTTTCAGACACGTGATGACAATACACGGCCAGTTTTCTACTCGTCTGAATCAGATCCGCTAACCAAAGCAGGTGATTCAGTCGCAAGGCGGGCATATTTTCCAATGGTATCCGGAACAAGGCTTGAGAAAATATGCCCGCCCCGCGACTGAATCACCTCCGTTGGGTAGCGAATCAGATTCAGGTGTGTAGAAAACTGGCCGTGTAGTTAGTCATTACTATATTGCATCTGTACCAGTCAGAAGACAGGTATTGAAATTAGTTATGTGGTGACTTTAGTGAAAAGGGCTGTCTGTGGTGTCCGACAAGCATGATTTAAACAGATCTTTCTAGGACACATTAAATACGGTGAATCAACTCAATCACATACAACTACAATACGGTACATATACTGATAAATAGAATATGTGAGTTCACTATCTTCCCCTTCATACAGACACTGGAGTAGTGTGTTGGCTTCTTGATCGTTCGTCCATACAGTACCTAGTGTTAAATGATCGTTGTCCAAATGGTCCCTGCGTTGATGGGGGGGTGGGGGGGGGGGGGAGGCTGGCAATGGTGGTCACCGAGGTAGCTTGTCACCAGGTTCTGTGTTTTGGACAGCTGGCATGGGTACCTCAGGTATTATGGGTAGCTCTGGTCAGCAGAGTCACCTTGCCTGTCCAACCTCCACTCTGGTTCAACTGCCATGCTACCTGGTTCATCCTCTATTCCATTTCCAACACCTGTAGTAGTCATCTGGTCTGCATGTCTCTTCCACACTCCACCCCCATCTATTTCTACCTTGCATGACTTGCTGCCCAATTGTGGCTGTTTGCCACCGAGAATGACCAGACCTGTAATCTCTAACCATAACTCCGTTTCCAACATCACAAATGCGTTCAACAGCTGCAGACCTTGACAGCTCTTACATGTATCTGATATTTTATAATACTGATTCCCTCAAGTCTGTCATCAGAAGACTGAGTCTGCATTGTAGATCCCTCCTCATCATCAATGTTGCCGGTGTGGCTTCTGTGGTAGAATGTCTTGCGTTTCAGTAGTTCAATAAGAAGCTGGCCAGGCTGTGCTGCAGTGCTTGTTTTAATGTTTGAATGAAGCATTCCACTAGACCATTTGTGGCTGGATGATATGGACTAGACTTGTGGTGCTTTACATGTATGTTGTTCAAGGCCAGGAAATAGTTTGAATCCTGCTGAAGTGAACTGGGGCCCATTATCTGTTACCATTTGCAGCGGTATTCCCCACCAGGCAAAGATAGCACGCAGTTCATCCACTGTCCTGTCCGTGGTGGTTTCATCCATTGCCACAACCTCCATTTCGAATAGGCATTCACAATGACCAAGAAGCTTTTCCCTTGAAATGGTCCCTCAAAATCCACATGGATCCTCCTCCATGGACCATCAGGAAATTCCCATGGGTGTAGAGGGGTTAGTTTGGGTTCCTCCTGTACCTTCTGTTGGTGCACTTTTGGAATGACCACCCTAGTTCCCCACATTAGACAACCTTGTTCTGTGGTTAGCTCATGGCATTTGTCAAAACACACCAGCAGCATGTCTTCCACAGTTTTGGGCCATCCTGATTGAACATATTTGAACACCTTTGACATAAGTGACCCTCCCACTTTCTCTCTTTAGATGCCCTGCTGTAGATGGAAGTACTGTAAGTCCATTTGCTTCATGCTAAACACATTTACATGTACTTCTTCTGGGTTCTCACCTGTTTGCTGAAATGGAATGGGTTTAAAATTACTGCCAATCACGTTGAATAAGGACCGATGCTACTTTTCGTGCGCTTTGGGAGGAGTACCGTATCCCATCCAGTCAGCTGCTCTAACGTCCCCCACTGAGGTCTGGGGAGGAGCCCAGAAGCATTGCTAACGTAGCTATTTTGATGTTGACAAAAGTATTGTCAGAAGCAAGGAATACAAAAAGACCTGTCTCACTTGAAAAATTAATGTACGTGCTAAAAGTGAGGCTGCTATTGTTGTAACTGTCATAGTGTCATGTTGAATGGCTACACAGTAAGTGAATTTCCTCCATGTTTCTCTTGCTCAAAGTAGCATAGAAGCAGCAGGGCACAAAAGACCAAACATACACCATTAAGACATACGGAAAAGTCATCCAGCAGTCTAGTGCCCGTTTTGTGCACATCACGTTGCGCAGTGGAATAATTGGACTATTTACATACCGTACTATTTATATAAAAATACACTTACAGTAGTTCCAGATGCACTTTTCCCTTTTAGAATGGCTCTGTGCATAGATATCAATAGATATCAGCAGGTAATTGTACTAATTTGCATTACATAACTGCATTGCAAGGCCGAATATTTAGTGCAGTAAGGTTGTTGGCTATTCCATGTTTAATGTTTACTCGTACCTGTTTAAAAATGAAAGGTTCTGGAGAAAGATTGTTGTTTCTGCCAATGATATTTAAATAATGTAAAATGCTATGGTACCATATATATGCCATTGATATTGCATGACAGTGTATTGATTTTTAGTGATTTTAAGCCACTGCAAACATTGCTAATGCTTGACCGATGGGAGCACTCCCCCATACCCCCTAGCTGGATGGGAGGGGCACCTACTCCCTCACCCAACCCATGTAGTCCCCTTCATAACAGCTGCCTATTACCACTCCACTTCTATCTTTACAGGATGGATGGACTCCACTGATGAGGGCATCATCAGGTGGGCATGTCACATGTGTGCAGCTGCTGGTGGATAGGGGTGCACAGATCAACCATCAGGACAAGGTGAGTGTAAATTGAGATCAGACCAATGTCTGTTGCTGACACATCCCTGATGTGGAGAGGGCATGGTGTATGTGATCATTGCCCTCATGGCCCTCTGTAACTAGCATAGGGGAGGGCTGGATATACATGTAGGAGAGCACATCTAAGCAAGCCATGACATGGGTGCTGTTTTACATACCAGAGAGAGGGGTGGGGCACAAAGTGGAGCATGAGGGCAGATACCCCTCCTCGCCCCACCAGCTATACATGTACATGTATGACCCACCCACCTGGCTGGGCCCATCTTTGTTTATGCGGTGATTAATTAGAATACACTTAGTTCTTCACCTTCCCCCCCCCCCCCTCCAATGGCCTTTTAGAATGGCTCTGTGCATAGATATCAATAGATATCAGCACGTCACTGTAATAATTTACATCACGTAACTGCATTGCATGGCCGTATATTAAGTGCAGGTACATTTGTTGGCTTTTCCATGTTTAATGTTTTAACTCATACGTGTTTAAGTGGTGACTTGAGTGAAAAGGTCACTGTCTGTGGGGTCCGACAAGCTTGATGCAAACAATATATCTTTCTAAGAATACTAGTGCACATGGTATACAGTGAATCAACTCAATCACATGCAACTACAATACGATACATATACTGATGAATGGAATATGTGAGTTCACAATCCTCCCCTTCATTCAGACACTGGTGTCTAAATAGTGTGTTGGCTTCTTGATCGTCCGTCCACACCTGGTGATAATTGTCCGATGTCCAAATGGTTCCTGCGTTGATGGGGGTCCAATGGTGATGTGGAGTTCACCGAGGTTAGCTTCCCAGGCATGTCACCAGGTTCTGTGTCACTAGAGTCAGGTAATACCTCTGGGACTGGGTTATGACAGCTGGCATGGGTACCTCAGGTATTATGGGTAGCTCTGGTCAGCAGAGTCACCTTGCCTGTCCAACCTCCACTCTGGTTCAACTGCCATGCTAACTGGTTCATCCTCTATTCCATTTCCAACACCTGTGGTAGTCATCTGGTCTGCATGTCTCTTCCACAGCTGGCATGGGTACCTCAGGTATTATGGGTAACTCTGGTCAGCAGAGTCACCTTGCCTGTCCAACCTCCACTCTGGTTCAACTGCCATGCTAACTGGTTCATCTTCTATTCCATTTCCAACACCTGTAGTAGTCATCTGGTCTGCATGTCTCTTCCACACTCCACCCCCATCTATTTCCACCTTGCATGACTTGCTGCCCAATTGTGGCTGGTTGCCACCGAGAATGACCAGACCTGTAGTCTCTAATCATAACTCCGTTTCCAACATCACAAATGCGTTCAACAGCTGCAGACCTTGACAGCTCCTATCTGATATTTTATAATACTGATTCCTTCAAGTCTGTCATCAGGAGACTGAGTCTGCATTGTAGATCCCTCCCCATCATCAATGTTGCCGGTGTGGCTTCTGTGGTAGGTTGTCTTGTGTTTCGGTAGTTCAATAAAAAGCTGGCCAGGCTGTGCTGCAGTGCTTGTTTTAATGTTTGAACAAAGCATTCCACAGTTTTGGGCCATCCTGATTGAACATATTTGAACACCTTTGACAGAAGTGTCCCTCCCTCTTTCTCTCTTTAGATGCCCTGCTGTAACTGGAAGCAAGTTCGTTTGCTTCATGGTAAACACATTTACTTCTTCTGTGTTCTCACCTTTTGCTGATATGGAATGGGTAGCCTAGACAGAGTGTCCACATTAGCACATTGGGTCATTCTACGGTATGTGACATCACATACCACAGAACGACCCAATGTGCTAGTGTGGACAGGCTACCCATTCCATATCAGCAAACAGATCACGAGGCCAATCACATCAGCTCACTCAAAATTATGCATGACCCTCTCAAATTTAGTTCCTTTTGCTACCAGTTATTAACCTACTAAATTTATATTTATCGCCTGATTATCAAGTCCCCAGGCCAATATACGTTTGTACTACGACCTTTTGTATCAATAATGGGGAGCGTTCCGTTTTAGAATGGCTCTGTGCATAGATATCAATAGATATCAGCAGGTTATTGTGATAATTTGCATTACATAACTGCATTGCATGGCTGTATAATCAGTGCAGGTACATTTGTTGGCTTTTCCATGTTTAACGTTTACTCATACGTGTTTAAGTGGTGACTTGAGTGAAAAGGGCACTGTCTGTGGGGTCCAACAAGCTTGATGTAATCATATCTTTCTAAGAATACTAGTGCACATGGTATACAGTGAATCAACTCAATCACATACAACTACAATACGATACATGTACTGATAAATGGTTCCACAATCCTCCCCTTCATTCAGACACTGGTGTCTAAATAGTGTGTTGGCTTCTTGATCGTCCGTCCACACCTGGTGATAATTGTCCGATGTCCAAATGGTTCCTGCGTTGATGGGGGTCCAATGGTGATGTGGAGTTCACCGAGGTTAGCTTCCCAGGCATGTCACCAGGTTCTGTGTCACTAGAGTCAGGTAATACCTCTGGGACTGGGTTATGACAGCTGGCATGGGTACCTCAGGTATTATGGGTAGCTCTGGTCAGCAGAGTCACCTTGCCTGTCCAACCTCCACTCTGGTTCAACTGCCATGCTAACTGGTTCATCCTCTATTCCATTTCCAACACCTGTGGTAGTCATCTGGTCTGCATGTCTCTTCCACACTCCACCCCCATCTATTTCCACCTTGCATGACTTGCTGCTCAATTGTGGCTGTTTGCCACCGAGAATGACCAGACCTGTAATCCCTAACCATAGCTCCGTTTCCAACATCACGAATGCGTTCAACAGCTGCACATCTAGACAGCTCCTGTCGAGTGACATTTTAAAACACTGATTTCCTCAAGTCTGGCTTCAAGAAACTGAGTCTGCATTGTAGATAATCAATGTTGCCGATGTGGCTTCTGTGGTAGAATGTCTTCTGTTTCGGTAGTTCAATAAGAAGCTGGCCAGGCTGTGCTGCAGTGTGTCCATCTCTTTTTAATACCCTTAATGCTTGTTTTAATGTTTGAATGAAGCATTCCGCTAGACCATTTGTGGCTGGATGATATGGACTAGTGAGGTGTATTGCATGTATGTTGTTCAAGGCCAGGAAATAGTTTGAATCCTGCTGAAGTGAACTGGGGACCATTATCTGTTACCATTTGCAGCGGTATTCCCCACCAGGCAAAGATAGCATGCAGTTCATCCACTGTCCTGTCTGTGGTGGTTTCATCCATCGCCATAACCTCCATTTCGAATAGGCATTCACAATGACCAAGAAGCTTTTCCCCTGAAATGGTCCCCCAAACTCCACATACATGTAGATCCTCCTCCGCGGAGTACCGTATCCCATAGGTGTAGAGGGGTTAATTTGTGGTCTCCATCATCTGGCACCCTCCACAGCGTTCGGCAGCATGTGAGGACACCACACATGTACTTCTTCTGTGTCCTCACCTGTTTGCTGATGGGGAATGGGTAGCCTAGACAGTGTCCACATTAGCATGTTGGGTTGTTCTACGGTATGAGATATTGTAGGAATATCAATATCCTGAAAAATAGTGGCAAATCCAGGTTTTTTTTGCCGGGCGGTTGGGGGAGACTAGGAGAGTATGAGGTGAGAGAATGTGGGAGGAGTACCGTATCCCATCCAGCCAGCTAGGGGAGCGCTCTAACCTCCCCCTTTTGGGGTCTGGGGAGGAGCCCCAGAAGCTTTGAAAACGTAGCTATTTTGATGTTGACAAAAGTATTGTCAGAAGCAAGGAATACAAAAAGACTCTCTCACTTGACAAATTAATCTATGTGCTAAAAGTGAGGCTGCTATTGTTGTAACTGTCATAGTGTCATGTTGAATGGCTACATAGTTAGTGAATTTCCTCCATATTTCTCTTGCTCACAGTAGCATACGAAGCAGCAGGGGACAAAAGACCAATATACATGTATGACCCACCCACCTGGTGGGGCATATAGCTGGTGGGGACATAGTATATGTGATCATTGCCCTCATGGTCCTCTGGCTTGTTTGTGCAAATCATAGACAAGGCGGAACAGAAGGGCAGATACCCACCCCCCACCCCCACCAGCTATATGACCCACCCACCTAGCTAGGTCCACCTTTGTTTATGTGGTAATTATAAATTACAATACACAAAGCACCCACAAATCGATCAATACCACATTTTGTTTAGTTGATGACTGTAAAACATAGCTGCATGTATTTAACTTTTGCATAGACCCTATTGGTAATAACAGAGATAATATCTATATATTATCCCTGGTAATAATCACTGGTTTACGGCCGTCTATACACAATAACCACTAACAATGTCGTGCTATACACGGCCAGGGCTGCGTATGCAAAATGTGCAACTTCCGCGTATAATCGGTTAACATACTGGAGAGGAGAGGGGGTGTGGCTTGGGGTGGAGCATGGGGGCAGAAGCCCTCCCTTCCCCTCCCCACCAGGTATATGGCCCACCCACCTGGCTGGGCCCACCTTTGTTTATGCTATGCAGTGATTAATTAAAATACACTTAGTTCCTTTCCCCCAATGCCCTTCTTTTAGAATGGCTCTGTGTATAGATATCAATAGATATCAGCAGGTTATTGTACTAATTTGCATTACATAACTGCATTGCAAGGCCGAATATTTAGTGCAGGTCAATTAGTTGGTAATTTTAAGCCACTGCAAATGCTAATGCTTGACCGATGGGAGCACTCCCCCATACCCCCTAGCTGGATGGGAGGGGCACCTACTCCCTCACCCACCCCATGCAGTCCCCTTCATAACAGCTGCCTATTACCACTCCACTTCTATCTTCACAGCATGGATGGACTCCACTGATGGAGGCATCATCAAAAGGGCATGTCACATGTGTGCAGCTGCTGGTGGATAGGGGTGCACAGATCAACCATCAGGACAAGGTGAGTGTAATTTGAGATCAGACCAATGTCTGTTGCTGACACATCCCTGATGTGGAGAGGGCATAGTGTATGTGATCATTGCCCTCATGGCCCTCTGTAACTAGCATAGGGGAGGGCTGGATATACATGTAGGAGAGCCCATCTAAGCAAGCCATGACATGGGTGCTGTTTTACATACCGGAGAGGGGGTGGGGCACAATGTGGAGCATGAGGGCAGATGCCCCTCCTCCCCCCAACCAGCCACCTGGCTGGGCCCACCTTTGTTTATGCGGTGATTAATTAGGATACACTTAGTTCTGACCCTCCCCCATCCCAATGCCCTTTTAGAATGGCTCTGTGCATAGATATCAATAGATATCAGCAGGTTATTGTACTAATTTACATTACATAACTGCATTGCATGGCCGTATATTAAGTGCAGGTACATTTGTTGGCTTTTCCATGTTTAACGTTTACTCATACGTGTTTAAGTGGTGACTTGGGTGAAAAGGGCACTTCCTGTGGTGTCCGACAAGCTTGATGAAAACATATCTTTCTAAGAATACTAGTGCACATGGTATACAGTGAATCAACTCAATCACATAAACTACAATACGATACGTATACTGATAAATGGAATATGTGAGTTCACAATCCTCCCCTTCATTCAGACACTGGAGTCTAAACAGTGTGTTGGCTTCTTGATCGTCCGTCCATACCTAGTGATAATTGTCCGTTGTCCAAATGGTTCCTGCGTTGATGGGGAGCCAATGGTGATGTGGAGTTCACCGAGGTTAGCTTCCCAGGCATGTCACCAGGTTCCGTGTCACTAGAGTCAGGTAATACCTCTGGGACTGGGTTATGACAGCTGGCATGGGTACCTCAGGTATTATGGGTAGCTCTGGTCAGCACAGTCACCTTGCCTGTCCAACCTCCACTCTGGTTCAACTGCCATGCTAACTGGTTAATCCTCTATTCCATTTCCAACACCTGTAGTAGTCATCTGGTCAGCATGTTTCTTCCACACTCCACCCCCATCTATTTCCACCTTGCATGACTTGCTGCCCAATTGTGGCTGTTTGCCACCGAGAATGACCAGACCTGTAGCCTGTAACCATAACTCCGTTTCCAAAATCACAAATGCGTTCAACAGCTGCAGACCTTGACAGCTCCTATCTGACATTTTATAATACTGATTCCTTCAAGTCTGTCATCAGGAGACTGAGTCTGCATTGTAGATCCTTCCCCATCATCAATGTTGCCATTGTGGCTTCTGTGGTAGAATGTCTTTCGTTTCGGTAGTTCAATAAAAAGCTGGCCAGGCTGTGCTGCAGTGCTTGTTTTAATGTTTGAATGAAGCGTTCCACTAGACCATTTGTGGCTGGATGATATGGACTAGACTTGAGGTGCTTTACATGTATGTTATTCAAGGCCAGGAAATAGTTTGAATCCTGCTGAAGTGAACTGGGGCCCATTATCTGTTACCATTTGCAGCGGTATTCCCCACCAGGCAAAGATAGCACGCAGTTCATCCATTGTCCTGTCCGTGGTGGTTTCATCCATTGCCACAACCTCCATTTCGAATAGACATTTACAATGACCAAGAAGCTTTTCCCCTGGAATGGTCCCCCAAAATCCACATGGATCCTCCTCGGTTCCTCCTGTACCTTCTGTTGGTGCACTTTTGGAATGACCAATGTAGCTCCCCACATTAGACAACCTTGTTCTGTGGTTAGTCATGGCGTTTGTCAAAACACACCAGCAGGATGTCTTCCACAGTTTTGGGCCATCCAGATTGAACGTACATGTATTTGAACACCTTTGACAGAAGTGACCCTCCCTCTTTCTCTCTTTAGATGCCCTGCTGTAACTGGAAGTAAGTCCATTTGCTTCATGCTAAAACACATTTACATCTTCTGAGTTCTCACCTGATATGGAATGGGTAGCCTAGACAGAGTGTCCACATTAGCATGTTGGGTCATTCTATGGTATGTGACATCACATACCACAGAACGACCCAATGTGCTAATGTGGACACTCTGTCTAGGCTTCAGCAAACAGACCATGAGGCCAATCATATCAGCTCACTCAAAATTATGCATGACCCTCTCATATTTAGTTCCTTTTTCTACCAGTTATTAACGTACTAAATTTATACTTATCGCGTAAAGCGTCCTTCCAATAACTACCATAAAGTGTAATAAATGGTAATAATTTAAGAACCAGTGGATAGAGAGCAGCGTTTGCTGTTCACGTACATATCTGAAATTGGAGCGTTCGTTTCTAAACAACAAAGTTATGGTGGAACTAAGTTGACCTAAAATTAGTATATTAGCATCAGTCCTTATTCAAGGTTATTGGCCGTAATTGAACTTGCATCTCTGGTATTTCCAGAGATATTAATTGGAATGGAGCGCAAACACACATCGTTGGTTTAGTTTCAAGTTGGCAGCGCTTGTTAAGGGCACGCCTTCACCCGCAATAATTTAATTCTCATGATTTACACAGCTAAAGACTATTATCTACACAGATAGCTGTGTAAACCATGCGAATGAATATATTAATGCGGGAGAAGCCGTGCCCTTAACAAGCTCTGCCAACCATCATTGTGTGTTTACGCTCTATGCCAGTTAATATCTCTGGATCCAATCGCGTTGAATAAGGACCGACGCTACTTTTCGTGCGCTTTGGGAGGAGTACCGTATCCCATCCAGTCAGCTGCTCTAACCTCCCCCACTGAGGTCTAGGGAGGAGCCCAGAAGCATTGCTAACGTAGCTATTTTGATGTTCACAAAAGAATTGTCAGAAGCAAGGAATACAAAAAGACTGTCCGTCCCTCTTGACAAATTAATCTAAAAGTGAGGCTGTTCTTGTTGTAGCTGTCATAGTGTCATATTGAATGGCTACATAGTTAGTGAATTTCCTCCATGTTTCTCTTGCTCAAAGTAGTATACGAAGCAGCAGGGCACAAAAGACCAAACATCCACCATTAAGACATATGGAAAAGTCCTCTAGTGCCCTTTTTGTGCACTATTATTGGACTTTTTACATACAGTGTATGTCATGTCCTCCATTATAAGCCAGTGGTGTGTCCCCACCAGCTATATGACCCACCCACCTGGTGGGTCATATAGCTGGTGGGGACATAGTGTATGTGATCATTGCCCTCATGGTCCTATGGCTTACTTTGTGATATTTGTGCAAATCATAGACAAGGTTATATAGCAGAACTGGGGGAGCAGATATCCACTCCCCACCCCCACCAGCTATATGACCCACCCACCTGGTGGGTCATATAGCTGGTGGGGACATAGTACATGTATATGTGATCATTGCCCTCATGGTCCTCTGCCTTACTTTGTGATGTTTGTGCAAATCATAGACAAGGTTATATAGCGGAACTGGGGAACAGATACCCACCCCCACCAGCTATATGACCCACCCACCTAGCTACATGTACATGTAGGTCCACCTTTGTTAATGTGGTAATTAATTAGAATACACTTTTTTCTGTCCCTCCCCCATCCCAATGCCCTATTAGAATGGCTCTGTGCATGTAGATATCAGCAGGTTATTGTACTGATTTGCATTACATAACTGCATTGCAAGGCCGGATATTTAGAGCAGGTAAATTACTTGGTGATTTTAAGCCACTGCAAATGCTAATGCTTGACCGATGGGGGCACTCCCCCATACCCCCTAGCTGGATGGGAGGGGCACCTTCTCCCTCACCCAACCCATGTAGCCCCAGCTGCCTATTACCACTCCACTTGTATCTTTACAGAATGGAAGGACTCCACTGATGTGGGCATTATCAGGTGGGCATGTCACATGTGTGCAGCTGCTGGTGGATAGGGGTGCACAGATCAACCATCAGGACAAGGTGAGTGTAATTTGAGATCAGACCAATGTCTGTTGTTGACACATCCCTGATGTGGAGAGGGCATAGTGTATGTGATCATTGCCCTCATGGCCCTCTGTAACTAGCATAGGGGAGGGCTGGATATACATGTAGGAGAGCCCATCTAAACAAGCCATGACATGGATGCTGTTTTACATACCGGAGAGGGGGGTGGGGCACAACGTGGAGGATGAGGCACATGCCCCCCCCCCCCCCCCTCCAGCTATACATGTATATGTATGACCCACCCACCTGGCTGGGCCCATCTTTGTTTATGCGGTGATTAATTAGAATACACTTAGTTCATCACCTTCCCCCTCCCGCCTCCAATGCCCTTTTAGAATGGCTCTGTGCTTAGATATAAATAGATATCAGAAGGTAATTGTACTAATTTGCATTACATAACTGCATTGCAAGGCCGAAATTTAAGGTTGTTGGCTTTTCCATGTTTAATGTTTACTCATAAAGTGTGTAAGTGGTAATTAATTAGAATTGGGCACTGTCTGTGGGGGTCCGACAAGCTTGATGCAAACATATCTTTCTAAGAATACTAGTGCACATGGTATACAGTGAATCAACTCAATCACATGCAACTACAATACGATGTACATGTAAATGGAATATGTGAGTTCACAATCCTCCCCTTCATTCAGACACTGGAGTCTAAATAGTGTGTAGGCTTCTCAATTGTCCGTCCATACCTAGTGATAATTGTCCGTTGTCCAAATGGTTACTGCGTTGATGGGAGGGCCAATGGTGATGTGGAGTTCACCGAGGTTAGCTTCCCAGGCATTTCACCAGATTCTGTGTCACTAGAGTCAGGTAATACCTCTGGGACTGGGTTATGACAGCTGGCATGGGTACCTCAGGTATTATGGGTAGCTCTGGTCTGCAGAGTCACCTTGCCTGTCCAACCTCCACTCTGGTTCAACTGCCATGCTAACTGGTTCATCTTCTATTCCATTTCCAACACCTGTAGTAGTCATCTGGTCTGCATGTCTCTTCCACACTCCACCCCCATCTATTTCCACCTTGCATGACTTGCTGCCTAATTGTGGCTGTTTGCCACCGAGAATGACCAGACCTGTAGTCTCTAACCATAACTCCGTTTCCAAAATCAAAAATTTGTTCAACAGCTGCAGACCTTGACAGCTCCTATCTGATATTTTATAATACTGATTCCCTCAAGTCTGTCATCAGGAGACTGAGTTTGCATTGTAGATCCCTCCCCATCATCAATGTTGCCGGTGTGGCTTCTGTGTTCATCTCTTTTTAATGCTTGTGTTGATGTTTGAACTAAGCATTCCACTAGACCATTTGTGGCTGGATGATATGGACTAGACTTGAGGTGCTTTACATGTATGTTATTCAAGGCCAGGAAATCGTTCGAATCCTGCTGAAGTGAACTGGGGCCCATTATCTGTTACCATTTGCAGCGGTATTCCCCTCCGGGCAAACATAGCACGCAGTTCATCCACTGTCCTCTCTGTGGTGGTTTCATCCATTGCCACAACCTCCACTTCAAATAGGCATTCACAATGACCAAGAAGCTTTTCCTCTGAAATGGTCCCTCAAACATCCTCCTCCACGGACCATCAGGAAATTCCCATGGGTGTAGAGGGGTTAATTTGGGGTCTTCCTTCATCATCTGTCACCCTACACAGTGTTGGGCAGCACCCTCAGTTGTCCTTATCAATGTGAGGATGCCACACCCATCTTACCCACACCCATATGATCCCCATGGAGTTCTACGTGTGGTGTACTTTTGGAATGACCACCCTCGTTCCCTACAAATAGACATTGTTCTGTGGTTAGCTCATGGCGTTGTCAGCAAACACCAAGCTTGATGTCTTCCACCATTTTGGGCCATTCTGATTGAACATGTGTGAACACCTTTGACAGTAGAGTGTCCCTCCCTGTTTCCCTCTTTAGATGCCCTGCTGTAAGCAGAAGCAAGTTGATTTGCTTCATGGAAAACACATGTACTTGTTCTGTGTCCTCACCTGTTTGCTGATGTGGAATACATGTTGGCACATGTAGCCTAGACAGAGTGTCCGCATTAGCCTGTTGGGTTGTTCTACACTCCCCATGCCACCACCAGTTCTTCTGTGTCTATTTCGGCATAGCTACATTCCACTGTTGTTAACATTGGGGAAGCATATGCCACTGGTCTCTCCACTCCATCAGGCATAATGTGGGAAAGCACTGCCCCTAACCCATCGCATGATAGGGTCAGTGGTAGTTCTGAGTTGAAATGAATCACCGGTATAATTTAGGGTGACTGAATATGGCATCCATATTCATGTGATGTGATGCACCTCAAACTGTACTCTCGTCTTGTATATGTACATGTATGTCAAGTGTGGTTTAACCTGTTGGTATGGGTTCATTAATGGTTTACTGGCTATCTGAATATTAAATTCCACAACAGGTCAAAATGGTGATCTCCGTTTCAATTTCAGGTCTGAAATCAAAAGCCAATGGCATATCCAGGTTTATTTTGCCGGGTGGATGGGGGAGGCTAGGGGAGTATGAGGTGAGAGAATGTGGGAGGAGTACCGTATCCCATCCAGCCAGCTAGGGAAGCGCTCTAACCTCCCTCTTTTGGGGTCTAGCCCCAGAAGCTTTGCAAACGTAGCTATTTTGATGTTGACAAAAGTATTGTCAGAAGCAAGGAATACAAAAAGCTCTGTCTCACTTGAAAAATTAGTCTACATGTACATGTATGTGCTAAAAGTGAGTCTGCTATTGTTGTAACTCTCATAGTGTCATGTTGAATGGCTACACAGTAAGTGAATTTCCTTCATGTTTCTCTTGCTCAAAGTAGCATAAGAAGCAGCAGGGCACAAAAGACCAAACATCCACCATTAAGACATATGGAAAAGTCCTCGAGCAGTCTAGTGCCCATTTTGTGCACGTCTCGTTGCGCAGCTGAATTATTGGACTATTTACATATGTCGTGTCCTCCATTATAAACCAGTGGTGTGTCCCCACCAGCTATTTGACCCACCCGCAAATTCGCCATTCATTTTTTCATTAATGATCTACTTTTAAATATATTTAGTTTTGTTTTTTGACTAAGTAACTTTTAGAGGTCGGTCAGGCCTGTAAAACTTATCAAATTTGAAGGGCCTTACAATGGGAGCAAAAAAAAAACTTTGAGTGTGGTGAAAATGTTTTGAAGGCTTGTTTCCACCACATCTACACGTGCTCTACCATCCGCTATTCAGTTCAAATCTCTATGTGGAAAGCTAAATGTGCAGTGTACATGTTCTCATTCTGACCACATACACTGTACACTGGTGTAGGCCCTGTACATTGCAGTCTGCATGTACAGTGTAGTCTGGGACCAGATAACTGGCATTGGAGCTCTCCAAATGCATAGATCTATGGGATTTGTTCCACTTGTTTTTGTTGCTTTAACATCCTCGCTATAGAGCTGATTGATATCTGAATGGGGACTTGGTCGTCGTAACGTGATTCTTATCTACCATCTCTTGGCGGGCCCCAGTGTCGGGGCAGCCCGTTTCGCCCTATCGTGCGTAACACGGGTCTGGACTGTACCAGCCCCAGGTGGGCGACGGGTGTGTGTGATGGGACCCTTCCCACGGCGATGGCCGGGGAAACGTCCCGTGCCCCGACCAGCTGGGTCACATCGACCCCTAGCGGGGACGATGGAGACCTAATATTCACACTAATCATGAAGAAATGAAGGGACTGGGTGGCGGGATTTCTTTGCTACCCACGACGGATAATGCTTGCATGCGTTGCTGGCGAGACCGGAAGATCCTCTACCTTATATGCGACCTTCGGCGCATGCGCGAGGTCCGCTCGAGTTAACCAGGTTAAACTTTATATGACATTCACAGTGGCGGATACAGGAATAAGGCAATGGGGGGGGGGGGGGGGGGGGGGGGGGGCGGTTGTATTGGAGGGGCGGCATATTTTTAAGCGCGCTCTACTCCCCCCCCCCCCCCACCCCCCCCAGCTAGATTCTTTAAGCGTTTTGCTTTACGAAACGATTGCTCCTGAACCTTTGGATCGCTTTGATGACATCGTGTGATGAATAATCAATTGCCAATTAATTTGTCGGGACTTTTATTATCAATTATCATTCAGGATCAGATAATTCACAATAAAGATTTAACAAATAACAATAACTTTTTAACGATTCCCGACAGCTGCGAGTGGATTACATCACCGCTATGTGGAAACACAGTGACACGCGTAGTGTTTATGTGTACGTCGTAGTGTGAAGGGGGGCGGCAATTTAAAATAGGGGTGGCATTTTATATCGATGGGGGGGGGCGGCCGCCCCCCCCCCCCCCAACGCTATGGTAGATCCGCCGCTGGACATTCACCAGTTCAGAAAGGCTTCACATTCATATTCACCTCTACCTTATATGCGACCTTCGACGCATGCGCGAGGTCCGCTCGAGTTAACCAGGTTAAACTTTATATGACATTCACCAGTTCAGAAAGGCTTCACATTCATATTCATAGCATGATGAATGTCATATCAACATAATCAAGTGGACAACTCCCATCCACACTGACTGCTTGAATACCAGGTCATCTGGTCCCCAGACTAGTCTATCTGTGACAGAGCAGGAGCTGGGATGGCTTTCTGTACCAGGACACTGTGGCTATCATCACCACCACAACCAGCACCTACATGTACACCACACACACTGCCAGATCCTTTAGCTATGTTGTTAGTTTTATAACTTATTTTACACACCTCCCATTGAGGCCAACTGACTTGGTAGGTTAGGTACATTACTACAAGTCAGCTCCGATACCAATGAAGCTGTGTAAACACTCATAAAGTGTCATCACGCATGTAAGTATGGTTTAGGCAGTAGTAGCTCACCTGCAGTGCCTCTTGTCCAGAGCCATGGCTCCCTCCACACACACCACCTACATGTACAGTACCAGGCCAGCGATCTGGAGGCACCTCTCTTGCAAACGTTTTGTTGCAGGTGTGTTTGTCGGGGTGGGCGCCTATGGTTGGAATGGGTGTGCAGAAAGGTTATTATGCTTCACGCAGATGTGTAGAGGAAGGTGTGCAAGGGCTTTAGTGTTCAAGGCTGATTAAGCCAATCTCAGGCAATTCATAGTATGCATGTTTACATCATGTACATGTAAACATTTTCTTGACATGTGTGTCATTGTGTCAAAATGACATAACTCTTCCCTAACCACACTACCAGTGACCAGCAGTTGCCAAAGGACCCAATAGTTATTGTTATAATAATCCATCTTCACTGTGTACTTCATCACACAGAGAACTAACCAAAACACTGAGTGCATTCTATTATCATTGCACACTAGTACAGTGGTTAGAAATAAATAAGTGCCCAAACAATACACAGATGGATTCTGGGGTTTGTTTGGCACTTCCCGCCATTTGAATTTGTTTTTTACTCTAAGTTTGCAACTTTGATTTGTGTTGCGATTTTCAGGTCCATAACTGTTAATATCTGTATCTATATGTCCACCAAAAAGCACTTGTGTATCAATCATCACACAAGTAAATCCTTGCTTATTATCAAACTCATCTGTTACATTGATGCAGCTTGCAGGGCTTTGAAGTTTGATATTTCCATGTATTCCTAATACTGCATGGTTTCTGCTGACAGTTTGTGTCACTGCAACACAATGTGTACAGCCATTTAGTGTATCGTAACAAAGTTGCTCTATATAACTGAAAGAAATGCCTTATGACCCATGAGTGAACTTTTTGGTGGGAGTAGCCCTTATTCCTGAAGTATATTTGAGTTTGCCTAAGAGGTTATGGGTGACTGAGGGTCACTTCAGTTTGTTGTGATTCACAGAGCTTCTGCATAGACACATACATGAGTTTGAATGAATTGTTGGGCTTTCCACATGACGTTGTACCACTCTATATTCATCATGTGAGAAGGGGTGTAAATTATAATGAAACCACCAAAACAAAATGACAAAGTGTCTACCTTCACTGGTATTGCAGCCCAGTGGTTCATTTCCCCAGAAAGGTAATAAATTAATTTCACTTCTTTTTTATACAACTGTGTATCTCCTTTCTCTCATGCAAAATGACCTAACTGATCCATGCTGTTGAAGAAGAATAGTAAACTACAAGAGATGAACACATTTTTAGTTGTATTGTGGTGCAACAGATGACACGGGGACTATCACATAGCTTAGAACTATAGAAGATTGTAACACTAGAAACTTGTACATTGGTGGGCACCTACATGTATGGCAGAAATGGAAAGGTTGTGTGCTGCACACATGTGAAGAGCAAGGACCTCTCTATTGATGGGGGAGGTGCACCGCCCCTTATTTCTAAATGTGAGACAAATGGAGTGGAATTAGAAAGGTTCTGGGAGCTTGAATCAATGACAATGATCTGTGAGGATTGGGAAGGTCAAGCAAAGACATCAGTTTTATATTGCTTGTGTGAATATATATGATATAAGTAATATTTAGTGGCATGGTACATGTATATATATGAACAGTGTATTATTTAAATTTTAGTAAGCCACAGTAATAAAAAAATTAATTATGGAAAAATTTGCTGTAATTATGGAGTACACAAATGTATAGCTTGTCTTTTGATCTACATGTATCAATCACAAGGAGTTGTCCCACAAAGCATGTAAAGCTGTAAATCAAACTACTACCAGTGTTTATAAATGCAAGAATGGGTTAAAGTTATTATAATTGAGGTAATTGAGGTAGTACTAGACAGTATTGTAGACCAATTGTTGGTTATTATTGTTACTCGTCACATCACTAATGTGCACATGTAAGGCTCTGGCTCCCTTATTGTGGCCACGCCCACATCACTAATTACATTGCATGTTGAAGTTCTATGTAACATTAGCAGATCACATGAGGCGTTCATAATCATTACTGTAACCTCTACAGATATGATGTAAGGCATGTATGTATATCCTCAATGAAATACAGTTTATACCTTTAGATCATCTTCCTTGCTGGAAGAAGTGTTTGTTCAACTGGTATGATGTGTGAATTATGTCACTGTTCCTACCACCAGGATGGTAATACTGCTCTTCATTGGGCTGCAATGGAGGATAAGGCCAGCTGTGTAAGAGCACTTCTCTCCCATCCTGGCATTGATATCAACATCAAGAACAGTGAAAGACAAACAGCCATGATGGTCGCCGGGTACAAATCCCTTGGTGTGTTCAATCAAGTGGTGAAGACATGCAATGAGTTTCCTGTTGATTCCTATGGAAAGGTTGTGTTGTGTGGAAATTCGGGAGCTGGAAAGAGTACATTGACTCAGGTAGGCTGTTTGGTGTATGGCCTGAGGACCAGAAATCAGGCACTACAGTAGTACTTCCTACTGTACATGTACATGTATATACTGGTAGCAAAATACTCTGTAGGAGTGGGTTCAGAAACATATACATGAGCTGAACTAAACTATGTCCTATACTGTCTGATTAATTATTTGTTTACGTTGAATTTCTTCGAACCCTAGTATTACTATGTGATGTAATAATTGAAAGAATACTTTCCTAAAAAGGAATTATTTGCTTGTGGGATGCTCTGTAGTAACTACAAGGTCAGACTTGGCCTTAAATCACAAACATTGAAACTTCAGGTTCCAGACAGACAATTAAGCCTCATGCAAGCTGTACATAGTCCAGTATATATTCCAATGAACTGTACATGTACATGTATGTGTATTACTGTTCAGTACATCATTCACAGTGAGAAAATGAAAAACTTAAGTTAACTAATGTTTCAAATTATGAATACTTACTGGTTGAAAAACTAGTGATTGGTGGATGTGGATGTTCATTTATTGGGTGTATACTGATGGTACAGTGTGTGTACAATCCTCAAACTGTGCTGTACAAGCCATTCTGCAGAATGCCTTTTGATTTACACACGTGGTTAACCTTTAAGAGTTCTTCCCCATCAATATAATTTGTCCCTTGCTTTTAGTACCACTTGTTCTAATCTCAGAAGTAAAAATATGAACATTGTACTTGTTTTGGTAACTTATTTGTACTGCATGATGTCATGCAAATCTGTTAATAAATTGCCATACATGTGCCTACATATGCACCACCTATACAGCTCACACTGGAGGCTTGGAGGTCATGCGTGCATATGTGTACATGCATATGGATTGATGTGTTAGCTTGAATGCCAAGTAATATTTCCGTATTTTATTGAAGGCTATTGTCAACATTTCAAAGCCAATAACAACAACAACCCGTTTTGTAAAGGTGAGAATTTTTTTATAATGGTCACAGGTCTTCCCTGAGATGACTAAATGTGTCAGTTTGAATATTTGAATGGGTAGCTGCATTTGCATGTAGTCCAAATTGATCTTTTCTTTGCTACGTTCTGCAATCATGTGTCTTAGTGACTCAAGAGCGTCATACCATCGTGGCGCATGCTCCCCACTAGACTCTGCCATCGATCTGTCCTGCTCGGAAGGCATTAACGCTTAATGTTTTGTTTTTATGCTCTCATGTTTGTGTACGTAATATATATTACATGTAGTTTGTTTTCTAGTTATCATTAAAATGTAGCATGTGTCCAAATTTATTACCCTTTTCAGAATTCTTGTATAATCTGGTACATATCTGTGGGACAATTCTGGTTTAAATTATCGATTGTATTTTTGGAAATGACTGTATGCCATGTGCAGTAGAGGACATGAAAATAGTGCTTTGATACAAATGCCAACACAATGAGAGTAAACATGAGCGATATGGTTTCATCAATTGGGTATTGATATCACATTGGATCTGATTGATGCATTCTGGCATGCACTTGCTCGAAAAAGATTATGTGTTTAGTCTCACTGTAGCTCTAGGAGGCATGCAACAATGCAGTTTACTGTTTTGCACACAGAGTACACCATAATTTATACAAGTCAACAAACACAACATTGGAAGTACTGGCTGAAATTGATTGGAACGAAATAATTTTAAGGAACGCATTTCACAACGAAAGTATATGTGCTAATACAGCTTCTTTCTAGGAACATAAAACAGAAAAGTGATCACTGAAGCACAGCTAATATACATGCTTACTATGTCAAAGCGTGGGATTTGAACGAAATGATATAAAACCTTTTTCATGTCCCTACTGTTCATTCTACTGCAAATAATTTGTCATATGGAGTTTAGTACTCTGTTAGATTCATGACATACTGTGGTGCTTGCTGTATACATGTTCCAGCAAATTTTAGTTCTAGTTCTAAATAAGGAAGGGTACAATGCCCCTACCATGGGTCTTCAGTACTGCTACTACATGTATGTATCAAAAAATTTGTCTATCCCATCACTAAACTCCTGTTTTGCCTTTTGGTATTCTTGTTGCATGTCCTTATGCTCATGCCAAACATTTTAGATTGGATTCAGATCTAGTGACTCTGCTGGTGTCCTCCACTAGTTCATCTTCCTTACCTGCAAACACATTTGTCTTCCTTCACTGAAAACCTCTTGTGCTACTTGTGACAAGTGTTAGGACCATTATTGTTATCGGCACTAGTATCTGTGTGAAGAGTGGAGCCTTCATGATCCCTTCAAAGGGTAGATACTTTCTTAACATGGAGTTGTCTTTGACTAATAAAAGAATGTGTACAAGTAAATAAAAACATTCTCTAACGAGAAAGTTGTTGGTGTATAGGATTGACCAATGGTGGTGTAAAAAGCACAGAAACAAGAGTGACAGAAATTTGACTGGAAAATTGAAATAGGCCTATATTTAGCCCATTACTCAGGCATGTACTGTTATAATGTTAGTGTGCTAAATATAGGCCTATTTCAATTATCCAGTCAAATTTCTGTCACTCTTGTTCTGTGCTTTTTACACCACCATTGGTCAATCCTATATACCAACAACTTTCTCGTTAGAGTATGTTTTTATTTACTTATTTCATAAGTTTTTTCCTCTGTCGTAGTAGCGCTCTTTATACGTGGTCACAAATTCAATTTTCGAAGGGAGGGAGGTTACAAAATTTTATAATTGAAATTATAAGTATATGAGTTTTTAATGTACTGTACGGTTCCCCTGCCTTGTCCTCTTCCTCTCCTCCAACCTTGTCTCTGATCTCGGCAGTCTGGTTCCAGCCATGGGAGCCATGTGGGTGGTGGTGGCAGTGGCCAGGGTTGCAGCAAGCGAAGTGGTGGTGGCCAGTATTGGTGCCGGTAGTAGGGCTGGTTCAGATAGCGGTGCTCCTGCTGCTTCTGCTGGCGGTGGGGGCAGCTCTGCTGCTGCTGCTGCTGGTGGTGGACGGTAGGGAGGCTGCACTGCATCTATCAGTCGGGGGGGGGCAGAGAGCCAGCAGTATGATACCCATGCCCAACTAAAATATCATTTTCTTCTAATTTCAATGCATTAACTTCCCGAATAGTTTTTAGCAATGACCCTGCTTTTGCTCTTCGTACACTCAGTGCTTTAGAAACCAATGCATCTGCACCAATCTTACTTACTGCTGCACGGGCAGATCTTGTAACAACCTTTTGAGCTAGTAATGGATGAAACTTACAAAAGGCATCATTTACTTCCACTATCCCTAAGAATAGCTTTTTCAAGACCATCCATTAGTGCATGAATTTGGGTTCATAAGGATAACACAGTTGCAGGCGGGATGCCATTGTGTCAAAAGTAGCCTTTTTTTTTTTTTTACATCTGATAAGGAAGCCTTTTTGTACATCAGATTAAGGATGATAGACAGGTCACAACGGAGAAAGGACTACTGTACAGGGTCACCATGCATGCTTTACATGTGAAATGAATGGTTTTGTGCAGATCCCTTACATGCGTGCTGTACACATGTTGCATGCACATCTTCCTATAACTTTTTAATGCTAGTGCAATACAACATGCCATGACATACCTTTGGGTGGTAGTGGTAGTTCGGTGATCCCTGCGATACCGCGTCCTCTCGGCAGCACGTTTTGCCAATCGGACAGCGGGATCATTCCAAAACCGATTCCTTTCAGATGCCCTAATGGCAGCTGAATTCTGCTCGTATTTGCAGCGCGGTTCTCCTCGAGGTCCTCTTGATATCGCTGCTTTTTAGCAGATTGCTTAGATTCAATATCTGGGTTGTAGCTGTCGCGTACAGAGGCCCTCTTCTTTTCGGAATCGGCCTTGCAGCTGTCGCATACAGAGGGCTTCTTCTTTTCGGGATCGGCCTTGTAGCTGTCGCGTACAGAGGCCTCTTCTTTTCGGGATCGGCCTTGTAGCTGTCGCGTACAGAGGCCTTCTTCTTTTCGGGATCGGCCTTGTAGCTGTCGCGTACAGAGGCCTTCTTCTTTTCGGGATCGGCCTTGTAGCTATCGCGTACAGAGGCCTTCTTCTTTTCGGGATCGGCCTTGTAGCTATCGCGTACAGAAGCCTTCTTCTTTCGGGATCGGCCTTGTAGCTGTCGCGTACAGAGGCCTTCTTCTTTTCGGGATCGGCCTTGTAGCTGTCGCGTACAGAGGCCTTCTTTTCGGGATCGGCCTTGTAGCGCGCTCGGGCTTTAGCCTTGTTTTCTTGTGATAAAATATTGTCTTGCGTTTGAAGGTATTCAACTCGTTGCTTAGATCGCGAAGGCATTTAACTTCACTAGCCAAAGTATCGATTAAACTGCGATGATAAAGTTTCGTGTAGGTTGGAGTACTGCAAAATAACTTCATTAAACAATAATAAACCAAATAAACATCTGCATACCAATTCCTATATAGAACTTGCTACCGCATTAGTTTCTTTCTAGATGTCTATATGACCTTAAGGGGCACCGTGCAGGTGAATTCCGAAGCGATTGGTGCTATTGCTGTTCTTCAAAAACCGTTTGTAGCTCAAGTTATACCTTCCTAAGAAAGAAGACGACGACGACCAAGGATTTTTGTAGGACTGGGCACGAGAAACAAGAATTCGTTTGTTTCTCTAATAGCACACCATTTTATGACACCGAACAAACGTAGAACTGTAGATCTTTGAGTTCTCGTTCCATCGCGACAAAGAGATAAGCAATCCGTTTCTCCGTTGTCCCTCCAGACATGAGTTAAGTTTTTTTAATGATTTCATCCATCCTCAATCAATCCTATATTGAACCTGCTGCCGCAGGTTCAGATTTCTACAGCATGCATGTGAGACATTGGCTATTCCTTCTGCAACATGTATGCCTGTTGTACGGAAATTTGCTCTGTCCAAATTATATCTGAAAAGTTATGGTCTCCATTCACCAGGCACCAAGTGACAGTTTTATTCTTGTACTAGTGCTTCCCTCAAAACTCCAGCTGAGTTGCACATCAGGCAATCCGCATGGCACACCGCTTCTCCGCTGCAATTTGCATGACCATTGGCCACACGTTCACAAAATGAAAGGAAGTGTACCTGATGCATGGCCCACTTTCACAGGGTTTGCGTAAGCATCTTGAATGAAGGTTAACGAGTTAACCAAGGTTAATGTGGGAGTGTATCACGCATGCGCAAGCAATACTCGAGACTTGACGAGCACGCGTGGTGGTTGTGCATTTTTCTTTTCTTGTCGTGGCGATTGTGATCCGTAGGAATCGAATGTCGGAAGTCCCAGGCGAACATCAGGCAGAGAATCCCGCGTCGTCGGACCCATCTGTGGAGAACCTGCACCAGTTGATTCAGAGTGTGGTCAGGCGAGCCATGGAGGCCGAGCGTTCCAGACTGTCCGCAGCACCAGGTTCGGCTCAAACAAGTAGCCACCTTGGTTCAGGTTAGTGTAGTCCTTTTCATCATTCTCCCGATGTCGGGACAGGCCCGGCGCACTCTGTCCAAAGTTGGTGCGGCCAATTATTAAATATTAGTATGGGCGTGGCCGCATGCAAAGCGCGCGGGTTTTCTTTCGAAGTACATGCCCGGCCCATGTTGACGAAATACATGTTTATAAACTATAAAATGCAAAAACAGAATCATATGTAACCGGACAATGCGAACATGGGTGTGGCAAAAGCAAATTAACTGATCAAGATTCAAGCTCTTTAAGTATTAGGGGACTTTCGGTATCATTATCAAGGATTGCCAAATACCTTTGTCCTATGCTGCGAACTGCTAACAAATTCATCTGCGATGTTCTCTAGCTTGATGGTGTCAATGAGAGCTTTGTGAACCTGTAACACTATTAGGGGATCTTACCTGGCTCATTGTGCTGCGTCGATAGCTTTTAATCCTACGGAGCACGCTAAATGTACTTTCGGAAGTTGCATTTGTAGCAGTCATAACTAGCAATTCGCTTCATTACTGTACAAACCTCAGACAGAAGTTGTATTTGAGGTGCTGTTAAAGTGCAAGATAAAGTGTACTTTATAATGTCCAAAATTGTCGGCGGAATTTGAACTGTTGAATAGAAGTTTAGAAATTCCGTGCAAAAAAATAGACAACTGATAGCGTAATAGCTCTGGATAAGGTCATCTTTAATGACTTCATAAAATGCGCATGCAGACAAGCTCAAAATCTTTCTGGACTTCATCTTTCGTTCTTTAAATCCCTTCACGCAGATGTGGTAGCATGATAAGTCTTTACCTTCATCATAGTGAAGAAATGGCCATGTCTTAAACTTGCAGCCTGAAACGATCGCAAGACAGGATTTTTTTCTCTAAATGAACGCTTAGGGACGTCAAACCCATAGGGTGGTGCGGGATGTCGGGGATCTGTGGCAGATCATTTATTGAGAGCAAAGAGTTGGCCATATTTGCACAGCAGCTAATATCTATGATCGTACGTACGTACACGCGCATAGTGGCGGTGCGCGCGTATCCATACAATGGTTAAAGTACGACTATCAATTAATGTAATAATGTGAGACTAACACGTTCAAATAGTTAATAATTGTGCAGAGGGAATTCATACAATGGTTAAAGAATAAATGCACTATGACATCAGACACGCTCACATATTAGACACGCCCATTTTGGGACCGAAAGTTGGTGCGGCCAAAGCCGTACCAACCGCACCGTGTGCGCCGGGCCTGCGGGATGACGAGCCTCGGCTCTTTTATTTCATGGGTGAACATGCGCGAGTATATGCCACCTTAGTATTAAAATACGAGCCGATTCAGCCGATTTCAGCCGATTGAACTACGAGCCGTTTAAATTTATTAAGCTGACATCGCGCTTACCGTGTTCAGCACTTAGTTCGAGGGTGCATGTCCAGTGGCGGATCCAGGGGGGGGTCTAAGGGGTCTAAAGACCCCCCCCTCGGCCCGACCAGTTATGAATAAATTAACTTATGAATAATTAATTACATGATTGACGAGTTGAAAAACGAAGCGTTTAGTGAACGCGAGTGAACTGATTAGTGAGTTAGCATTCGACCCAAAGTGTGAGTGTGTGTGTGTGTGTGTGTGTGTGGGGGGGGGTCTAAAGCCAAGGCCCTCCAAGCGTGTTTAATTAGTATTACTGCTGCGCGATGGAATGGTGCGAGCAAAAAGTAAGCGATCAAAAGACGATAGTTTACCTCAGGAAACAGGTAGAGCTAAATCAAGTAGGTATATAATACTATTAAAGGTAAAACGTGTGTGTCGTTTAGACCAGAATACAGTCACAATGGCTTTGCGTAGAGTTTTCTATTCGCTATCCTTATCCACGACCACGTTGACTCACGCAGGCTTCTACACGCGTATATTAATCAATTCGAATATTGCGCTTGCTAGCTATCAATATTGAATACACTTTCAAAGTATGCTTATTTTCATGCTAAATGAACGCAAAAGTGAAAAAGCGGCTGGGGCTTTGCCCCAGCCCCCACTGGGGGAGCTTACAGCGCTCCCCCAGACCCCCTAGCTGTTACGGGAGGGGCACGCCCCCTCCAGTACCCACCCCCGCTTGTGAATATATTTATTAGACCCCCCCTTCCAGAAATCCTGGATCCGCCGCTGATGTCGTTATTAGTGGACACCCGTCGGTGTGGGCAATTGCGGAATTCACGTTGAGATTTTGTGCCCGTCTAGATTTCGGTTCGTTGCCGTCGAATGCCATGCTCTCACTAGCCAACATCCCGATTGTATCCGACGCTGCCGGAGGTAACGCACCTCTCGAAGCCGATATACCGCAGCGACCGTCAACGCAGCAGCCGTTACCGCAGAACTCTGCCGATACCGCGCAGGGCGTGAGCATTGGGGACGGGCTCCTCACGGTCCCTAAGAAGCTGGCCGAAAGAATTTGGCGGTGGGAGTTTGTCGAATTAGGCGATTTGCTGCCGGAAAACTGGGTGGGGAAGACAGAGGACACCAACCCCCTTGGCGTAGTCCGTCGCAAGCGCCAAATTACGGACATTCATACGTGGATTCAGTGCTTTGCCTCGTTTGTCAGTGTGCAGTCGCTGAAATATCCCGAGGCGGTGCCGGTGTCATAGGGTATACGGTCCGGCCCAATTTTCGGTCCGGCGGACCGTATTCCCTTAGGGAATACGGTCCCCCCCGGACCCAACTCCCTAGGGAATATGGTCCCCCGGACCGAGTTCCCTGGTTGTACAAAACCAATTAACCGGACTCAATTCCCTAGGGAATTGAGTCCCCCCCCCCCCCCCCCCCCCCCCCCCCACGGACCGTATTCCCTGGTTTGAAATATATGCATGTATTTCCATCCCTTGCATGCACGTAACATTTGGTTCGAAAAGCAAAAGCTGTAGGTCGTCAACTATGTATGCAGTTTCAATTCGGTCTGTAACAGCACATTTGGTTCGAAAATCAAAAGCCACAATGATCACAGGTCGCCAACTATAAACATGTATGCAGCTTCTGTAACAACTGATTAACCTTTTTCTTCGGTCTGTGTTGTTACTATTTGTATTATGTTTCCATTTGGTTCGAAAAGGATCGCGTGCAGGTCGGCAACTATACATGCAGCACTGTTTATACTATCAAATCGTAGTGCAAACAAAGTAGAAATAAAGATTAAAGAATTAAAAATTTATAATAGTTAACAACATAAGAGAGATGAGGGTACTGGATAAATCTCAATTTCGTACCTGTAAAAAAGAAAATAAAACTAGTACACTTCAGCCATTATTGTTTAGAGAATGATGCATAAGTGTTTTTCAATCATGTACATGATATAAAGTGAATTTCACAGACAAATAACGCTGCTCGTGTGCCCAGAGATTTTCTGCAGAGGGGGAGGAGGTAGGAAAAGGAAGGGAGATGAGAAGAGATACAGGGACACATAGCTTTAAGCTGCATGGGCCCTCAAATACTTGGTACATAATTAGCGGTTGAATCGACCTGGCACACTCTAAGTGTGACTGCATACTTCCTCTATACACCAGGTCCTGTGTGAGCAGAAAAAGAAATGGGATGAGAGAGGAATGAGTGGGGGATACTAGTCAATGAACATAAGAGACATGCTGATATATTGAGTGTACTCAATTTCGTACCTGTAAAATCAGCCAAAAAGTGAATTTCACAGACACATATAAGCTTGGCGGCAACCGTTAATATTGCTTGTGTGCCCTGTGTCTTTTTAGTCTCGAGTGTCACTGTGTATTAGACAAATAGCAATAGCAAGATAGCTACTGTTGCTGTATATGATAAAAGCCATGCTCATGGAAGTTAAGGATTAAATAATAACTTACTGTTTTAGGTGTTGTATGGGCTGGATGTCCTTGTGTAGGTTTTAACGAAAAATCACATATCTTGTAGGGACAGCATCTCTTTGTCATGTCTTTAAGCTGTCTGGCTTGTCTTTGTGTGCATGTCATTTTGCGGTAAAAAGACGTGCCTACATTTCGTCATCTGAGGGTACATGTAAGTGCAAACACACTGACCTTAAATAAATTGATTCCCTCCAGTAGAAACACACAGTCGCCAAACCCTGTCTTAGAGGTGCATATATATACAGATGTATGTCATCTGAGGGTAAGTGCAAGCACACTGACCTATGAGAATACATGCATGGTAGGGTGTGTAACCTCCCCTGCATAATGAAAATCGATTTTTCCGAATACTTTTAAAACACTAATCAATTTTTCAGGTTTTTTAGGATCTGAAAATCGATTTTTCCGAATAGTTTAAAAACCAAATCGATTTTTCCGAATAGGTTTTCCCAAATTTCCTGCCGAATACCTAGGTTATTCAGGTTATGGTGCTTGTGGAGTGCACACTGAGAAGATAATTTATGTCTGCACAGAAATCCACCTGGTCTTGCACCCAAACTAGAGCTATGCATGTCAGCTTAAAACACAGAGACACGAAGGTCTACAGTAGCATGTGTTTGCCAAATAGTTGTATGTCTTTACCATGGTCTTGTACATATCAATAGTAATGTAAACCTAACCATCCAACCCTAACCACTGAGACCAGACATCACCATTATAACTCATCCCACATCACCTACAATCACGTCCTCCACTTACAATCATCCCACAATACTCCATTCCCGTTCTCGCATATGTGAAATTTCCCATTAGTACGATTGCGTAATACTCTCTAATTCCTCCACATAGCGCGCATACTTGATTTGGGTGAGAGAAGTCTGTCATTTTATTTCACTCGCTAGCGCAGTACTCAGATATGTTCACTTCGTACCACTGCACAATAAAACAATGCAATACTAGTACTGGTACATAAATTTATTGCTACTACATATAACCACAACTCGTGGCATATACTAATGAACTTAGTTACTTACTTGAAGACGACGATAACAGCACTGAGCTAGTACACGCTGTACATTTTGTATCCCAATTAATGCACATTAAATATTTTGTATAATATTACTATCTATTTACTCAATTATTGATTGCTTCCGATGTCTTTATGTATGTATAAATAGTAAAAACAACAGTGACGTAGTTATATAGATAGCTCTAATTATGAAATACTCAATTAGAAATCATTACCGGATATCAGTATAAAAAGAATAATGGACGAATTGTCGATGCTGGCGACGAATACCTAAGTACCTCCGAATGGAGAAACATAAACCGGTTACTTCGAATAGATAAAATTCACTAATCGATTTTTCCGAGTAATGCTAAGTTGCTATTCGAACGGATAGGTTTTTGCGAATATCCGAATAACCCGAATAACCTGATAACCGGTTACACACCCTAATGCATGGTCTCCAATCACCTTGGAGAGGTGTGCATCTACTCCCTATAAGAATGGATATATCATCTGAGAGTAAGTGCAAACACACATGATACATGTATATTGACCTTAAATTAACATACAGATTCTCTCCAATAGAAACACATTGTCACCAGTCTTCCTCCGACAGTTGTGCATTAGTAAGAATGCACCTTTGAAACACACTGAAAGAACAGTTTTACATCCTCCCCCTATTACTAGTACCCATGGGACCAGATGAACATAAGTCTTGGTATATGGGTTTGCAAAATGACCTGACGCAACTAGTTTAGAGCCGAGTAGAAACTTAGACTGCCAGAAAACACAGCAATTCATGTTATCGCTAAATCTAAGTGACCAACACACTCGTCAGTTCACCGTAGTCTGTTCATTGATTGCGAAGTAAGGAAGGAGCGTTTAATAGACCAAACTGAGTAGAGCGCTACCGGGGTAACGGTCATGAAACGTTAACTGCAAATAGTATTTTAATCTTACCTGTACCTGTGATAATTAAATACAGCTACGAATCCGTTCAATCGTCGATATCAATCCCCACGCGGCGCCAGTATAGAACTTACTCGCTTCTCTTTCCATGCCTCCAGAGGGTGAAAACACTATGTGCAGAATTGCTCAATAATTATTATGCCCATACCATAGTACGGCTTCTATACCACTTATAAGTATAAAGTACACGAATAACAAGTCTTAATTAGCACCTTGCACCATACCATACAGTTTATCCCGCCCATGATTCAGGAATCTATACAGGGGACAGTAGAAGGAAAGGTTCAGTGATCCACCCCAACAGTATGCCTGTTCTTCAGTTGCATCAAGATCCTACCTGACCGATACTAGCAGACGCTACAGTGATAGGGGATATCTAGTCGTAGTATCTGAACTGGTATTAGGACGCGCAAGCGATGTTTGCTCATCTAGCTATAGTGTTCGGTTACAAAATGAAAAATGAAATCCCAACCATGTGTTCCAGTGTACACACATGTCAGTTTATGTTGTATGAAAGCTTTCGACATGAACCATCGTAATTGCTGCATGGCTAGCACTCATGTACTGATACACATATAAAAATGCACTCACAGACAAGCTATGAGAGAAATGAAATGTGGTTATGTATGAATTGCCAATTAAGCACAGCATTTGTCAAATAATATTTGATAATTGCGAGAATATACGAAATCCCTTATTTACATACTTTTAGTAAATTGGCGCCTACAACTCCTACATCACCAATTAAAAATATTATGACATTGCCGAGCTAAATTTGTGGTACACGTTCTGTCACTATACATGGTGCATGGTTTGCAAAAGGCAGATTAAACATATCTTAATAAATCACGTGCATGCGCGTCACGTACATGTACTAAGACTGAGAGCAAGAAGGCCGTGGAATGGTATAGGTTATGTTATGAACGTCTGAGACTGAGCACTGTAAAAATTCTTATGTTTTTTTATCGCACAGGTAGAGGCAGTCCAACACTTCTTGTTCGGGATTGCAATAGATGAAGGTTTTAAGGGCCCTCAAGCAAATACCCTTGCTTGGGATGTCCTCTACCCTGAGGTAAAGGATGTCAAAATCATTTGAGGTGACAAATAGGAATCTAGCTATTCTTTACATTGTAGCTAATGATCACGCTCCTGCAAAGGATGAACCACAGTCCAGAAACATCGTATGAACAATCAGCTATTCATTACATTAAACATCTGATGTCGTGAAAGAACTTCTATCTTGGTTTCATTATATAACTTCTGTCTTGAGTTTAAATTGCTTTCATTATATAAATTCTGTCTGGATGAACCACAGTCCAGAAACATCGTACGAACAATCAGCTATTCATTACATTAAACATCTGATGTCGTGAAAGAACTTTTATATTGGTTTCATTATGAGTTTAAATTGCATATAAATTCTGTCTTGTGTTTATAAATTAGCTATAAATTACATGATGTCGTGAAAGAACTTCTGTCTTGGTTTTAAATTGTTTTCATTATAATATCATCAATTAGAACTTCTGTCCTGTGTTTAAATCGTTTTCATAACGGTTGCGATTTCGATGAGAATCGATTTCTCCTTTTACGTTCATTATCAATTAGAACTTCTGTCCTGTGCATGTCGATTTCGGTAAGAATCGATCTCTCTTTTTAATTATTCACGCTATAAACTGGGTCGTCAAAATCAAATCTCCATTCTATCAGGGAATTGAGTCCGCCTCCTCCCCCGGACTGTATTCCCTGGATGTACAATATTTTAGACGGACCGTATTCCCTAGGGAGTTGGGTCCGGGGGGGGACCGTATTCCCTTAGGGAATATGGTCCGCCGGACCGAAAATTGGGCCGGACCGTATACCCTATGACACCGGACCTACTCGCGTACATGACGTCGATAATGCGCGCAAGCCGGGAGTACAGTGGTCTAGCCTGGGCGCAGTACGACACGGCCTACCGCCGACAGGCAGCAAGCACTAACAATCGCCGTTGGGCCCAAATAAATCCCTCTCTGTATTCTATCTGCTTTACCGGTCGTGCCCAGGGCTCCACGCCACGTTGCGAGCTTTGCACCTCGGTATTCCATACGGCTAAGGACTGCCCGTTCTCCACCAAAACGGAGATGGAGAAGACTCTGGAGGCGGTCCTAACCGCCTGTACTGGCCGCTCGGGGGGTCCATCAGGGGGCACGGAGAGCACTGAGATCTGCCGGAAATGGAACAATCTGCAATGCTCGTATCAGTGGTGCCGTTATCGCCACGTGTGTTTGGCATGCGGGGGCGCGCACCCGCTGAGGCAGTGTCAGTCGGATCCGGGCAGAGCCAGAGCTGCCCCGCCATCGCAATTTGGCACACCGCCATCAAAGAAGCTGCGTAATGGCCCTTGAATCCCGAATGCTGATGCTGCATGCTTTCAGTGCATTGTGTACTTGTTATCACCTTAGCTGTATAAAACCTTAGGTGTTGAATTTAATGTTTTCATTACCTCCCTTCTTAATTACTCGGTAGGTATGTACAAGTATACTGCCGATCTCCTGGCACTCGACCAGTGCAGACCGCTGCCTGACACTCAGTGCACCCATAAATACCGAGCCGGTATTACCACACCCTTACGATGGGAAGGATGGGAACATGCCCTTCGTCTCCACCCGGACAGGCAGTTTGTCCACTACATAGTGTCAGGTCTGAGAGAAGGCTTTCGAGTAGGCTTCAACTACTCGCGATTGTGCAGCGGAAGAGTAGCTAACATGCCGTCGGCCAGGGAGCATCCTCAAGTCGTGAGGGAGTATTTAGCTACCGAATGTGCCGAGGGCAGAATATTGGGACCTCTGGTCGCATCGTGGGCCGATACGATATACGTCAGCCGTTTTGGTGTCATTCCGAAGGGCACCACCGGCAAGTGGAGACTGATCTTAGATCTTTCCTCGCCATCTGATGGAAGCGTGAACGACGGCATCGACAAAAATCTATGCGGCCTCACGTATGCAACCGTTGATCAAGCAGTCGATATCGTACTGAAGCTGGGGAGGGGTGCGCTGCTGGCGAAAATTGACATCATGCATGCCTACCGGTTGATCCCCGTGCACCCGGACGACCACTGGCTGTTGGGAATGCACTTCGAAGGGGCAACGTTCATGGACACCGTCCTGCCGTTTGGTCTAAGGTCTGCTCCAAAATTGTTCAACGCCATCGCAGACTCGCTGGAGTGGATATGCAGGAGCAGGGGTGTAAGCCACATCATGCATTACCTTGACGATTTTCTCGTGTTGGGTGCCCCGTACGCACCAGAATGCGCGAATAACTTGGCGGTGCTACGAGCAGTGTTTGACGAACTGGGTGTGCCGTTAGCTGAGCATAAGACAGCCGGTCCAACGGCGACGTTAGTTTTCCTGGGAGTCAGCGTCGACTCCGTAAGCCTGATGCTGCGCCTGCCAGAGGATAAGCTGTCCGAATTGAGGGGTATCATCCAAACGTGGTTAGGAAGGAAGGTAACCACTGTCCGCGAGCTCCAATCGCTAGTGGGAAAACTAGAAAATGCCTGCAAGGTTGTTCGTCCTGGGAGATCATTCCTACGCCGGATGATCGAACTCCTCGGTGGCGTGAAGGCTAAGCGACGGCCGATACGCCTCAATGCGTCTTTCCGTTCAGACCTTCTCTGGTGGCACTGCTTCTTGGCATCTTGGAACGGAGTAGCAGCCTGCAGAAGCAGCGAGCTAGAGCGACCGGAGGTAACCGTATACTGCGACGCCTCCGGGGCAGTGGGCTGTGCGGCATGGTGGGATGAAGGTTGGCTCCAGTATAAATGGACACCCGAACTGATATTTGCACCCATAATGCCGAAAGAAACCCTACCAATCGTCCTAGCTTGCGCTGTGTGGGGTGGTACCTGGAAGCATAAGCTAGTGAGAGTATATTGCGACAACGAAGGAGCAGTGGCAAGCTTAAATTCGGGCCGTTCCAGGGAACCATGGGCTATGCACCTAATTAGGTGCTTATTCTTCATCAAAGCGATCTACTCGCTAGAATTACAAGTTCTTCACATACAAGGAGTGCGAAACGTCTTGGCAGATGCACTGTCCCGCGATGACACTAATTATTTCCGTTCACAGGTACCCAAAGCGCGCCACTTCAAGGTTCCAGAGCAGGTCCTGCGGCTACTAGTTTTGGAGCGCCCGGATTGGACATCAGCCACCTGGACTCAGTTGTTCGTCAACTGTTTTCCGCCGGGCTAGCTACGTCAACAAAGAAAACGTATAAAACGGGGGGCGATCGATATGTAGATTTTTGTACTAAGGCGGGTATTACAGCATTTCCGGTATCAGAGCGGGCACTATCCTTGTTCGCAGCGTCCCTATTTAATGATGGTCTATCGGGCAACACAGCCAAGACCTACTTGGCTGGAATCAGGTACACACAGATCGCTATGGGATTGCCGGACCCTAAGATCTGTGCAATGGTACAGCTCGAGTACATATAATTAAAGGGTTTAGAAGATTGTCTGGGGGAAGAACACGCCCTCGACTTCCTATAACCCCCGCTATCTTGTCAAAACTAAAGCAATGCTGGGCCGTGTCGGGCAGTCAGCATAACTCTTCCATGCTCTGGGCCGCATCCTGCATGTGCTTCTTCGGTTTCCTACGTTCAGGGGAGATTGTAGTCCCGTCGGATGCCGAGTACGATGCATCAGTTCACCTGAGTTATGGCGATGTCAAGGCAGACAGTGTCCAGAAGCCCAGTTATCTAGAGGTGGCTATTAAGGCTTCGAAGACAGACCCATTTCGGAAGGGTGTAAAGGTCTACCTAGGTGCATCTGGAGCCGAATTGTGTCCCGTCGCTGCAATTCTGAGCTATATGGTAATCCGAGGCTCGCTACCTGGCCCGTTCTTCATGTTCGAGGACAAACGACCTCTCACTAGGGATCGCTTTGTCGGCGAGATGCGTAAAGCATTAGAGCAGGCCGGTGTTACCGCAAAACAATATTCTGGCCACAGCTTTCGTATCGGTGCAGCTACGACAGCGGCGTCGTGTGGTCTACAGGACTCCCTAATCAAGACCCTAGGACGATGGGAAAGCGCTGCATACGCAGTGTATATTAGGACGCCAATTACGGACCTATGCTCCGTGTCATCTAGACTAGTATCCAGGAGCGGCGCGCGACCTTGATTTTGCATACGCATTCGTGTATTTATTGGTCCGACTGGGTTTTTTGTATAATTACATGTAATGGAAATTACTATTGCTTGGGGGTGGGAAAGGGGTCACAGGTATAAAACCCCCCCCTTTCCCATTGGGGGGGTGGGGACAGCAGCGTGCAGGTCCCCTCTAGGTTACACCCCCAAGCGCAGAGGGGTTCCCAGTCCAACCAGAGAAAAGCTATATTATCTCTGGCCCAACCGTTCCCCCCATGGCATTTAGATGACCCCCCAAGTATTGACAAGGCTACTGCAACCGACATGACATCACGACTTCACATTAAATGAAGGTTAACGAGTTAACCAAGGTTAATGTGGGAGTGTATCACGCATGCGCAAGCAATACTCGAGACTTGACGAGCACGCGTGGTGGTTGTGCATTTTTCTTTTGTAATTCTTTCTCCAGACCTAGTCTGTGACATCTATCTGTTGTGGGGGTGGGGACAGCAGCGTGCAGGTCCCCTCCAGGTTACACCCCCAAGCGCAGAGGGGTTCCCAGTCCAACCAGAGAAAAGCTATATTATCTCTGGCCCAACAGTTCCCCCCATGGCATTTAGATGACCCCCCAAGTATTGACAAGGCTACTGCAACCGACATGACATCACGACTTCACATTAAAGTGTATAAAGGATGTCCACAAATGGTTTTAATCTCTATAACTCTGCACCCATAATAGTTAATAAGCTTATTAAAAGGTTATGCATTGCAATGATCATGCCAATAATATTAGTGCAAACGAAATGTTAAGTAATTTTAATATTTATATTAACAAACTAAAATCAAGAACAATAATGTTAATTAATAATCTGCAACAAACTGTATTATGATTATTAGTCCAAAAGTAAATCAATTATTTCATTGTAACATAAAATTCAAATCAACAAATCAAACTTGATAAAGCTCACACAATCAAGAGGATAATGACTCACTATTAAAATTAAGCTATTTGATTATTATGTTTGTAATTGTAATCACCAGCTTTAATTAGATTTAATATAAGCCATTAAGGAATTATAAATTAATAACCGAAAGTTCCTTTTAAGAGTTTGCTATTAAGCAAATTCTACTATGAGAAATTGTGAATCAGTCTATGATTTGAAGTACTTACAATATATCACAATATCATTATTACATTCTGAAATCCCACGAAACCATTAGCATCTATTAAATCATTGAAATCATGTGGAGAGAAATAGTACCATAGACAATTATTGAGTCAGTGTATGGATTATTTATTACTTGTGTAGCGCATCTTTGGAGTGCACGATGAGGTAGAACCTCTCACTGCTGGGATCATTCCGCATCAAGTTGACAGTCCCTACAGCAATATGATCATCTATGACTTGGCCGGACATCACCAATACTTCTCCAGCCACTCTGCATGTCTGGAGGCCATCTCCCTCACCAGTCCAGCCATCTTCCTCCTCCTGCAGGACCTAAGGCATGCCCCTGAGGTCATGACTAAGGAGGTGCACTACTGGTCCACAATGATTGATGGTGTGTGCCACAAGTGTCCCCAGCAGTCATCAGTGATAGTGGTGGGCACACATGCTGACCTGCTAACACCAAGACAGCTGTCTCAGAAATTAACCCACCTGCGATCATGTGCTGAGATGGCCATTAACCACCAAAAATTAGTAAGCATTTTAGCCTTGAACGTTGCGGCCACATATAGTGGAGAGATGGATCAGTTTAAGGACGAGCTGTGCAGAATGAATAAAGATGTAGTGCATATGTCTCCTTCCATTCCTATAATGTGTCACATGATGCTTGCCTTCTTGAAGCAGAGGATACCTGATCTTGATGTGGATGCCATATCCCTCTCTGACCTTATTGCTTATCTTGCAGCTGATCCGGATAAACTCATTGATCCTGATAGCACCAAAATTGTCCCAATTTTACAGACGTTGTCAGAGAAGGGTTTGATTCTCTTCATTCTATCTGAAGTGTCACTCAATAGCTGGATAGTCCTTCGCAAAGAGAGCATTCTCAAGAAGGTCAATGGAGCTTTGTTTGCTGATCCATCTCTCAAAGAGTATATCCATGTAGCTAGCAATACTGGGATAGTACCCAGAGCAGTTATTAAGAAAATATTCCCAGAATACAATGTTGAAATGATAACTCAGTTTATGATTCACTTTGAGTTGTGTCAAGCAGTAGAGTTATCCCAGGTTGATACAAACATGGCACCAGAAGGATCTCCCAGCTCAGACCTTGGTCCCCTCCTCTTCTTCCCAGCTCTCGTCAGTGTTGAGAGGCCAAGTAGTGCCACAGTTCCCAATAATAGTTTTGGTTGGTCCATGATTGTCAAGTCTCCAGATCAGTTCTTCACCACACGCTGTCTTCATGTCCTTCTTCGTAGACTGCCGTCTAAGTTTGCTTTACCTGCAATCTGGGCCACACCCCTACACTCAAATCATTATAAATGTGATGTGTGGAGCAGGGGTATAAAATGGCTTAATGAGACAGGGGTGACCACCATTGTTGAGATGAGTGAGACATTCCAGTCCCTCACGTTGGCAATGTTCTCCCCTGACAGAGAAAGCCATAAGTATGTAGCCTTTGCTCATGCTGTTCTTGCGGTCATTAAGACAGCCAGTCAGGAATTCTGTCCACACTTCGAGGTGTTGGAGCTCATCTCCTACCCATCTGAAGCCAGCTCAGACCACTCTGATGATGCAAAGGTACCATTAAAGAAGGCCCTTCCTGAAGGGGTGGAGCTTTCCTCATTAAAGAAGGCCCTTATTGAAGGAGATAAGCACATTACTGATGTGAATGGTGAGAAGTATGTGGTGATGAAAGTGTGGATGAAGATAGAGCCATATCTTCCATACCTTGTTGGAGGTGAGAGGTTGGTAGGTATGATTATAAGTATTGACCTGTCTATTGTTTTACAGTAAATCCTCCTGTGGTTCCTTCCTCTTCTTCCTTGTCACCATCAGATCCAGTAGGCCAAACAGTTTCACAATTGAAAGGTTATTGCATTATTAGTATTAAGTTTTATTTCTGTTCTTAAAAATGATGAAGACAATACTCGAAACCCTAATTTTAAGTCATGTATGGTGCGAGTGTAATATGTCTGAGTGCTTTAAAACTTTATTATCTTGCAGCACCATCGTCCCAGCTATTGTCAGGATTGACAAACCACGTTGAGACGTTAGAAGGTCAGTATAATTGTTGTGCATGCAGGTCACTGTGCATGCTTAGTTGACATCATGATACACTATCATTGCCCCTTTTCATACTCCTTTGCTGCCATCTCTAAATGATGATGAGTTGCAATATTTGAAAAGTATAGTCATAAAAGGTTGTACCAATTTGTGATCTTCAGCCTGGTTTCTTATTGATACAGGGGGTGGCTCCTCTGCTTCCATCTTTATGTGCAATCTAAAGGACCTGATGAATGATATTGCCTCCAAGATCCCTGCCAAGTGGAGGTCAGTTGGCATCCAGTTGGAACTTTCAAGTGGCACTCTTGACAGCATTAAAGAAGACATGGCAGGAAAACCACGTGCATGTCTTGATTCATTTGAGCAAGTATTCACTACATGGGAGCGACAAGGCCCCAGTCCATACACCTGGAATACCATCATTGAGGTGTTAAGAGAACCAGCAGTTGGAGAGGTGGCTCTGGCAGATGAATTAGAAGTCAAACATTTGAAATCCACACAACCAACCCATGCCACACAGCACCCATCACGCATTCCTACATGCTCAGACATGTAATTCTATAGTTTAATGAAGTTGAACTTTGATCTACTTGTAATTGAAGGAATCTGTTGTGATGAATGCATCTTTTTTTCTTTTCATTCTTAGTTGCTGCGTTCTTTTAATGTATATTCATGATTTTCAGTAGCTGTTATTGCTGCTATGTCCATTACACGTTTGCAAGTATTAAAATAATTATGTTATCAAAGGAGTTATATAAGTGGAAGCTATGCATGGAGAATGGAGCTGATGTTATGGTTTTTTGAAAGTCAATAATTTCCATGTTTTGTACAGTATCTCTGCTAGTCAACAGGATTTCTTATGCACCATATACAGTAAGTACATGTACACCCATTCACTTTCTTGTTAGTGATTCAGTGCAAAGAGGTAGTAAAATTGATTATAAATCGCATTTAATGCCTCTCGCTTTTGATCATGATCAATTCATTCGAAGTGAACAGAACAGAATGCCAGGACAAGAAGGGAGAGAAGGCAGACAAAGCCCAAGGTTCCCAACAATAAGCTAAGAACAATTGATAGATGCTCCACAAAGAGAGATAGATCTACTATACAATTTGATTATTGGCCCACTCTGATCCTCTTAATCACTACAGGTTGTGGAAACTCTGGCTACCATCATTGTGAGAGAGAGTAATGAATAGGTGAAGCAGCCACTCTTGGTCATCCATATTTATGTATTGCATGTTGTGTAGCCTTTAGTACTGACTGTATGCATGTCGTAATATAATTATTACATCAAATGAATATGAAATAAATTTTCAATCCAAAATGAAACTGGTAAGAAACCTGTGAGAGAGTGCTTTGTGGGAGGAACAATATCTTAAGGGAAGGACCTGGGGAGGAGCAACCCTTCAATACTGAACATGTGCCAATCTCAACGATTCCTACTTCTCTGCAAGCAGCTGCTTGACCAGTTCTGTCTGGAAGCTCAGCATCTTAACCCTCTCCTTGTCCCTGCTGGCTGTTTTCTGATGGTGTGGGAAGGAACCAGCTATACAAGTCACATGATAGGTGTGGGTGTGGTCCAGACCTCCATCTGAAGAGTTGTCAGATCATCTCTGCTAGACTTCAGGTTTCATGTTGGCTTGACAGCTGCAGAAGTTCCACTCCCTAGTGTTGCTCACCAGAGCCTTCGCCAGCAGAGTGGCCTGGGCACCAAGCTGCTTCTCTAGGCAGGATTTGGAAGCTTTCATGTCCACTACCTGATGGTCTGCTCTGCACGCATCTGGAGAGGGGAGGGGGTGGAAGAGAGGGAAGGAGAGGGTGAGGGAAGGAGAGGAGAGGCAAGGAGAGGAGCGGGAGGAGAGGAAGGAAGGGAAGGAAGGGAGAGAAGGAGATGTGAATGAAGGAGAGGAGGAAGGAGGGAGATGGAAGAGGAGGGAGGGAGGAGAGGAGAGGAAAGGAGAGGAGAGGGAAGGAGAGGGAAGGGAGGAGAGGAGAGAGAAGGAGATGTGAATGAAGGAGAGGAGAGGGAAGGAGGGAGAGGAAGGAGAGGAGAAGGAAGGAGAGGAGAGGAAAGGAGAGGAGAGGAAGGAGAGGGAAGGAAGGAAGAGGAGAGAGAGAGATAAGGAGAGTGGAATGAAGGAGAGGAGAGGGAAGGAGGAGAGGGAAGGAGAGGAGAGGGAGGAGAGGAGAAGGAGAGGGAAGGAGAGGGAAGGGAAGGAGAGGAGAGAGAAGGAGAGTGAATGAAGGAGAGGAGGGGAAGGAGGGAGATGGAAGGAGAGGAGAGGGAAGGAGAGGAGAGGGAAGGAGAGGAGAGGGAAAAATTAGGAGAGGGAAGGAGAGGAGAGGGAGAGGAGAGGGAAGGAGAGGAGAGGGAAGGAGAGGAGAGAGGAAGGAGAGGGAGAGAGAAGGAGAAAGATACAAGCAAAATGGTAAATACAACAATCAATATATAAGGCACATAATCTATTCTTGACAACTCAGTGTTGAATCACCTCAGAGTTTAGGCCTACGAGAGCATCTCAGCTAAACATGACATCTAAGCTTCACTAGGGCCTCCTCCCCTTCCTGTTTACTTTGGAAGACTGTAACCTGGCCATTATATTATTTACCAACGTATGCTCAGTGGCTGATCAATGCTCAGAACTACTAAACAAACCAACTATTCCATTTACATATGTACACCTGCAGATACATGCGGTCTATATGCACACATGCACATGGTGTATATCCACACACATACTAAACACATACTACACACATACTACACACATACAATCAAGTAGACTTACCTTCTTGGAATGTTCAGCTGTGAGTTGAGCTGGTAATTGTATGATTTCACCGTCAGCCGTCTTCCTCCCCCTCCTCTCCCTCATTAGCCATTTTGTCCTTCAGCAGTGTCTAGGCATTCTGGTGTGTTGGGCATCCTATTCCCTCAGAGCCCCCTGGTGCTCCTGTGGCCACTTCATGTTCCAATTGCTGCCTCCCCTTCCTCAGACTGGCTAGCTCCTGGCTGCCCTCCAGAGATGACACACACACTGGCCGTGCTCTGCTTGGAGGGTGGCCAACTGGGCCAGGTCCTCAGTCTCTTTTCCATCTGGCTCTGAGCATATTGTCTGGGTGGGCGTGTCAATGGTGATATCACACTGAACAGGCAGCTGGAGATGATGGAAGAAGGAATGATCAAACAACACAACAGCCCATGTGTGGATGTGCCCCATGAATGTTATTGCACTTTAGAACTCCATGCAGCAAAGGTGTTCTAATAATTGCCCACTGCATTCGTACTATACTACATGTAGGCTTAACAAGTGGATGAAGTATGTGTAAGAGCTGTGAATAAAAGGAATGATGACAAATCTAAGCCCCTGTTCCCAATACCAAATGACATGCACTTCCTTTACACACATACATGTATACACCCACACGCACACACATACATACACAAGCACACAAATAAACAAACTCATGATCAGCTCAAACTTACTGTAGCCCAGGTAACATTCAGTTCCTCTCTCAACCACCTATACTCCTCCTTTGGCTGCTCACACTCCACACTCTGTTCCTGCAGTGTTCTGTTCCCCTTCAGGAGGTGTGTCTCCAGGTCATGTGACTGCTCCAGGCTAGCTGTGGTTTCTCCTAACTCCCTCATGTGACTCTTTAGATGCCCCGCCTCTTCTGATAGGCTGTGGCCCCTCCCATCAGACGACTCTCCAGAGAGATGATAGGAACACAACTATGTTACTGGCATTGCTGAGATAGACATTGTCTGGGGGATAGGGTTTGGTTGTCAGGAGGTGGAACTTGGTCACCATGGTTACTGTTGTCATGACACTTTACAAGAGCCTGCTTTGCTCCAACTGCTGGTCCCCAGTCTCATCTTCAACAATGAAGGGAGGTAGTCTGACTGGTCACTGTCAGAAGTGGTGGACACTCCCAATGCTCTGCACTGAGAGGGGTAGGGAGAGGACTGGGGACCTGAGGGATGGCCAATAAGCTTCTGGTGGGAGTGGGAATGGACTGGGGAGGAGGTTGGCAATATCTTGAGGAAGGCAATATTTTGAGGTAGCCTGGAAAGACTTTGTGTAAGTGAAATTAAAGAGGTACATCATGATAAGGTATCATGATGTACCTCTTTAATTTCACTTTCACAAAGTAACCATGGTGGGAGAGACCTTCCCTTGGATGGTCTAGGACTACTTCTTTGATGGAGCAACTTACAGGAATCAATCTATCATGTGGATCTGATCCTTTCCTTTCTTTCCTACTTTCACAAAGTAACCATGGTGGGAGAGACCTTCCCTTGGATGGTCTAGGACTACTTCTTTGATGGAGCAACTTACAGGAATCAATCTATCATGTGGATCTGATCCACATGATAGATTGATTCCTGTAAGTTGCCCCATCAAAGAAGTACTCCTAGACCATCCAAGGGAAGGTCTCTCCCACATCATAAGGGACACTAACACTTGGTGAGACAATTGTGGGATCACGGGGGACTGCCCCTAAGACTGCACCATGCTCTGGGGAGGAGGTAGACAGGCTGGGGAAGAGTGTAACATGTGAGTACAACGGTTGCTTGTCTATGACTTTGCCACGTTTCCTGCATTAATTGTGGGGGTAAATAGGCCTACTGTATACTTCGGCTTTACATCACCCGGTTCCCAGACTCAGTGAGACTACTTCTTCAAAAGCAACGCGTCGAAGATAGTCTCGTACCCAGATCATCCATGACGTAAGCGTTTATCGCTCGATAAACGTCATGGTGAGTCTGGGTACGAGACTATGTCGAAGACGATCTCAGGCCTCAGGCGGACGGTGGACATACATTATAAAAGTTCGCAGCGAAAAAGCAGCACGTGAGTTACGCGTTCGGAATTAATCTCGCAAGCCAAACGTAATTCGTTTATCACATATATGTCTATCTATACTAATTAATTCCTGCATTAGGCCCGGAGGCCTCCAAGTGGCTACACTGAGCGCTGTCTACCTCCATAGAGATGTGCACTGACCTCATCCACCACCTCCATAGAGATGTGCACTGACCTCATCCACCACCTCCATAGAGATGTGCACTGACCTCATCCACCACCTCCATAGAGATGTGCACTGATCTCATCCACAGCCTCCCATGGCTGATCCCTCTCCACCTGTATGTGTGTGAGTGAGTTTGTATAAGTACAGTGTAGGTGTGTGTGTGTACATGTGGTGTGTGAGTGTAGGTTTTCAGGATGTACATGTATGGTTCACCATTGTGTATCAGACACATGTATAAAGCAGACCACACACATCATGTGACCACACCCCTTACCACTTGTTGCCCACAGTGGGATTATCCTCCTCCCCTAACCCTACACAGGCTCCTCCCACCCTGCCAGTGGAGTGGACCCAGGTGAGGGTGTTCCAAGGCCACAGGGATGGGGTGATGCAGGTGGCACACTCCAATTATGGTACACCAGAGATAGGGAGCACCTCTGTGGGTATGACTTCATCCCTGTTTCATTGCCTCTCTCACCTCCCCCCTCCCCTCTCCCTTCATTCTCTCTTTTTCTTAACCCTCTCCATTTGCAATCCTCCCTCCCATTTTTTATCTTCATTTCTCTCTTCCTTTCCTCCCCTTCTCCCTCCCTCCACACACTGTGTAGGTACCTCCCTCCTGTGTCCAGGCTGCCATGGCAACCTAGCCTTGCTGAGAAACAAATGGGGTAGTGTGTACGTATGGTCTGCAGTGCTGGTTGTGTATGTGTTGCAAATGTGTGGTATTGCGTTTTTGTGACTACAGTGTCTGTATACACATGTAAAGTGGACTATTGTTCAAGTACACGAATCTGCATGGTGTGTGTACTGTACACATGCAAGTAATTTAATATGTGGTTGTGTGTGTGTGTGTGTGTGTATGTGTGTGTGGCTACATTGAGATTCATTTGTGTTGCACACATGTACACACTCCAACAGTCATACATACTCATAAACTCACGTACATATACACATACAGGCAGGGGAAGGAGGTAAGGGAGGAGTGTGGGGACTAATGAGAATGCATGTAGTACAGGGTGGGGACACTTGTGTTAGGTACAGTGGGTTTGATAGAATGCTACAACTAAACACTCCTAATGTTTGCAACTGCAGATATATTCTCCATCTTTCAGCACATTTACAAATTTCAGGGCTGTTTAGGTCAGCATCGTATCAAACTTTGCTTTTTGCACCACCAATCCTACATCCTGATTATGTTACATGTACATGCACAGCAGCCGTTCACTCTTCCCCATGCCCATTTGTGACTGCAGAGCTGCGATTGGTACCAGAACACAGCTATGGGGAAGATTTGGTGTATGAGGTGACAGTGATGGCCATCCAAGAAGAGTGTGTGCAATATTAATGTGATCACCCAGACCTTCAAGTGAACACCTCTCACCTATGTTCAGCTCTTCCAATTACATCACCTCGGTGTTAGAAGAATGACCAACATGTAGCAACACCCTACAATCATCGAGGTATGCCCTTAAACATCTCTTTCCCATCTCCCCAACCCCTTCTCCCCACCTCTCCTTCCTCTTACCCACACCAGGCAGCTGGAGATGATGGAAGAAGGAATGATCAAACAACACAACAACCCATGTGTGGATGTGCCTCCATGATGTTATTGCACTTTAGAACTCCATGCAGCAAAGGTGTTCTAATAATTGCCCACTGCATTCGTACTATACTACATGTAGGCTTAACAAGTGGATGAGGTATGTGTAAGAGCTGTGAGTGAAAGGAAAGGATGACAAATCTAAGCCCTGTTCCCAATACCAAATGACATGCACTTCCTTTACACACACATACATGTATACACCCACACGCACACACATACATACACAAGCACACAAATAAACAAACTCAAGATCAGCTCAAACTTACTGTTGCCCTGGTAACATTCAGTTCCTCTCTCAACCACCTATACTCCTCCTTTGGCTGCTCACACTCCACACTCTGTTCCTGCAGTGTTCTGTTCCCCTTCAGGAGGCATGTCTCCAGGTCATGTGACCGCTCCAGGCTAGCTCTGGCTTCTCCTAACTCCCTCACGTGACTCTTTAGATGCCCCGCCTCTTCCGATAGGCTGTGGCCCCTCCCATCAGACGACTCTCCAGAGAGATGATAGGAACACAACTATGTTACTGGCATTGCTGAGATAGACATTGTCTGGGGGGTAGGGTTTGGTTGTCAGGAGGTGGAACTTGGTCACCATGGTTACTGTTGTCATGGCACTTTGTAAGAGCCTGCTTTGCTCCAACTGCTGGTCCCCAGTCTCATCTTCAACAATGAAGGGAGGTAGTCTGACTGGTCACTGTCAGAAGTGGTGGACACTCCCAATGCTCTGCACTGAGAGGGGTAGGGAGAGGACTGGGGACCTGAGAGATGGCCAAAGAGCTTCTGGTGGGAGTGGGAATGGACTGGGGAGGAGGTAGGTAATATCTTGAGGAAGGCAATATCTTGAGGTAGCCTGGAAAGACTTGAAAGTGAAATTTAAGAGGTACATCATGATAAGGTATCATGATGTACCTCTTTAATTTCACTTTCACAAAGTAACCATGGTGGGAGAGACCTTCCCTTGGATGGTCTAGGACTACTTCTTCAATGGGACAACTTACTGGAATCAATCTATCATGTGGATCAAATCCACATGATAGATTGATTCCTGTAAGTTGCCCAATCTAAGAAGTAGTCCTAGACCATCCAAGGGAAAGGTCTCTCCCACATCATAAGGGACACTACCACTTGGTGAAACAATTGTGGGATCACGGGGGACTGCCCCTAAGACTGCACCATGCTCTGGGGAGGAGGTAGACAGGCTGGGGAAGAGTGTAACATTTGAAAGAAACGAGTACAACGAACTATCTATCCATGCACACGACTTACGGTTGCTTGTCTATGACTTTGCCCACGTTCCAAGCATATACAATTAAATAAAAACATTCTCTACGAGAAAGTTGGTGGGATATAGGATTTGAAGGCAATTGGTGGTGTAAAAAGCAAGGAAACAAGGTCTTATCAGAAGGGAAAATGTAATAGTCCTATATTTAGCACATCTCTAGGGCGTACAGTGGGTGTTCGATTATAAGACCACCCGATTATAAGACCATAAAGTGCCGCTATCGATGTTAGAATTTACCTAAATGCAATTAAGGCCACAATGATTATGATATGAATATTTGATTCTAAATATTCGCGTTTTTTTGGCGGGTTTGTCAGTGTGTGTAGTATGGAGACGCCTGGCTCTGCGCCTAAGGCAAAGGCAAAGAGAAAGAAGAACAGCGCTGGCAGCCCAGTAGAAGAGCAAAGAAATGAATTTCTTAAAGGTACCAGAAAGGGGAGAAGGGTGCTAGATGTACAGAAAAAGCTTGATGTCATCGAAATGCTTGATAAAGGAAAGACCCAGAGGGAGGTAGCAGCACAGTTGGGCGTATCAAAAACTCAAGTTTTAAACATTAGTCGCTGCAGAGCAGCGCTATATAAACGTCAACTTACCTCAAAGGTAGCGAAATTTGGCAAATTTGCGGACATTGACAAGGCTGTATTTGATTGGTTTTGTCGCGTGAGAACACCAGTGGGACTCCGCAAGCCTTTACCCGTATCACTAGCTGCTTTGCAAGCTCGTGCTCGCCATGAGGCAAGATTAAGAAATGTTCATAACTTCAAAGCGTCAGATGGGTGGGTTAGGCGATGGCGTAAGCGATTTAATGTCCCACCAAGTGTTCACCTCCATGGTGAAGCGGGAGATATTTGTCTGATTGATGCTGAAAAGAAGATGGATGTTTTGCGTTCTCAACTTAGTGAGGGGGGCTATGCTTTACAGAATATATTTAACATGGACGAAACGGGGCTTTTTTACCGAGCGTTACCTAAGCGGAGTTATGTATTACCAGACGTTGATGTGAGGCAAAAAGGAAGAGGGACAAAAGCTTTGACTGCTAAGGATCGAGTGACTTTAGTGCTTTGTTGCAATGCTACTGGTACTTGTAAAGTTGCCCCATTGATGATTGGTACATCAAAAAATCCCCGCTGTTTCAAAAAACAAAGGCCACCGTTTCCATATACCTCACAGCCCAATGCATGAAGTGATGGAGAACGCTTTAAATTCTGGTTTAATGATGTATTCCTACCCTGCATTCGAAAATGGACAGACTCCAAAGTGGCTCTCCTTTTAGATGGGTTCTCTGGCCATTGCAAAGACATTGGTGATCCTAAGGGTCAAGTCTCAGTTTTGTTTTTCCCACCTAATTTGACCTCAATGTATCAGCCGCTTGACCAAGGCATCATTTCAGCTGTAAAGTGTACTTACAAGTATTGTGTTCTGGACAGGTTACTGACAGGCATTGATAAGTATGATGAATTGCACCTAATGGCTAGCCACATTGTAGCTGGATGTCGAGGGCTTGAATACTGCTTACCTCCAAATCTGCTTGATACAGCTATCATCTGGAAAAAGGCATGGGATGAATTGGACCAATCAGTTATTGTCTCTTGCTGGGTGCACTCTCATTGCCTTCCTGTTACAGATGAAGCCATTGTGGCAAGTGAACACCATGACTATCGCAAAGCTACCACTGATAGTATTGTAACAAAAATGTGTATCAACTGAAGAGTCTTGACTTGCAATCTGACAGCACTGTTGGTACACTCCAATCAATTGGAATGTTAGATGCAGTCAGTGCTGTGGGGAAAGGGGACACCTCGCTGATGGAGAAATGGATAGACGTTGAGGATGACCAAGAAGTTGCAGCATCTATTGAATTGCAAGTCCTTGACAAAATTTGTAGTGATTTGGATGAAGCTGCAGTTGAACAGCCTGATGATGGTGGTGGTGGTGGTGATGATGATGATGATGATGAAGGTGACAATGGCCTGGAGAAGCCTCCTGTCACCAAAGAATTCAGTGAAAAAATGTTGATGGCTGCACGTCAGGCACACTGCATTGCTGGTGAGCTCAACGATCCACAGCTGTTATCCATTGCCAAACAGTTATGGTTGTCTGCACACAGCAAATTGATCATAGCTGGTAAAGTGTAGCTCTCTTGAACATATACCACAACAACTTTGTATTGCTGTCTTGTGCTAGTTTGGGGACCAGCCCATAAATATGTTGGTCCCTATACTAGTTTCATTTTGTTCATTTATGGTTGAATATGTTATCACGTGTGCAGGTGAATGTGGGATCAGGTCTCTATGCATGTATAGGGTAGGAACGTACAAAGGTCTTTATTTCAAGCGAGACCGACCTATATAAGCACATGCAATGCGTTGATGATTGGCCGACCGGCGACCATGCATGCACAGCACCATCCTCAATCTCGTAATTTGTAGCAATGTAACGAAAGATTTGTAATATGGTGGTATCGATCGATTGATACAAACGTTTGCGATCGAGCGTATGCAGTTATTTAAAAAGTTATGTCGCGTGCACTGGATTTTCGGTACAATCCCAGTACATTGTAAACAACTGTGGTTTCTTAATCTCATCGATAGCGGCACTTTATGGTCTTATAATCGGGTGGTCTTATAATCGAACACCCACTGTACTGTATACTTCGGCTTTACATCACCCGGCCAGACTACTTCTTCAAAAGCAACGCGTCGAAGATAATCTCGTACCCAGACCATCCATGACGTAAGCGCTTATCGCTCAAAAGTCATGGTGAGTCTGGGTACGAGACTATGTCGAAGAAGCAACGTCGATCTCAGGCGGACGGTGGACATAAATTATAAAAGTTCGCAGCGAAAAAGCAGCACGTGAGTTACGCGTTCGGAATTAATCTCGCAAGTCAGACATAATTCACATATGTTTATCTATACTACAATTCATTCCTGCATTACATGTAGGCCCGGAGGAGCGCTGTCTCATCCACCACCTCCATAGAGATGTGCACTGACCTCATCCACCACCTCCATAGAGATGTGCACTGACCTCATCCACCACCTCCATAGAGATGTGCACTGACCTCATCCACCACCTCCATAGAGATGTGCACTGACCACATCCACAGCGTCCCATGGCTGATCCTTCTCTACACCTGTGTGTGTGAGTTTGTGGAAGGACAGTGTAGGTGTGTGTGTGTGTACATGTGGTGTTTGTGTGTGTAGGTTTTCAGGATGTACATGTATGGTTCACCATTGTGTATCAGACACATGTGTTAAAAGCAGACCACACACATCATGTGACCACACCCCTTACCACTTGTTGCCCACAGTGGGATTCCCTAACCCTACACAGGCTCCTCCCACCCTGCCAGGGTGTTCCAAGGCAAGGTGTCTTCACATGGCTAGGCCATCGTGGCAAGGGTCCTCCTGCCCTCCTGACTCTCATTATGTGTGTACGTGTACATGTAAACTATATTTAATGTAATGTGTTGAATTTTGTTTAAATTTAAATTTAAATCCAACAGAGAATCATGGCGCTTGTCAGACAGATCACATCATATTAGAGATTATTATTAAGAGAGAGAGACCACTGATAGACACATTTTAACCTGTTTGTGCTGTACAGTATGTGCTGTGTCCGCCGTTGGACATCACACAAAAAAATTCAATGAAATAAATTTATCTTTTCCGTGGATTATTGTGGTGAAAAGGGACCTAACACCTGTTGATCCAAGGCTTGTTTTGGTTGATATTCAGAATGTCCTCTACACAGCAATTCTTACGCACTGAGTATCAGACTATCGGTCACTTCAGAGTTGTAAGGCACTGAATTGTTCATTGTTCATTTGCCATACATTTCAAAAGAAACTGGAAATTTTATGAGCATAATTATAGTGTCATGACAAGCATTAATCAAAGAAGACATGCAAGATCCATAGGTTTGGGTAGTTGGGTGGGAATAGGTGAAGCAATTTCTATGTAGCTCTTTCAATGACTTTGTATTGCAGGTGGCCCAAGCCATGTGTGGGTAATGGTACAGTTGTGTCTTCACATACCACACTCACATATACACTTATAAGTATTGTTCGTACACCACAAACAACACTTACCCTCAAACACATACAAGCATGCACACACACACTCACACACCTACGATACATGCTATGGTGCATGCATATGAGCAATTCCAAGAGATAAAATAAGCTCAATTCACCCGTCTGAACACAAAACAAAAACTCATTTACAAAGGAGTTGTGATTAGTTTAAGGTACATCTTGAAATTACATGTGAGCCACCTGGTAAGACACACCCACAGGATCATAACCGTGCACCATCTTGTGGGTTTGATGTTAGTGTGTCTGATGATGGCTCTTTGGTTTGTGGATCTGATGTTAGTGGATTCAATGTCTCTTCTTTGTGTTGTCCTCTTGTGTGACATCTGCTAGTGAGTAGAATACCACATACATGTACATGTACATGTACAACAGAGTGATATGTGCTCATACATACACAACCTTGCATCCACAAACATGAGCCACATTGAGCATGTGACACACACACAAATGAGAGCCACATTGATCATGTGACATACCAGCATGTGCATGTGACATACACTAGCATGAGCTACAGTACACTGATCACGTGCCATGCACTCAGAGAAACAAGCATTCCAGGTCAAAGCAACTGGTGCAGGAATATTACATGTAGTAGTATGTACCCCCGACCCCACAGACACTTGGCCATGCACAAATAAAAGCAGTACATCAACAAATACGTACTATGGCTCACACATAGACCACCACACCTCCTACAAACACACACACACACACACACACACACACACACACACACACACACACACACACACACACACACACACACACACACACACACACACACAAACTTCACTTCAAAGACGTACCGATTCTGCACAGTCAAAGCACAGGTTAGTGCGTCCTTGGTAGCCAGTCGAGACATGCACTACATGAGAAATCAGCTTATTGATGTCATGCCGAGAGGGACACATACCACTGCCGCCAGAAGACTGGCTCCCATCAGGAAGTAGAAGGTCACATCCCACCCCTGCAGAGGAACACAACCAGAGTGGTCACAACAGCATCACCATCCATGCTTCTCTATTAACAGCAGCTCGCTATTTTTAATCCTCTTTTAGATTTATATTTTAACAGTGGTACTTCCAATGAATAATTAAATAGTAAAATAACGAAAGTCTAGCCAAAGCTTCTGCGCGAGGGTGTGGCGACTGCGGTACGCCCACGCATATGTGAAAAGTCAGTTAGTTGGTAAGCAACGCAGGCCGATAGGGACTGACCAAACATTCAGAAATCATGTGTGCACACAATATATCTGTTATGCCTCATGGCAGTGTGCAATGTGATCTGTTTTATCATTGTCTATTTGAACCAGCTAGTAGCTCTAACCAATGATTATTAACTATTACAATCCTTGCTCGAACCCAGTGGGATATGTCTCATGTCATTCTCTTTGTCAGTAGCACTCGCGGCATTTCTTGCAAAGTGGCTATATGTTTCAACGCGTATACGTAAGTTCTATCAGTATACATGAAAAAGCTCGGCGATTCTTATATAGACTCTATTGCCTGGTAACCTCGGACAACGCTCAGTTACAATTTCCACTCTTTTCTTGTTCATTTCACTAGTTACGAGCATTATACGTGCATGCATGCACATGCAGTTGATGGTGCATGATCCAATTATGCTGTCATAGTCTGCGATTAATTAGATTAAGTTAATTGTTCATTATGCAAGACAATATCTACAAGGTTTTTCACAATGCGTTCTATTAGATCTTGCAAATAAAAAAGCGGGGGAAAATAAAGAATGCAACATCGAACCGTCTGATCCGCAGCCATATAAACCTAGTCGCTCGTATAGAATTAATTAATCAACGATGACCTTACTATAATATTATCTCCCACCTTACACGTCAGCTGGCGTGGTCAGAAATTATAGAAAGGCGTTTATAATTAGCTGTTTACAAATGCAGACTGCCCGCATAAGTGACATGTTACCTAAGTTGCTCTAGCGGACCCGTGGAGTTGGTCATATTTGAACGGTCATGAAGCATGAAATTACATGTAGAATCGGAGCGACACTTCGGCGAATCGCGTCTCAGTTCTTGTATTTCGAACCCCCCCTCCCGTTTTCGTACTCAACCAGGGCTCCGCGAACCCCGGCCCCTTACCAAAATACTGTATGGATCCGCCCCTGTCAAGCGGGAATGTGGCCACTAATAGTTTGTGAACATTTTGTTAGTTAATAAAACAAACTACATGTATATTTATTTACTTCATGTAAAGGTACATACATGTAGCCAGCCGTGTTTCTGTTCTGATGACCATTTATATTTATGGTCAAGATGGCGGCGCCAGTTACCGAACATTGTTCAAAGGCTCCCCGAACTAGAAAAATCTACGTAATGGTGTTCAAAAAGACATCCTATAGCATGTGTTCCATTGCTAGTACATAGGGGTAGTGTGGTTTGAATTTGTGTTGAATTTATAAGTACTAGTATTCAAAACAAAGTTAGACTTACACCTGAAATGTATGACAAATGGTTACTCTTGAATGTAATTAACTAACCGCAAGTTATAATACATTTGCCACCTCATTTTTACGTGTAGAAAGGTTGTAGGTACAAACTGTGCAAAAATATACATACTATTACATTGAAGATTTCAGTTCGGGAAAGCAAAACATAGCTTCCCATTAACATGTACACAAAATCAATGTTTTCTGACCAAATTACTGTATTCCACTGTTTTTTTTTTAAATTGAATCTTAAGGAAAATATGAGTTGCCACCCTTTATCATGATTTGCAGCACATTGGTACATGTTTTCATGCCATTTGTTTTTTTCCATCACTTTACTGGTGCCGCTGATTTCTGCATATACGTTGTTCATTAAGTAAGAGAGTGAGCAGTTTCACCGACATCAAGATGCCTCTTTAGCACTTACAACTGGGCATGAATAATACCACCTAATTCTCAGATCGAAATGTAATGTTGAGATGATTTTCAAGTGTCAATGAATTCTTATTTGGTTGTTTCATGCAAATTTATACAATTTCTAAAAAAAACATTTTGGTGTTATAGGTGGGTGTACTGTTGACTAGCTTTGAAAAACATTCACTTGCTTCCTGTTAGAGCTTAGTATTTTAATACTAGTCATTTGTGTGTTTCAAAAGTATTGTTCTCATGCAATGGAAGCAATCTGCTTATATGCCTGTTTGTCACTAAAGAAAATGTCACTTTGTCATGGAAGGATGAGCCAACAATTTCACTCACAAAATATAGCTGTTAAAATTAAAAACCCATGTTTGGTACTTTTGTTACTTTCTACTGTATGGTTGTCCAATCCAAAATACTTACCAAGTGAGGTTACCCTACCCATCACCTAAATACTGATGCAACACTGGAAAATACCTTGCAACCTTATTAAACCTTCAGGCTACCAAATACGTTTTACCCATCACATTCTCGCATCAACAGGGCGATACATTTTAAATTCACACCAAGAGCTATTGAATTGATCGTAATCCTATTTCTGACTTAAATGTACACTCTTACTAGTGTCTGATGCAGTGCCTTAAAAGAACAAACCCACTTGATACATGCATACATGCATCCAGCTACACAAATTCACATACGATATTAATCTTCTCAAACCATTGTCACACCCCACATGTATATCTAAATAATTTCTGAATAACCATAAAATCACATCCTTACACACACACACACACACAAACACACATGCACCCACAACATCACACACAACACACACAAATGCACACACAAACACCTACACACACACGCACATACCCATACAAACACACACTCACTAACACATACACACAAACACACAAACACAATCACAAATACACACAACACATGCACCCACACATCACACACAACACACACAAATGCACACACATACACATACACACATAAACACACAAACAATGGATACTCCAGCTTTCGAACCAACACACACATCACATACCAACAACCTAAATGTAATATTTAGTATAATTGATTATAATCCCATTTCTGACTTAAACGTACACTCTTACAAGACCCCTGAGGCTGTACGTTGTGTTCAGGATCTCCCTGAAAGTGTGTAGAAATAGGATTCCTGTTCGGGTTTTTTGGCATTTCCATTGTGATGAGATTGGTGTGGGATATATATTTCGCTAGATGGTTACACAAATGAATGGAAGTGTGTATTAGTCTTTTGAAACCTATAGAGGGTAAAACAGGCAGTACATCTTTAGAGTTATAAAATTGACTACAGCTGCATAAATCTAAAGGTTACACCTTTCTTGTGTGAGATGCAATTGGTGATAAGTTATAAGGCAATGCCATTTGATCAAACACCTCAAAGTACACACAGTGTACATGTAGGTCCTGGCAGGAAAGTGGAGAAAGCATTTGATATTTACATATGAAGATTGGGGCTAAAGGGTTACCGCTGTGTAAGATGGGTTTGTATGGGTTGTTCGAGAAAGCCAGCTGGATTGTTTAGCATTCACTAAGGGTGACTATAGACATTCTCAGTAGACTGTCTGAACCATAATTAATGCATTGTTGTACTGTTTGTGAGTATGTATTGAGTCAAATATTTGATGTCCATATTTGTCCTTGGAGAAGAGTACATGTAGAAGGAATGGTTGGTATGTTGATTGCGATTATGATCACGAATTTTTGTCTCGATCTTGATTCATCGAACGATGAGTCTGTATACAGCAATTATCACGAAAGTTCTTTTGGAGTAGCGAATCAGAACAGGAGATACAGTATTTAGAAACCAAGTGATCTGTTCCGCTATTCCAACATGTATTTTTTAAAGAGAGATGCTAATATGGTTTTATTACCTTACTTTTAAAAAAAAGTTTTTAAACATGAACAATACTTTCAGTAAAAAACATGAAATACATACAATTAGATGATACTTAAGTAATTAAAAAGAGAAATAATACGTAAAAAAATTTACTCCATGAATGAGGCCAGAGGAGCACCATCATCAAACCCCAGCCCACTTCTCCATTTGGTGCGGGATCCTCTAAGACAGAGGCTCACTGCTCGAACCCCTGCAAAAGCGAGCCGTGATCTGATGTAGCTGCTGGTGATAGAATAGGCTTTGTCCCACTTTGAAGTGGCCACGTGCTTATTACCTTACTACATAAATGTGCGCTATATTGTGAATTGCTTGCTAGCTAGCCTGCTCAATTGCATATACAACTAGACTACACAAAGTAGAAAATGAAAAGTGGCTATATATAAAAAGTTATAAAAATGCTTCACGTTTGAATCGCTAAAACTCCGTAAAGGTTTAAGCTATCAACTTCCTATTTCGAACACTTCTTGCCACACCACTTCTCTCTACGAATATCGATTATGGTGGCTTACCCTTGCTCCTTGCCGACGTTACAAGGCACAGTACCCCGAAGGGTTCAAAATCCAGGTAGCTCCCTGCAGGAATGTCCAAATCACTTCAAAATCGATATGCACGTAAAGGAGTCCTGTCACTGTTTATTTCTGTAGATGGTTGATTTTTACCTTATCCGTTATGGAGATACAGCAATGCAAAGTAAAGTCCACGTTTCCCGCTCTTTCTCAGTCCCACTCGGGAGAATGGAAGCGGGTTCAAGGACTGAGAAAGGCGCGATTCGAGCGGGAAACGTGGACTTACTTTGCATTGCTGTATCTCCATAACGGAAGAGGTAAAAATCAACGATCTGTAGAAATCAATAGTGACAGGACTCCTTTACGTGCATATCGATTTTGAAGTGATTTGGACATTCCTGCAGGGAGCTACCTGGATTTTGAACCCCTCGGGGTACTGTGCCTTGTAACGTCGGCAAGGAGCAAGGGTAAGACACCAAAATATATTTTCGTAGAGAGAAGTGGTGTGGCACGAAGTTTTCGAAATAGGAAGTTGATTGCTTAAACCGTTATGGAGTTTTAGCGATTCAAACGTGAAGCATTTTTATAACTTTTTATATATATAGCCACTTTTCATTTTCTCGGAAACTGACCCATATACCACATTTTAAAAACATTGTACAACTCAGTGATAATCCACAATAAAAAAGCAAACCTAGATTCCATGAAGGAGCTGGTGGAATATTAGATCCGTTCAAGGTTGTTATTAGTCGAGACAGACCTGACACTTTTCCCCTTCAAAGAAAACTGACATTTCTCTTAAGGGTTTAAGCAGCTGACACAGGAGTGCTATCATAGAAACATACTAGCTTGTGTGCTGAATCCCATTGTTGTTCAGTTGGTATGGATGCAGATAGTATTCAGTGCAAACTTCCTGTATGTAGGGCTTCAGTTTTATGCATCTCTCCAACATAGAGAATGTAGAATTCCACCGGGTGACTATGTCTTTAATCACTGCATGACAGGCTCCGATCGCATACATTATACATGTCACTTGGTAACCGTGTAAATTTTTTACCGTTCCCGGTTATTTTGCTAAAAAAACTGGCGGTTTGTCACGGAAATTTCGGTCCGCTGAAAATTTTGGTCCCGGACCAAAAATTTTGGTCCGGTCGGACCAATTTTATCTGAAAAAAAAGGTCCGTGTCCAGAAAAAAAGGTCCGGAGATTTATTTCATACGTCCACGTGGTTGATATCAGTTTGCGAGTGATGGCGGAGATTGAAGAAACAGTTGACGATGGTTCTGATTGTGATGATCTTGTCGAGGAGGCTTATACTTATTTAGTGTCGAAGAAGTATCCTGAATGTGTCAGTGAGACCAAAAAGAGGGTGATACGAAGGAAAGCGGCGACGTTGACAATATCTGTTGAAGGAGAGCTATTGTATAAGCACAAGCAGGGAAAGGAAAAGGTAAGTAGCGTTTAATTAATACTGCCATTATCGTTTTTGATATTTTTGGTAGTGACATGTATGTATGTATGTGTCCAATAAAGTAGCCATCTTTTACGCAGCAGGAAGTGCTGTTGCGTTACATCCAGAGTTTGGAAGAGCGCCAGAAGATCCTACTGGCATGTCACGTTGATTCCACTTCTGGTCACATGGGTAAGACCAGGACACTGTACAGGATCAAGGAACGATTCATGTGGCATGGCATGGTTAAAGACGTTGTTAGCTTGGTGAGCTCCTTATTTAACTGCATGGTACTCCGTTATTTTTTTACATTACAAATTCAATCCTGGTTCTGTTATATTTCTGCAGCTATCAAAATGTGATGTGTGTCAACGCATGAACAGAAAGCTAACTACTGGAGTGCCTGAGCTTCATCCCATTCCAGTTAAAGCCCCCTGGTACATGGTTGGCATTGATTTCATTGGCCCTCTGAGCCCAGTTGCAAAGGACGGAAGTCGCTACATCCTCACTATCAGTGATTACTTCACAAAGTGGGTTGAGGTGGTATCTACAGTCAACAAAATGGCATCTACAGTTGGCAAGTTCACTGTTTAAGGTCAGCATGTGTACCAATTATTTATTTGTGCATGTAGCTATTTGTACATGTAGCTGTGCATGGCTTTACTAGTTCTTTTAGTTTGATAATTTTTGTGGTACAAAGCATGCTCTTACCATGCAACTGATCATATGTTTTGGTGAGCACCAAATATTTATGGACTTTAACTACAGATCTTTATGCGAATGGGACTACCACGTGTGTTGCTTTCAGACAATGGCAGCGAGTTCTGTAATGCACTGAATGACCAACTTTCAGAGATGCTAGGAATTAAGAGGAGGCTAACTACACCTTACCACCCTCAGGTTTGTTTCATGAATGTCATTGTGTACCGGCTGTAGTATACATATAAAAATGCGTGCATACAAACTGATGTCATCTGATCTCTCTCAACTCCGACTTGTAGGCCAATGGTCTTGATGAGCGCTTCAATCAGACGCTTCAAAACATGCTGGTGAAATATGTGTCTTCAAAGAAGGATATGTGGAGTCACTACCTAGACACTTGTGCCTTCGCATATAACACTCCCGACACGACTCTACAAAATACACACCATTCATGTTAATGTTTGGTCGCCGAGCAACCCTTCCAATTGATGTGGAGCTTGAGCGGCAATGTTCTGAAGATCTCTGCAAGACATATTGGGAACTTGACGAACATCCCTATCCTGCTGTATTTTCAGAACATGCACGCATATTGGAAGAGGCCAAAGGCAACATTATCGCTGCACAGTTGAGGCAGAAAGAAGCATATGATAAAAAGCACTGCAAACCGGACCAATTTCAGTGTGACTAGTTAGTATTGCTGAGAAATTTTTCCCGTAAAAAGGTCAAGGGCGGAAAACTTACAGAAAGATTTCTTGGGCCATACACAATCATAAATGTGCTGCCAAATCGTGTATATGAGATACGCAATGAAGAAGGCAAGACTACTCGTGCTACTGGCAGCCATTTAAAAATGTACATGTCAAGTGATGCATGCTGTATGGAAGATGAAGATGAAGATCAAAGTTCTTCACAAGGAGATTGTGTAAGTAAAATTTTAGTGTGTAAATATCATACAATTAAGAGATACTTGTCAGTCTGCAGCTGATGTATGTTTACAAATACATGGGTGTATGCAACTCTCAGCCACCATGAAATATGCATTGTTTAAAGGTTACTCCTTCTGGTACTCTGGCAAGCCCTCATTCTTCTGAAGATGATTCAGATTGTCACAAAGGAGGCCAATCTAAAGGTTTGTCTTGTATATCCTTTTTCACTTTCTTAGAATATAAGACTTGGTATATTTTCAATAGACCATTCATCATCCTGTAATCGTGCCCATCAAAATGACTGTGTTGAAGTCGGTGGCATTGACAGTGGTTGCACTGTACTGGAGGATTGTTCAGTTTCTGTTAAACGAGATACCATTTGTAAGGTAAATTACTTTGTGTATAGCAGAGGAATGTACTACCTATATAGTACAAACTGCTCATTTTGATTTGGATTGCACTCTGCATTATGTGTGTAAACTGATGATTTACCATTTATTTTCCAACAGAGAAATTGCCCTTTCACACGCAAAATGAAAAAACAAGTAGTGAGTGGTGAATGGCTGACTGATGACCATATGTTCTATGCACAAGAGCTTCTCAGAATGCAGTTCCCCACCATTGATGGATGGCAGAGCACTCTTCTAGCTCAGAACAATGGATATCTTCCAGCCAAGATGGATGCCATTCAGATTCATATAGTGTCGGATTCCCACTGGGTAACGTCAGCACGACTTGGCGGTACAGTCACTCTTTTTGACTGCCGTAAGGTTGGAAGTCATATCTCTTCGACCCTAACCCATCAGTTATGCCAGGTGTACAGAACATCAATATGTGAGAGTGGGGGAATTCATTCTTCGCTGTGAATGTTGCTACCGTCCAAAAGCAGCGTGGCAGTGATGATTGTGGGGGTTTTGCAATAGCATTTGCATTGCATGCTGCCCTGGGTCACTGCCTAGAAAAAATCAAGTTTGACCAGGCTACTATGCGAGACCACCTCTTAAAGTGCTACACTACAAGAAACTTCACTTCTTTTCCTACCAAGAAAGTGAAAAGAGCCCGTCATCATGAATATAGATGTGTTTTGTAGCTGTCAGATGCCTGACACCTATGGGGATATGGTGCAGTGCAAGTGTGTTGGCCTCCACTCTCTTCCATCAAGTGCAGAAAAATGGAATTGTTCACTCTGTACATAAATCTTGGTGTGTTAATGAACTTTACCTGAGTATTTATAGGCCCTTTTCATGTGTCATGTGACCTCTCCGTAATCTAACATACGTCAGTGTCACACAATATAAATTAATACACGTCCGCCACATTGATTCACAGCTTTTACGGAAATATCCGAGTGACGAAAAGGGCCTATATACAATGAGTTGCACAACTGAACTACTACAATTAAGCAGACACATCAGGGCCAATTGCAGATCACCTACTGTGTGGCCTTGATAGAAAACGCCAAAAGGTTTTGGTTGGTCAGAGTACATATGCATAGGTCCTATTAAAATACATCGATACGAGATTATACATTTATATTCACCTACCACTCAATCCCGTCGATGAAGTCAAGAGACTAGTTACATACATGTATGTACTACAGCGATTACGAAGGAGATGGTGGTGAACTTCATTATAGACTTAGAAAACAACGTCCGGACCTAAAATTTCAGGGCGGACCGTAATTTTCGAAATTATCGGTCCGGGCGGACCAAAATTTTCAGCGAGAATTTCCGTCCGGGACCAAATATTTCAGGACCAAAATTCCAGTGACAGCTACCACACCTCCCATTCGCGTATCACAAATATGGCGTCGTTCGACAAGGTGTAACTAATAAACTATCAAACATACAGATGATACGGGAATTCGAGTTAAGGTACAACGGGGCGTAGCCCTATTGTTCATTATTCGTTTAGCTTAGTAACAGAACCCCATACGTGGGTGAACCAAATGCGTGACTCATCTTGTTCTATCGCTGTAGGAACGTGAGGCGATCGAAGCTAAGAGATGCAGCACGCGATGGCAATCTGGAAGACGTCATTACACTTCTAGACGAGGGTACACAGATTGATGCCACTGAATGGGTGAGGAACATTGTGGTGGATGTTGTTTTCAGACACGTGATGACAATACACGGCCAGTTTCCTAACTCGTCTGAATCAGATCCGCTAACCAAAGCAGGTGATTCAGCCGCAAGGCGGGCATAATTTCCAATGGTATCCGAAACAAGGTTTGAGAAAATATGCCCGCCTCGCGACTGAATCACCTCCGTTGGGTAGCGAATCAGATTGAGGCGTGTAGAAAACTGGTCGTGTAGTTAGTCATTACTATATTGCATCTGTACCAGTCAGAAGACAGGTATTGAAATCAGTTTAGTGGTGACGTTAGTGAAAAGGGCACTGTCTGTGGTGTCCAACAAGCTTGATGTAAACATATCTTTCTAGGACACATTATATACGGTGAATCAACTCATTCACATACAACTACAATACGATACATATACTGATAAATAGAATATGTGAGTTCACTATCCTCCCCTTCATTCAGACACTGGAGTAGTGTGTTGGCTTCTTGATCTTCCCTTCCATACAGTACCTAGTGTTAATCGTTCGTTTGTCCAAATGGTTCCTGCGTTGATGGGGGGGGGGGGGGGGGGGGGGGCTGGCAATGGTGATGTAATGGTCACCGAGGTAGCTTGTCACCAGGTTCTGTGTTTTGGACAGCTGGCATGGGTACCTCAGGTATTATGGGTAGCTCTGGTCAGCAGAGTCACCTTGCCTGTCCAACCTCCACTCTTGTTCAACTGCCATGCTAACTGGTTCATCCTCTATTCCATTTCCAACACCTGTAGTAGTCATCTGTTCTGCATGTCTCTTCCACACTCCACCCCCATCTATTTCCACCTTGCATGACTTGCTGCCCAATTGTGGCTGTTTGCCACCGAGAATGACCAGACCTGTAGTCTCTAACCATAACTCCGTTTCCAACATCAAAAATACATTCAACTGCTGCAGACCTCAACAGCTCCTGTCAACTGACAGTCTATCATCAGGAGACTGAGTCTGCATTGTAGATCCCTCCCCATCATCAATGTTGCCGGTGTGGCTTCTGTGGTAGAATGTCTTGCGTTCGGTTGTTCAATAAGAAGCTGGCCAGGCTGTGCTGCAGTGTGTCCATCTCTTTTTAATACCCTTAATGCTTGTTTTAATGTTTGAATGAAGCATTCCACTAGACCATTTGTGGCTGGATGATATGACTAGACTTGAGGTGCTTTACATGTATGTTATTCAAGGCCAGGAAATCGTTCGAATCCTGCTGAAGTGAACTGGGGCCCATTATCTGTTACCATTTGCAGCAGTATTCCCCACCAGGCAAAGATAGCACACAGTTCATCCACTGTCCTGTCTGTGGTGGTTTCATCCATTGCCACAACCTTCATTTCGAATAGGCATTCACAATGACCAAGAAGCTTTTCCCCTGAAATGGTCCCCCAAAATCCACATGGATCCTCCACGGAATTCCCATGGGTGTAGAGGGGTTAATTTGGGGTCTCCATCATCTGGCACCCTCCACAGTGTTGGGCAGCACCCTCAATGGCCTTGTCAATGTGAGGACACCACACCCATCTTACCCACACCCAAATGATTCCCATGGAGTTCCTCCCGTACCCTGTGTGGTGTACTTTTGGAATGACCATCCTCGTTCCCTACAAATAGACAACCTTGTTCTGTGGTTAGCTCATGGCGTTGTCAACAAACACCAAGCTTGATGTCTTCCACCATTTTGGGCCATCCTGATTGAACATGTGTGAACACCTTTGACAGTAGAGTGTCCCTCCCTGTTTCCCTCTTTAGATGCCCTGCTGTAAGCAGAAGCAAGTTGATTTGCTTCATGGAAAACACATGTACTTCTTCTGTGTCCTCACCTGTTTGCTGATGTGAATGGGTAGCCTAGACAGTGTCCACATTAGCATGTTGGGTTGTTCTACAGTATGTGATATTGTAGGAATATCCTAAAAGATGGTGGTCAGTCACAAGCTTGCGTAAAATGAATGCCATACAGGTATTGGTGGAAGTACTTCACTCCCCATGCCACTGCCAGATCGCATGATAGGGTCAGTGAGAATCACCTGTATAATTTAGGGTGGCTGAATATTGCATCCATATTCATGTGATGTGATGCACCTCAAACTGTACTCTCTTCATGTACATGTATGTGTCATGTGCGTTGGTATGGGTTCATCAATGGTTTACTGGCTATCTGAAATATTAAATTCCACAACAGGTCAAAATGGTGATCTCCATTTCAATTTTAGGTCTGAAATCAATAGCCAATGGCAAATTATTTTGCCGGGTGGTTGGGGGAGGCTAGGGAAGTATGAGGTGAGAGAATGTGGGAGGAGTACCGTATTCCATCCAGCCAGCTAGGGGAGCGCTCTAACCTCTCCCTTTTGGGGTCTGGGGAGGAGCCCCAGAAGCTTTGCAAACGTAGCTATTTTAATAATAATAATAATAATAATAATACTTTTTCTCAATGCATTGTACAGATAATGCACTGAAGAGGCAAGTAATGGCATGTGTAAATGCACTTATATACTTCCTATTTAAATGGATACAGTTTACAAAAGAGAGATAGATCTACAGTTTTGAGGCGACACATGAAGGTGATGATATTCTTTGCAGATACAACATGTTGTGGTAAAGAATTCCAAATAGGAATAACCCGAGATGAAAAAAAGTATAGCCGAAAATCATGACGAGGTATGGTGACCGACTGGAGCCTGTATGAATTCCCACGAGTGGAATGAACGTTTGAAATGACTGTAAACATCTCAGCTGCATCAATATCCAAAAGCTTATTCACAATTTTGTAACACATTGTAAGGTCAAAATAGATACGACGATATTCTAATGATGACAAATTAAGATTTGCTAACCTGGATGCATAATCCATGCGAGGAATTAAGCCTTGCACGTTTATAAATTTCTCGTGTGAAGTAACGCTGTACTCCTTCTATATGTTCAATATCTTTAAACAGCCAAGGATTCCAGACTGGAGTGTTGAATTCTAAAAGTGGCCTAACGTAGGTTTTAAATACACGTAATAGAATGCTGACATCACTAGTATGGAAACCTTTTAGAAGTAGAGAACATCTAGAATACGCTTTGGCCGTAATGGATGAGCAATGAATTCCAGGTTTAAAATCTGATGAAACATAAACACCAAGATCACGAATATAAGATACTTGCTCTAAGGTTATCCCACATAATGAGTATGATGTATCAGATATTTGCTTTCCAAAGGAGATGACATTGCATTTTTGAAAGGCAATGCTAAGTTGCCAATTACATGCCCAATCACAAAATGCAGATAATGAATTTACAAATGGAGATGTATCCCCAGTAGAATGATGAAAATAAATTTTAGTATCATCAGCGAAGATTTTAGCTTTAACAGGTGATGACAAACAATCTGGAAGGTCGTTAATATATATGAGAAAAAGAAGTGGACCTAAGACAGAACCCTGAGGAACGCCACTAATGACAGGTAGTGGGGTCTGACAAAAGTATTGTCAGAAGCAAGGAATACAAAAAGACCTGTCTCACTTGAAAAATTAATCTACGTGCTAAAAGTGAGGCTGCTATTGTTGTAACTGTCATAGTGTCATGTTGAATGGCTGCACAGTAAGTGACTTTCCTCCATATTTCTCTTGCTCAGAGTAGTATACGAAGCAGCAGGGCACAAAAGACCAAACATCCACCATTAAACACATGGAAATATCATCGAGCAGTCTAGTGCCCTTTTTGTGCACATCACGTTGCGCAGCTGAATAATACATAGTGTTAATAATTGAACTATTTACATATGTCGTGTCCTCCATTATAAGCCAGTGGTGTGTCCCCACCAGCTATATGACCCACTCACCTGGTGGGTCATATAGCTGGTGGGGACATAGTATATGTGATCATTGCCCTCATGGTCCTCTGGCTTACTTTGTGATGTTTGTGCAAATCATAGAGAAGGTTATATAGCGGAACAGGGGGGCAGATACCCACCCCCACCCCCACCAGCTATATGACCCACCCACCTAGCTAGGTCCGCCTTTGTTTATGTGGTAATTAATTAGAATACACTTTCTTCTGTCCCTTCCCCCATCCCAATGCCATTTTTAAATGGCTCTGCGCAGTGGAATAATTGGACTATTTACATACCATGTCCTCCATTAAGCTGTTCTAAGCCAGTGGTGTGTCCCCACCAGCTTTATGACCCACCCATCTGGCTGGGCCCACCTTTGTTTATGCAGTGATTAATTAGAATACACTTAGTTCCAGATGCCCAATGCCCTTTTAGAATGGCTCTGTGCATAGATATTAATAGATATCTGCAGGTTATTGTACTAATTTGCATTACATAACTGCATTGCAAGGCCGAATATTTAGAGCAGGTAAATTAGTTAGTGATTTTAAGCCACTGCAAATGCTAATGCTTGACCTATGGGAGCACTCCCCCATACCCCCTAGCTGGATGGGAGGGGCACCTACTCCCTCACCCAACCCATGCAGTCCCCTTCATAACAGCTGCCTATTACCACTCCACTTGTATCTTTACAGAATGGATGGACTCCACTGATGGAGGCATCATATAGTGGGCATGTCACATGTGTGCAGCTGCTGGTGGATAGGGGTGCACAGATCAACCATCAGAACGAGGTGAGTGTAATTTGAGATCAAACCAATGTCTGTTGCTGACACATCCCTGATGTGGAGAGGGCATGTTGTATGTGATCATTAATTGCCCTCATAGCCCTCTGTAACTAGCAGAGGGGAGGGCTGGATATACATGTAGGAGAGCACATCTAAGCAAGCCAGGACATGGGTGCTGTTTTACATACCGGAGAGAGGGGTGGGGCACAAGGCGGAGCATGAGGGCAGATGCCCCCCCACCAGCTATACATGTACATGTATGACCCACCCACCTGGCTGGGCCCACCTTTGTTTATGCGGTGATTAATTAGGATACACTTAGTTCTGACCCTCCCCCATCTCAATGCCCTTTTAGAATGGCTCTGTGCATAGATATCAATAGATATCAGCAGGTTATTGTACTAATTTGCATTACATAACTGCATTGCAAGGCCGAATATTAAGTGCAGGTACATTTGTTGGCTTTTCCATGTTTAATGTTTACTCATACGTGTTGAAGTGGTGACTTGAGTGAAAAGGGCACTGTCTGTGGAGTCCGACAAGCTTGATGCAAACATATCTTTCTAAGAATACTAGTGCACACGGTCAACTCAATCACATACAACTATAATACGATACATATACTGATGAATGGAATATGTGAGTTCACAATCCTCCCCTTCATTCAGACACTGGTGTCTAAATAGTGTGTTGGCTTCTTGATCGTCCGTCCATACCTAGTGATAATTGTCCGTTGTCCAAATGGTTCCTGTGGTGATGGGGGGCCAATGGTGATGTGGAGTTCACCGAGGTTAGCTTCCCAGGCATGTCACCAGGTTCTGTGTCACTAGAGTCAGGTAATACCTCTGGGACTGGGTTATGACAGCTAGCATGGGTACCTCAGGTATTATGGGTAGCTCTGGTCAGCAGAGTCACCTTGCCTGTCCAACCTCCACTCTGGTCAACTGCCATGCTACCTGGTTCATCCTCTATTCCATTTCCAACACCTGTAGTAGTCATCTGGTCTGCATGTCTCTTCCACACTCCACCCCCATCTATTTCCACCTTGCATGACTTGCTGCCCAATTGTGGCTGGTTGCCACCGAGAATGACCAGACCTGTAATCCCTAACCATAACTCCGTTTCCATAATCACAATTGCGTTCAACAGCTGCACACCTCGACAGCTCCTGTCGAGTGACATTTTAGAACACTGATTCCCTCAAGTCTGGCTTCAAGAGACTGAGTCTGCATCTCCCCATTATCAATGTAGCCGGTGTGGCTTCTGTGGTAGAATGTCTTGTGTTTCGGTAGTTCAATAAGAAGCTGGCCAGGCTGTGCTGCAGTGTGTCCATCTCTTTTTAATACCCTTAATGCTTGTTTTAATGTTTGAATGAAGCGTTCCACTAGACCATTTGTAGCTGGATGATATGGACTAGTGAGGTGTATTACATGTATGTTATTCAAGGCCAGGAAATCGTTCGAATCCTGCTGAAGTGAACTGGGGCCCATTATCTGTTACCATTTGCAGCAGTATTCCCCACCAGGCAAAGATAGCATGCAGTTCATCCACTGTCCTCTCTGTGGTGGTTTCATCCATTGCCACAACCTCTGACCACTTCGAATAGGCATTCACAATGACCCAAATAATTCCTCCTTCACGGACCATCAGGAAATTCCCATGGGTGTAGAGGGGTTAATTTGGGGTCTCCATCATCTGGCACCCTCCACAGTGTTGGGCAGCACCCTCAATGTCCTTGTCAATGTGAGGACACCACACATGTGAACGTGCCAATGCTTTCATCTTATCCACACCCAAATGACCCCCATGGAATTCTTCCTGTACCTTCTGATGGTGCACTTTTGGAATGACCACCCTAGTTCCCCACATTAGACAACCTTGTCCTGTGGTTAGCTCATGGCATTTGTCAAAACACACCAGCAGGATGTCTTCCACAGTTTAGCCAAGACAGAGTGTCCACATTAGTATGTTGGGTCATTCTACGGTATGTGACATCACATACATGTGTATGGTAGAATGACCCAATGTGCTACTCTGTCTAGGCTACCCATTCCATATCAGCAAACAGATCATGAGGCCAATCATATCAGCTCACTCAAAGTTATGCATGACCCTCTCAAGTTTAGTTCCTTTTTCTACCAGTTATTAACCAACTAAATGTATATTTATCGCCTGGAATGGAGCGCAAACACACATCGTTTGCTTAGTTTCAAGTTGGCAGCGCTTGTAAAAGACATGCCTTCTCCTGCAATAATTTATTCATTCGCATGGTTTACATGCACAACTATCTGGGTAGATAACAGAACACTAACGTCTGTTATACCCAGATACATGTAGCTGTGTAAATCATGTGTTTGTTGGGGGAGAAGGCATGCATGCTCTTAACAAGCTCTGCCAACTTGAACTAAACCTGAACTTGGTCTGGGTTGTAACGATCATAAGGGTTATTGCTACAGTACAGGATCAGCCTTTTGTTGCTGTCATAGTAGCCTCCATTATACAAGTGCTCAACAACAGTGACTATATCTTGACTAGGAGCTTGCCTATTGCTGTTGGGGTTTGCAAACGCACAGAGGTAAATGATTCATGCCTAATATTGAGACAATAAATGTATAGATGCCCACACTTACCATTCTGCACTAGAGGCAGAGCAAGGATCATTGTTCTTCATACTCTCAACATGATGCACAAAATAATCACAGATCTGCATTGCCTCAGCAGGATCAAAGAAGTCACACTATGCAATGAGAAGCACTAAATAGTTAAGCATACATTAGTGCGTATTGTGTACTGACCCCAACTCATCAGCAATTGTGCATACGCTCTATTCCAGTTAATATCTCTGGAAATACCAGAGATCCATACTCAATTACTGCCAATCGCGTTGAATAAGGACCGACGCTACTTTTCGTGTGCTTTGGGAGGAGTACCGTATCCCATCCAGTCAGCTGCTCTAACCGCCCCCACTGAGGTCTGGGGAGGAGTCCCAGAAGCATTTCTAACGTAGCTAAAGTATTGTCAGAAGCAAGGAATACAAAAAGACTGTCTCACTTGACAAATTAATCTATGTGCTAAAAGTGAGGCTGCTATTGTTGTAGCTGTCATAGTGTCATGTTGAATGGCTACATAGTAAATGAATTTCCTCCATGTTTCTCTTGCTCAGAGTAGCATACGAAGCAGCAGGGCATAAAAGACCAAACATACACCATTAAGACATATGGAAAAGTCATCGAGTAGTCTAGTGCCCTTTTTGTGCACATCACGTTGCGCAGCAGAATAATTGGACTATTTACATATCGTGTCCTCCATTATAAGCCAGTGGTGTGTCCCCACCAGCTATATGACCCACCTACTTGGTGGGTCAAATAGCTGGTGGGGACATAGTATATGCGATCATTGTCCTCATGGTCCTCTGGCTTACTTTGTGATGTTTGTGCAAATCATAGAGAAGGTTATATAGCGGAACTGGGGGGCAGATACCCACCCCCCACCCCCACCAGCTATATGACCCACCCACATAGCTAGGTCCACCTTTGTTTATGTGGTAATTAATTAGAATACACAAAGCACCGACAAATCAATCAATACCACATTTAGTTGATGACTATTTAACTTTTGCACAGACCCTGTTGGTAATAACCACTAACAATGTCGTGCTATACACGGCCAGGGCTGCGTATGCAAAATGTGCAACTTCCGCATAAAAATGGTTAACATACTGGAGAGGAGAGGGGTGTGGCTTGGGGTGGAGCATGGGGGCAGAAGCCCTCCCTTCCCCTCCCCACCAGGTATATGGCCCACTCACCTGGCTGGGCCCACCTTTGTTTATGCTACATGTATGTGATGATAAATTAGAATACACTTAGTTCCTTTCCCTTTTAGAATGGCTCTGTGCATAGATATCAATAGATATCAGCAGGTGATTGTACTAATTTGCATTACATAACTGCATTGCAAGGCCGAATATTTAGTGCAGGTAAATTAGTTGGTGATTTTAAGCCACTGCAAATGCTAATGCTTGACTGATGGGAGCACTCCCCCATACCCCCTAGCTGGATGGGAGGGGCACCTACTCCCTCACCCAACCCATGCAGTCCCCTTCATAACAGCTGCCTATTACCACTCCACTTCTATCTTTACAGGGTGGATGGACTCCACTGATGTGGGCATCATCAGGTGGGCATGTCACATGTGTGCAGCTGCTGGTGGATAGGGGTGCACAGATCAACCATCAGGACAAGGTGAGTGTAATTTGAGATCAGACCAATGTCTGTTGCTGACACATCCCTGATGTGGAGAGGGCATAGTGTATGTGATCATTGCCCTCATGGCCCTCTGTAACTAGCATAGGGGAGGGCTGGATATACATGTAGGAGAGCCCATCTAAGCAAGCCATGGCATGGGTGCTGTTTTACATACCGGAGAGGGGGGTGGGGCACAAAGTGGAGCATGAGGGCAGATGCCCCCCACCAGCTATACATGTATGACCCACCCACCTGGCTGGGCCCATCTTTGTTTATGCGGTGATTAATTAGAATACACTTAGTTCTTCACCTTCCCCCTCCCCCCTCCAATGCCCTTTTAGAATGGCTCTGTGCTTAGATATAAGAAGGTAATTGTACTAATTTGCATTACATACTGTAACTGCATTGCATGGCTGTATATTACATGTAAGTGCAGGTACATGTACATTTGTTGGCTTTTCCATGTTTAACGTTTACTCATACGTGTTTAAGTGGTGACTTGAGTGAAAAGGGCACTGTCTGTGGTGTCCGACAGGCTTGATGTAAACATATCTTTCTAAGAATACTAGTGCACATGGTATACAGTGAATCAACTCAATCACATACAACTACAATACGATACATATACTGATAAATGGAATATGTGAGTTCAAAATCCTCCCCTTCATTCAGACACAGGTGTCTAAATAGTGTGTTGGCTTCTTGATCGTCCGTCCATACCTGTTGATAATTGTCCGTTGTCCAAATGGTTTCTGCGTTGATGGGGGGGGGGGGGGGGGGGCAATGGTGATGTGGAGTTCACCGAGGTTAGCTTCCCAGGCATGTCACCAGGTTCTGTGTCACTAGAGTCAGGTAATACCTCTGGGACTGGGTTATGACAGCTGGCATGGGTACCTCAGGTATTATGGGTAGCTCTGGTCAGCAGAGTCATCTTGCCTGTCCAACCTCCACTCTGGTTCAACTGCCATGCTACCTGGTTCATCTTCTATTCCATTTCCAACACCTGTAGTAGTCATCTGGTCTGCATGTCTCTTCCACACTCTGCCCCCATCTATTTCCACCTTGCATGACTTGCTGCCCAATTGTGGCTGGTTGCCACCGAGAATGACCAGACCTGTAGTCTCTAACCATAACTCCGTTTCCAACATCACAAATGCGTTCAACAGCTGCAGACCTCGACAGCTCCTATCTGACATTTTAGAACACTGATTCCCTCAAGTCTGGCTTCAAGAGACTGAGTCTGCATTGTAGATCCCTCCCCATCATCAATGTTGCCGTGTGGCTTCTGTGGTAGAATGTCTTTCGTTTCGGTAGTTCAATAAGAAGCTGGCCAGGCTGTGCTGCAGTGCTTGTTTTAAAGTTTGAATGAAGCATTCCACTAGACCATTTGTGGCTGGATGATATGGACTAGACTTGAGGTGCTTTACATGTATGTTATTCAAGGCCAGGAAATAGTTCGAATCCTGCTGAAGTGAACTGGGTGGGGCCCATTATCTGTTACCATTTGCAGCGGTATTCCCACCAGGCAAAGATAGCATGCAGTTCATCCACTGTCCTGTCTGTGGTGGTTTCATCCATTGCCACAACCTCCATTTCGAATAGGCATTCACAATGACCAAGAAGCTTTTCCCCTGAAATGGTCCCCCAAAATCCACCTGGATCCTCCTCCATGGACCATCAGGAAATTCCCATGCGTGTAGAGGGGTTAGTTTGGATTCCTCCTGTACCTTCTGTTGGTGCACTTTTAAATGACCAATGTAGCTCCCCACATTAGACAACCTTGTTCTGTGGTTCGCTCATGGCATTTGTCAAAACACACCAGCAGGATGTCTTCCACAGTTTTGGGCCATCCTGATTGAACATATTTGAACACCTTTGACAGAAGTGTCCCTCCCTCTTTCTCTCTTTAGATGCCCTGCTGTAACTGGAAGTAAGTCCATTTGCTTCATGGTAAACACATTTACTTCTTCTGGGTTCTCACCTATTTGCTGAAATGGAATGGGTATAAAATTACTGCCAATCGCGTTGAATAAGGACCGACGCTACAGTACTTTTCGTGCGCTTTGGGAGGAGTATCGTATCCCATCCAGTCAGCTGCTCTAACCTCCCCCACTGAGGTCTGGGGAGGAGCCCAGAAGCATTGCTAACGTAGCTATTTTGATGTCGACAAAAGTATTGTCAGAAGCAAGGAATACAAAAAGACGTGTCTCACTTGAAAAATTAATGTACATGCTAAAAGTGAAGCTGCTGTTGTTGTAACTGTCATAGTGTCATGTTGAATGGCTACATAGTAAGTGAATTTCCTCTCGCTCAAAGTAGCATACGAAGCAGCAGGGCACAAAAGACCAAACATCCACCATTAAGACATATGGAAAAGTCATCGAGCAGTCTAGTGCCCTTTTTGTGCACGTCTCGTTGCGCAGTGGAATAATTGTACTATTTACATACCGTACTATTTATGCAGTGATTAATACACTTAGTTCCAGATGCAATTTTCCCTTTTAGAATGGCTCTGTGCATAGATATCAGCAGGTTATTGTACTAATTTGCTTTACATAACTGCATTGCAAGGCTGAATATTTAGTGCAGGTAAATTAGTTGGTGATTTTAAGCCACTGCAAATGCTAATGCTTGACCGATGGGAGCACTCCCCCATACCCCCTAGCTGGATGGGAGGGGCACCTACTCCCTCACCCAACCCATGCAGTCCCTTTCATAACAGCTGCCTATTACCACTCCACTTCAATCTTTACAGAATGGATACACTCCACTGATGAGGGCATCATCAGGTGGGCATGTCACATGTGTGCAGCTGCTGGTGGATAGGGCCGTGCACAGATCAACCATCAGACCGAGGTGAGTGTAATTTGAGATCAGACCAATGTCTGTTGCTGACACATCCCTGATGTGGAGAGGGCATGTTGTATGTGATCATTGCCCTCCTGGCCCTCTGTAACTAGCAGATGGGAGGGCTGGATGTACATGTAGGAGAGCCCATCTAAGCAAGCCATGACATGGGTGCTGTTTTACATACCGGAGAGAGGGGTGGGGCACAATGTGGAGCATGAGGGCAGATGCCCCTCCTCCCCCCAACCAGCTATATGACCCACCCACCTGGCTGGGCCCACTATTGTTTATGCGGTGATTAATTAGGATACACTTAGTTCTGACCCTCCCCCATCTCAATGCCCTTTTAGAATGGCTCTGTCAGGCATAGATATCAGCAGGTTATTGTGATAATTTGCATTACATAACTGCATTGCATGGCCGTATAATTAGTGCAGGTACATTTGTTGGCTTTTCCATGTTTAACTTTTACTCGTACGTGTTTAAGTGGTGACTTGAGTGAAAAGGGCACTGTCTGTGGGGTCCGACAAGCTTGATGTAAACATATCTTTCTAAGAATACTAGTGCACACGGTATACAGTGAATCAACTCAATCACATACAACTACAATGCGATACATGTACTGATAAATGGTTCCACAATCCTCCCCTTCATTCAGACACTGGTGTCTAAATAGTGTGTTGGCTTCTTGATCGTCCGTCCATACCTGGTGATAATTGTCCGTTGTCCAAATGGTTCCTGCGTTGATGGGGGGGCCAATGGTGGTGTGGAGTTCACCGAGGTTAGCTTCCCAGGCATGTCACCAGGTTCTGTGTCACTAGAGTCAGGTAATACCTCTGGGACTGGGTTATGACAGCTGGCTAGGGTACCTCAGGTATTATGGGTAGCTCTGGTCAGCAGAGTCACTTTGCCTGTCTAACCTCCACTCTGGTTCAACTGCCATGCTACCTGGTTCATCCTCTATTCCATTTCCAACACCTGTAGTAGTCATCTGGTCTGCATGTCTCTTCCACACTCCACCCCCATCTATTTCCACCTTGCATGACTTGCTGCCCAATTGTGGCTGTTTGCCACCGAGAATGACCAGACCTGTAATCCCTAACCATAGCTCCGTTTCCAACATCACAAATGCGTTCAACAGCTGCACATCTAGACAGCTCCTGTCGAGTGACATTTTAAAACACTGATTTCCCCATGTCTGGCTTCAAGAGACTGAGTCTGCATTGTAGATAATCAATGTTGCCGATGTGGCTTCTGTGGTAGAATGTCTTGTGTTTCGGTAGTTCAATAAGAAGCTGGCCAGGCTGTGCTGCAGTGTGTCCATCTCTTTTTAATACCCTTAATGCTTGTTTTAATGTTTGAACTAATCATTCCACTAGACCATTTGTGGCTGGATGATATGGATTAGTAAGGTGTATTGCATGTATGTTGTTCAAGGCCAGGAAATAGTTTGAATCCTGCTGAAGTGAACTGGGGCCCATTATCTGTTACCATTTGCAGCGGTATTCCCCACCAGGCAAAGATAGCATGCAGTTCATCCACTGTCCTGTCTGTGGTGGTTTCATCCATTGCCACAACCTCTGTTTCAAATAGGCATTCACAATGACCAAGAAGCTTTTCCCCTGAAATGGTCCCCCAAACTCCACATACATGTAGATCCTCCTCCGCGGAGTACCGTATCCCATAGGTGTAGAGGGGTTAATTTGTGGTCTCCATCATCTGGCACCCTCCACAGCGTTCGGCAGCATGTGAGGACACCACACATGTACTTCTTCTGTGTCCTCACATGTTTGCTGATGTGAATGGGTAGCCTAGACAGTGTCCACATTAGCATGTTGGGTTGTTCTACGGTATGTGATATTGTAGGAATATCAATATCCTGAAAAATAGTGGCAAATCCAGGTTTATTTTGCCGGGTGGTTGGGGGAGACTAGGAGAGTATGAGGTGAGAGAATGTGGGGGAGTACCGTATCCCATCCAGCCAGCTAGGGGAGCGCTCTAACCTCCCCCTTTTGGGGTCTGGGGAGGAGCCCCAGAAGCTTTGAAAACGTAGCTATTTTGATGTTGACAAAAGTATTGTCAGAAGCAAGGAATACAAAAAGACTCTCTCACTTGACAAATTAATCTACGTGCTAAAAGTGAGGCTGCTATTGTTGTAACTGTCATAGTGTCATGTTGAATGGCTACACAGTAAGTGAATTTCCTCCATGTTTCTCTTGCTCACAGTAGCATACGAAGCAGCAGGGGACAAAAGACCAATATACATGTATGACCCACCCACCTGGTGGGGCATATAGCTGGTGGGGACATAGTATATGTGATCATTGCCCTCATGGTCCTCTGGCTTATTTTGTGATGTTTGTGCAAATCATAGACAAGGCGGAACAGGAGGGCAGATACCCACCCCCCACCCCCACCAGCTATATGACCCACCCACCTAGCTAGGTCCACCTTTGTTTATGTGGTGATCATAAATTACAATACACAAAGCACCCACAAATCGATCAATACCACATTTTGTTTAGTTAATGACTTTAAAACATATCTGCATGTATTTAACTTTTGCATAGACCCTATTGGTAATAACAGAGATAATATCTATATATTATCCCTGGTAATAATCACTGGTTTACGGCCGTCTATACACAATAACCACTAACAATGTCGCGCTATACACGGCCAGGGCTGCGTACGCAAAATGTGCAACTTCCGCGTATAATCGGTTAACATACTGGAGAGGAGAGAGGGTGTGGCTTGGGGTGGAGCATGGGGGCAGAAGCCCTCCCTTCCCCTCCCCACCAGGTATATGGCCCACCAACCTGGCCGGGCCCACCTTTGTTTATGCTATGCAGTGATTAATTAAAATACACTTAGTTCCTTTCCCCCAATGCCCTTCTTTTAGAATGGCTCTGTGTATAGATATCAATAGATATCAGCAGGTTATTGTACTAATTTGCATTACATAACTGCATTGCATGGCTGTATATTAAGTGCACTGGCTGGTACATTTGTTGGCTTTTCCATGTTTAACGTTTACTCATACGTGTTTAAGTGGTGACTTGAGTGAAAAGGGCACTGTCTGTGGGGTCCGACAAGCTTGATGCAAACATATCTTTCTAAGAATACTAGTGCACATGGTATACAGTGAATCAACTCAATCACATAAATTACAATACGATACGTATACTGATGAATGGAATATGTGAGTTCACAATCCTCCCCTTCATTCAGACACTGGAGTCTAAACAGTGTGTTGGCTTCTTGATTGTCCGTCCATACCTAGTGATAATTGTCCATTGTCCAAATGGTTCCTGTGGTGATAGGAGGGCCAATGGTGATGTGGAGTTCACCGAGGTTAGCTTCCCAGGCATGTCACCAGGTTCTGTGTCACTAGAGTCAGGTAATACCTCTGGGACTGGGTTATGACAGCTGGCATGGGTACCTCAGGTATTATGGGTAGCTCTGGTCAGCACAGTCACCTTGCCTGTCCAACCTCCACTCTGGTTCAACTGCCATGCTACCTGGTTCATCCTCTATTCCATTTCCAACACCTGTAGTAGTCATCTGGTCTCATGTCTCTTCCACACTCCACCCCCATCTTTTTCCACCTTGCATGACTTGCTGCCCAATTGTGGCTGTTTGCCACCGAGAATGACCAGACCTGTAGTCTCTAACCATAACTTCGTTTCCATTAACACAAATGCGTTCAACAGCTGCAGACCTTGACAGCTCCTATCTGACATTTTATAATACTGATTCCTTCAAGTCTGTCATCAGGAGACTGAGTCTGCATTGTAGATCCCTCCCGATCATCAATGTTGCCATTGTGGCTTCTGTGGTAGAATGTCTTTCGTTTCGGTAGTTCAATAAGAAGCTGGCCAGGCTGTGCTGCAGTGTGTCCATCTCTTTTTAATACCCTTAATGCTTGTTTTAATGTTTGAATGAAGCGTTCCACTAGACCATTTGTGGCTGGATGATATGGACTAGACTTGAGGTGCTTTACATGTATGTTATTCAAGGCCAGGAAATAGTTTGAATCCTGCTGAAGTGAACTGGGGCCCATTATCTGTTACCATTTGCAGCGGTATTCCCCACCAGGCAAAGATAGCACGCAGTTCATCCACTGTCCTGTCCGTGGTGGTTTCATCCATCGCCACAACCTCCACTTCAAATAGGCATTCACAATGACCAAGAAGCTTTTCCCCTGAAATGGTCCCCCAAAATCCACATGGATCTTCCTCGGTTCCTCCTGTACCTTCTGTTGGTGCACTTTTGGAATGACCACCCTAGTTCCCCACATTAGACAACCTTGTTCTGTGGTTAGTCATGGCGTTTGTCAAAACACACCAGCAGGATGGATACTTATCGCGTAAAGCGGGGAGCGTTCCTTCCAATAACTACCATAAAGTGTAATAAATGGTAATAATTTAAGAACCAGTGGATAGAGAGCAGCGTTTGCTGTTCACGTACATATCTGAAATCGGAGCGTTCGTTTCTAAACAACAAAGTTATGGTGGAACTAAGTTGACCTAAAATTAGTATATTAGCATCAGTCCTTATTCAAGGTTATTGGCCGTAATTGAGCTTGCATCTCTGGTATTTCCAGAGATATTAATTGGAATGGAGTTGTTTAGTTTCAAGTTGGCAGCGCTTGTTAAGGGCACGCCTTCTCCCACAATAATTTAATTCTCATGATTTACACAGCTAAAGACTATTATCTACACAGATAGCTGTGTAAACCATGCGAATGAATATATTAATGCGGGAGAAGCCGGGCAAGCTCTGCCAACTATCATTGTGTGTTTAAGCTCTATGCCAGTTAATATCTCTGGATCCAATCGCGTTGAATAAGGACCGACGCTACTTTTCGTGCGCTTTGGGAGGAGTACCGTATCCCATCCAGTCAGCTGCTCTAACCTCCCCCACTGAGGTCTAGGGAGGAGCCCAGAAGCATTGCTAACGTAGCTATTTTGATGTTCACAAAAGAATTGTCAGAAGCAAGGAATACAAAAAGACTGTCCGTCCCTCTTGACAAATTAATCTAAAAGTGAGGCTGTTCTTGTTGTAGCTGTCATAGTGTCATATTGAATGGCTACATAGTTAGTGAATTTCCTCCATGTTTCTCTTGCTCAAAGTAGTATACGAAGCAGCAGGGCACAAAAGACCAAACATCCACCATTAAGACATATGGAAAAGTCCTCTAGTGCCCTTTTTGTGCACTATTATTGGACTTTTTACATACAGTGTATGTCATGTCCTCCATTATAAGCCAGTGGTGTGTCCCCACCAGCTATATGACCCACCCACCTGGTGGGTCATATAGCTGGTGGGGACATAGTGTATGTGATCATTGCCCTCATGGTCCTATGGCTTACTTTGTGATGTTTGTGCAAATCATAGACAAGGTTATATAACGGAACTGGGGGGCAGATATCCACCCCCCACCCCCACCAGCTATATGACCCACCCACCTAGCTACATGTACATGTAGGTCCACCTTTGTTAATGTGGTAATTAATTAGAATACACTTTTTTCTGTCCCTCCCCCATCCCAATGCCCTATTAGAATGGCTCTGTGCATGTAGATATCAGCAGGTTATTGTACTAATTTGCATTACATAACTGCATTGCAAGGCCGGATATTTAGAGCAGGTAAATTAGTTGGTGATTTTAAGCCACTGCAAATGCTAATGCTTGACCGATGGGGGCACTCCCCCATACCCCCTAGCTGGATGGGAGGGGCACCTACTCCCTCACCCAACCCATGTAGCCCCAGCTGCCTATTACCACTCCACTTCTATCTTTACAGAATGGAAGGACTCCACTGATGTGGGCATTATCAGGTGGGCATGTCACATGTGTGCAGCTGCTGGTGGATAGGGGTGCACAGATCAACCATCAGGACAAGGTGAGTGTAATTTGAGATCAGACCAATGTCTGTTGTTGACACATCCCTGATGTGGAGAGGGCATAGTGTATGTGATCATTGCCCTCATGGCCCTCTGTAACTAGCATAGGGGAGGGCTGGATATACATGTAGGAGAGCCCATCTAAACAAGCCATGACATGGATGCTGTTTTACATACCGGAGAGGGGGGTGGGGCACAAAGTGGAGGATGAGGCACATGCCCCCCCCCCCCCCCCCCCCCCCCCCACCAGCTATACATGTATATGTATGACCCACCCACCTGGCTGGGCCCATCTTTGTTTATGCGGTGATTAATTAGAATACACTTAGTTCATCACCTTCCCCCTCCCGCCTCCAATGCCCTTTTAGAATGGCTCTGTGCTTAGATATAAATAGATATCAGAAGGTAATTGTACAAATTTGCATTACATAACTGCATTGCAAGGCCGAAATTTAAGGTTGTTGGCTTTTCCATGTTTAATGTTTACTCATAAAGTGTGTAAGTGGTAATTAATTAGAATAGGGCACTGTCTGTGGGGGTCCGACAAGCTTGATGCAAACATATCTTTCTAAGAATACTAGTGCACATGGTATACAGTGAATCAACTCAATCACATACAACTACAATACGATGTACATGTTAATGGAATATGTGAGTTCACAATCCTCCCCTTCATTCAGACACTGGAGTCTAAATAGTGTGTAGGCTTCTCAATTGTCCGTCCATACCTAGTGATAATTGTCCGTTGTCCAAATGGTTACTGCGTTGATGGGAGGGCCAATGGTGATGTGGAGTTCACCGAGGTTAGCTTCCCAGGCATGTCACCAGGTTCTGTGTCACTAGAGTCAGGTAATACCTCTGGGACTGGGTTATGACAGCTGGCATGGGTACCTCAGGTATTATGGGTAGCTCTGGTCTGCAGAGTCACCTTGCCTGTCCAACCTCCACTCTGGTTCAACTGCCATGCTACCTGGTTCATCCTCTATTCCATTTCCAACACCTGTAGTAGTCATCTGGTCTGCATGTCTCTTCCACACTCCACCTCCATCTATTTCCACCTTGCATGACTTGCTGCCTAATTGTGGCTGTTTGCCACCGAGAATGACCAGACCTGTAGTCTCTAACCATAACTCCGTTTCCAAAATCAAAAATTTGTTCAACAGCTGCAGACCTTGACAGCTCCTATCTGACATTTTAGAACACTGATTCCCTCAAGTCTGTCATCAGGAGACTGAGTTTGCATTGTAGATCCCTCCCCATCATCAATGTTGCCGGTGTGGCTTCTGTGTCCATCTCTTTTTAATGCTTGTGTTGATGTTTGAACTAAGCATTCCACTAGACCATTTGTGGCTGGATGATATGGACTAGACTTGAGGTGCTTTACATGTATGTTATTCAAGGCCAGGAAATCGTTCGAATCCTGCTGAAGTGAACTGGGGCCCATTATCTGTTACCATTTGCAGCGGTATTCCCCTCCGGGCAAACATAGCACGCAGTTCATCCACTGTCCTCTCTGTGGTGGTTTCATCCATTGCCACAACCTCCACTTCAAATAGGCATTCACAATGACCAAGAAGCTTTTCCTCTGAAATGGTCCCTCAAACATCCTCCTCCATGGACCATCAGGAAATTCCCATGGGTGTAGAGGGGTTAATTTGGGGTCTTCCTTCATCATCTGTCACCCTACACAGTGTTGGGCAGCACCCTCAGTTGTCCTTATCAATGTGAGGATGCCACACCCATCTTACCCACACCCATATGATCCCCATGGAGTTCTACGTGTGGTGTACTTTTGGAATGACCACCCTCGTTCCCTACAAATAGACATTGTTCTGTGGTTAGCTCATGGCGTTGTCAGCAAACACCAAGCTTGATGTCTTCCACCATTTTGGGCCATTCTGATTGAACATGTGTGAACACCTTTGACAGTAGAGTGTCCCTCCCTGTTTCCCTCTTTAGATGCCCTGCTGTAAGCAGAAGCAAGTTGATTTGCTTCATGGAAAACACATGTACTTCTTCTGTGTCTTCACCTGTTTGCTGATGTGGAATACATGTAGGTAGCCTAGACAGAGTGTCCGCATTAGCCTGTTGGGTTGTTCTACACTCCCCATGCCACCACCAGATCTTCTGTGTCTATTTGGGCATAGCTACATTCCACTGTTGTTAATGTTCGGGAAGCACATGCCACTGGTCTCTCCACTCCATCAGGCATAATGTGGGATAGCACTGCCCCAAACCCATATGGGCTTACATCGCATGATAGGGTCAGTGGTAGTTCTGAGTTGAAATGAATCACCGGTATAATTTAGGGTGACTGAATATGGCATCCATATTCATGTGATGTGATGCACCTCATACTGTACTCTCGTCTTGTATATGTACATGTATGTCAAGTGTGGTTTAACCTGTTGGTATGGGTTCATTAATGGTTTACTGGCTATCTGAATATTAAATTCCACAACAGGTCAAAATGGTGATCTCCGTTTCAATTTCAGGTCTGAAATCAAAAGCCAATGGCATATCCAGGTTTATTTTGCCGGGTGGATGGGGGAGGCTAGGGGAGTATGAGGTGAGAGAATGTGGGAGGAGTACCGTATCCCATCCAGCCAGCTAGGGGAGCGCTCTAACCTCCCTCTTTTGGGGTCTAGCCCCAGAAGCTTTGCAAACGTAGCTATTTTGATGTTGACAAAAGTAATGTCAGAAGCAAGGAATACAAAAAGCTCTGTCTCACTTGAAAAATTAGTCTACATGTACATGTATGTGCTAAAAGTGAGTCTGCTATTGTTGTAACTCTCATAGTGTCATGTTGAATGGCTACACAGTAAGTGAATTTCCTTCATGTTTCTCTTGCTCAAAGTAGCATAAGAAGCAGCAGGGCACAAAAGACCAAACATCCACCATTAAGACATATGGAAAAGTCCTCGAGCAGTCTAGTGCCCATTTTGTGCACGTCTCGTTGCGCAGCTGAATTATTGGACTATTTACATATGTCGTGTCCTCCATTATAAGCCAGTGGTGTGTCCCCACCAGCTATATGACCCACCCACAAATTCGCCATTCATTTTTTCATTAATGATCTACTTTTAAATATATTTAGTTCTGTTTTTTGACTAAGTAACTTTTAGAGGTCGGTCAGGCCTGTAAAACTTATCAAATTTGAAGGGCCTTACAATGGGAGCATAAAAAAAACTTTGAGTGTGGTGAAAATGTTTTGAAGGCTTGTTTCCACCACATCTACACGTGCTCTACCATCCGCTATTCAGTTCAAATCTCTATGTGGAAAGCTAAATGTGCAGTGTACGTGTTCTCATTCTGACCACATACACTGTACACTGGTGTAGGCCCTGTACATTGCAGTCTGCATGTACAGTGTAGTCTGGGACCAGATAACTGGCATTGGAGCTCTCCAAATGCATAGATCTATGGGATTTGTTCCACTTGTTTATGTTGCTTTAACATCCTCGCTATAGAGCTGATTGATATCTGAATGGGGACTTGGTCGTCGTAACGTGATTCTTATCTACCATCTCTTGGCGGGCCCCAGTGTCGGGTCAGCCCGTTTCGCCCTATCGTGCGTAACACGGGTCTGGACTGTACCAGCCCCAGGTGGGCGACGGGTGTGTGTGATGGGACCCTTCCCACGGCGATGGCCGGGGAAACGTCCCGTGCCCCGACCAGCTGGGTCACATCGACCCCTAGCGGGGACGATGGAGACCTAATATTCACACTAATCATGAAGAAATGAAGGGACTGGGTGGCGGGATTTCTTTGCTACCCACGACGGATAATGCTTGCATGCGTTGCTGGCGAGGTCCGCTCGAGTTAACCAGGTTAAACTTTATATGACATTCACAGTGGCGGATACAGGAATAAGGCAATGGGGGGGGGAGGGGCGGCATATTTTTAAGCGCGCTCTACTCCCCCCCCCCAGCTATATTCTTTAAGCGTTTTGCTTTACGAAACGATGCTCCTGAACCTTTGGATCGCTTTGATGACATCGTGTGATGAATAATCAATTGCCAATTAATTTGTCGGGACTTTTATTATCAATTATCATTCAGGTTAAGATAATTCACAATAAAGATTTAACAAATAACAATAACTTTTTAACGATTCCCGACAGCTGCGAGTGGATTACATCACCGCTATGTGGAAACACAGTGACACGCGTAGTGTTTATGTGTACGTCGTAGTGTGAAAGGGGGCGGCGATTTAAAAATAGGGGCGGCATTTTATATCGAGGCCCCCCCCCCCCCTCCAACGCTATGGTAGATCCGCCGCTGGACATTCACCAGTTCAGAAAGGCTTCACATTCATATTCACCTCTACCTTATATGCGACCTTCGGCGCATGCGCGAGGTCCGCTCGAGTTAACCAGGTTAAACTTTATATGACATTCACCAGTTCAGAAAGGCTTCACATTCATATTCATAGCATGATGAATGTCATATCAACATAATCAAGTGGACAACTCCTATCCACACTGACTGCTTGAATACCAGGTCATCTGGTCCCCAGACTAGTCTATCTGTGACAGAGCAGGAGCTGGGATGGCTTTCTGTACCAGGACACTGTGGCTATCATCACCACCACAACCAGCACCTACATGTACACCACACACACTGCCAGATCCTTTAGCTATGTTGTTAGTTTTATAACTTATTTTACACACCTCCCATTGAGGCCAACTGACTTGGTAGGTTAGGTACATTACTACAAGTCAGCTCCGATACCAATGAAGCTGTGTAAACACTCATAAAGTGTCATCACGCATGTAAGTATGGTTTAGGCAGTAGTAGCTCACCTGCAGTGCCTCTTGTCCAGAGCCATGGCTCCCTCCACACACACCACCTACATGTACAGTACCAGGCCAGCGATCTAAGGGCACCTCTCTTGCAAACGTTTTGTTGCAGGTGTGTTTGTCGGGGTGGGCGCCTATGGTTGGAATGGGTGTGCAGAAAGGTTATTATGCTTCTCACAGATGTGTAGAGGAAGGTATGCAAGGGCTTTAGTGTTCAAGGCTGATTAAGCCAATCTCAGGCAATTCATAGTATGCATGTTTACATCATGTACATGTAAACATTTTCTTGACATGTGTGTCATTGTGTCAAAATGACATAACTCTTCCCTAACCACACTACCAGTGACCAGCAGTTGCCAAAGGACCCAATAGTTATTGTTATAATAATCCATCTTCACTGTGTACTTCATCACACAGAGAACTAACCAAAACACTGAGTGCATTCTATTATCATTGCACACTAGTACAGTGGTTAGAAATAAATAAGTGCCCAAACAATACACAGATGGATTCTGGGGTTTGTTTGGCACTTCCCGCCATTTGAATTTGTTTTTTACTCTAAGTTTGCAACTTTGATTTGTGTTGCGATTTTCAGGTCCATAACTGTTAATATCTGTATCTATATGTCCACCAAAAAGCACTTGTGTATCAATCATCACACAAGTAAATCCTTGCTTATTATCAAACTCATCTGTTACATTGATGCAGCTTGCAGGGCTTTGAAGTTTGATATTTCCATGTATTCCTAATACTGCATGGTTTCTGCTGACAGTTTGTGTCACTGCAACACAATGTGTACAGCCATTTAGTGTATCGTAACAAAGTTGCTCTATATAACTGAAAGAAATGCCTTATGACCCATGAGTGAACTTTTTGGTGGGAGTAGCCCTTATTCCTGAAGTATATTTGAGTTTGCCTAAGAGGTTATGGGTGACTGAGGGTCACTTCAGTTTGTTGTGATTCACAGAGCTTCTGCATAGACACATACATGAGTTTGAATGAATTGTTGGGCTTTCCACATGACGTTGTACCACTCTATATTCATCATGTGAGAAGGGGTGTAAATTATAATGAAACCACCAAAACAAAATGACAAAGTGTCTACCTTCACTGGTATTGCAGCCCAGTGGTTCATTTCCCCAGAAAGGTAATAAATTAATTTCACTTCTTTTTTATACAACTGTGTATCTCCTTTCTCTCATGCAAAATGACCTAACTGATCCATGCTGTTGAAGAAGAATAGTAAACTACAAGAGATGAACACATTTTTAGTTGTATTGTGGTGCAACAGATGACACGGGACTATCACATAGCTTAGAACTATAAAAGATTGTAACACTAGAAACTTGTACATTGGTGGGCACCTACATGTATGGCAGAAATGGAAAGGTTGTGTGCTGCACACATGTGAAGAGCAAGGACCTCTCTATTGATGGGGGAGGTGCACCACCCCTTATTTCTAAATGTGAGACAAATGGAGTGGAATTAGAAAGGTTCTGGGAGCTTGATTCAATGACAATGATCTGTGAGGATTGGGAAGGTCAAGCAAAGACATCAGTTTTATATTGCTTGTGTGAATATATGATATAAGTAATATCTAGTGGCATGTATATATATGAACAGTGTATTATTTAAATTTTAGTAAGCCACAGTAATAAAAAAATTAATTATGGAAAAATTTGCTGTAATTATGGAGTACACAAATGTATAGCTTGTCTTTTGATCTACATGTATCAATCACAAGGAGTTGTCCCACAAAGCATGTAAAGCTGTAAATCAAACTACTACCAGTGTTTATAAATGCAAGAATGGGTTAAAGTTATTATAATTGAGGTAATTGAGGTAGTACTAGACAGTGACTACAAATTTTTTTTTTTTGTATTGTAGACCAATTGTTGGTTATTATTGTTACTCGTCACATCACTAATGTGCACATGTAAGGCTCTGTCTCCCTTATTGTGGCCACGCCCACATCACTAATTACATTACATGTTGAAGTTCTATGTAACATTAGCAGATCACATGAGGCGTTCATAATCATTACTGTAACCTCTACAGATATGATGTAAGGATATCCTCAATGAAATACAGTTTATACCTTTAGATCATCTTCCTTGCTGGAAGAAGTGTTTGTTCAACTGGTATGATGTGTGAATTATGTCACTGTTCCTACCACCAGGATGGTGATACTGCTCTTCATTGGGCTGCAAGGGATGGTAAGGCCAGCTGTGTAAGAGCACTCCTCTCCCATCCTGGCATTGATATCAACATCAAGAACAGTGAAAGACAAACAGCCATGATGGTCGCCAGGTACACATGCCTTGGTGTGTTCAATCAAGTGGTGAAGACATGCAATGAGTTTCCTGTTGATTCCTATGGAAAGGTTGTGTTGTGTGGAAATTCAGGAGCTGGAAAGAGTACATTGACTCAGGTAGGCTGTTTGGTGTATGGCCTGAGGACCAGAAATCAGGCACTACAGTAGTACTTCCTACTGTACATGTACATGTATATACTGGTAGCAATATACTCTGTAGGAGTGGGTTCAGAAACATATACATGAGCTGAACTAAACTATGTCCTATACTGTCTGATTAATTATTTGTTTACGTTGAATTTCTTCGAACCCTAGTATTACTATGTGATGTAATAATTGAAAGAATACTTTCCTAAAAAGGAATTATTTGCTTGTGGGACGCTCTGTAGTAACTACAAGGTCAGACTTGGCCTTAAATCACAAACATTGAAACTTCAGGTTCCAGACAGACAATTAAGCCTCATGCAAGCTGTACATAGTCCAGTATATATTCCAATGAACTGTACATGTACATGTATGTGTATTACTGTTCAGTACATCATTCACAGTGAGAAAATGAAAAACTTAAGTTAACTAATGTTTCAAATTGTGAATACTTACTGGTTGAAAAACTAGTGATTGGTGGATGTGGATGTTCATTTATTGGGTGTATACTGATGGTACAGCGTATGTTCAATCCTCAAACTGTGCTATACAAGCCATTGTGCAGAATGCCTTTTGATATGCACACGTGGTTAACCTTTAAGAGTTCTTCCCCATCAATATAATTTGTCCCTTGCTTTTAGTACCACTTGTTCTAATCTGAGAAGTTAAAATATCATTATTGTACTTGTTTTGGTAACTTATTTCTACAGCATGATGTCATGCAAATCTGTTAATAAATTGCCATACATGTGCCTACATATGCACCACCTATACAGCTCACACTGGAGGCTTAGAGGTCATGTGTGCATATGTGTACATGCATATGGATTGATGTGTTAGCTTGAATGCCAAGTAATATTTCCGTATTTTATTGAAGGCTATTGTCAACATTTCAAAGCCAATAACAACAACAACCCGTTTTGTAAAGGTGAGAATATTTTATAATGGTCACAGGTCTTCCCTGAGATGACTAAATGTGTCAGTTTGAATATTTGAATGGGATGTATGTAGTCCAAATTGATCTTTTTTTTGCTACGTTCTTGCAATCATGTGTCTTCGTGGCTCAAGATTGTCATACCATCGTGGCGCATGCTCCCCACTAGACTCTGCCATCGATCTGTCCTGCTCAGCAGGCATTAACGCTTAATGTTTTGTTTTTATGCTCTAATGTTTGTGTACGTAATTATATTACATGTAGTTTGTTTTCTAGTTCTCATTAAAATGTAGCATGTGTCCAAAATTATTACCTTTTCAGAATTCTTGTATAATCTCGTACATATCTGTGGGACAATTCTGGTTTAAATTATCGATTGTATTTTTGGAAATGACTGTATGCCATGTGCAGTAGGGGACATGGAAATAGTGCTTTGATACAAATGCCAACACAATGAGAGTAAACATGAGCGATATGGTTTCATCAATTGGGTATTGATATCACATTGGATCTGATTCATGCATTCTGGCATGCACTTGCTCGAAAAAGATTATGTGTTTAGTCCCACTGTAGCTCCAGGAGGCATGCAACAATGCAATTTACTGTTTTGCACACAGAGTACACCATAATTCATACAAGTCAAGGTACACAAACACAACATTGGAAGTACTGGCGGAAATTGATTGGAACGAAATAATTTTAAGGAACGCATTTCACAACAAAAGTATATGTGCTAGTACAGCTTCTTTCTAGGAACATAAAACACAAAAGCGATCACTGAAGCGCAGCTGATGTACATGCTTACTATGTCAAAGCGTGGGATTTGAACGAAATGATATAAAACCTTTTTCATGTCCCTACTGTTCATTCTACTGCAAATAATTTGTCATATGGAGTTTAGTACTCTGTTAGATTCATGACATACTGTGGTGCTTGCTGTATACATGTTCCAGCAAATTTTAGTTCTAGTTCTAAATAAGGAAGGGTACAATGCCCCTACCATGGGTCTTCAGTACTGCTACTACATGTATGTATCAAAAAATTTGTCTATCCCATCAAAAAACTCCTGTTTTGCCTTTTGGTATTCTTGTTGCATGTCCTTATGCTCATGCCAAACATTTTAGATTGGATTCAGATCTAGTGACTCTGCTGGTGTCCTCCACTAGTTCATCTTCCTTACCTGCAAACACATTTGTCTTCCTTCACTGAAAACCTCTTGTGCTACTTGTGACAAGTGTTAGGACCATTATTGTTATCGGCACTAGTATCTGTGTGAAGAGTGGAGCCTTCATGATCCCTTCAAAGGGTAGATACTTTCTTAACATGGAGTTGTCTTTGACTAATAAAAGAATGTGTACAAGTAAATAAAAACATTCTCTAACGAGAAAGTTGTTGGTGTATAGGATTGACCAATGGTGGTGTAAAAAGCACAGAAACAAGAGTGACAGAAATTTGACTGGAAAATTGAAATAGGCCTATATTTAGCCCATTACTCAGGCATGTACTGTTATAATGTTAGTGTGCTAAATATAGGCCTATTTCAATTATCCAGTCAAATATTTCTGTCACTCTTGTTCTGTGCTTTTTACACCACCATTGGTCAATCCTATATACCAACAACTTTCTCGTTAGAGTATGTTTTTATTTACTTATTTCATAAGTTTTTTCCTCTGTCGTAGTAGCGCTCTTTATACGTGGTCACAAATTCAATTTTCGAAGGGAGGGAGGTTACAAAATTTTATAATTGAAATTATAAGTATATGAGTTTTTAATGTACTGTACGGTACCCCTGCCTTGTCCTCTTCCTCTCCTCCAACCTTGTCTCTGATCTCGGCAGTCTGGTTCCAGCCATGGGAGCCATGTGGGTGGTGGTGGCAGTGGCCAGGGTTGCAGCAAGCGAAGTGGTGGTGGCCAGTATTGGTGCCGGTAGTAGGGCTGGTTCAGATAGCGGTGCTCCTGCTGCTTCTGCTGGCGGTGGGGGCAGCTCTGCTGCTGCTGCTGCTGGTGGTGGACGGTAGGGAGGCTGCACTGCATCTATCAGTCGGGGGGGCAGAGAGCCAGCAGTATGATACCCATGCCCAACTAAAATATCATTTTCTTCTAATTTCAATGCATTAACTTCCCGAATAGTTTTTAGCAATGACCCTGCTTTTGCTCTTCGTACACTCAGTGCTTTAGAAACCAATGCATCTGCACCAATCTTACTTACTGCTGCACGGGCAGATCTTGTAACAACCTTTTGAGCTAGTAATGGATGAAACTTACAAAAGGCATCATTTACTTCCACTATCCCTAAGAATAGCTTTTTCAAGACCATCCATTAATGCATGAATTTGGGTTCATAAGGATAACACAGTTGCAGGCGGGATGCCATTGTGTCAAAAGTAGCCTTTTTTTTTTTTTACATCTGATAAGGAAGCCTTTTTGTACATCAGATTAAGGATGATAGACAGGTCACAACGGAGAAAGGACTACTGTACAGGGTCACCATGCATGCTTTACATGTGAAGTGAATGGTTTTGTGCAGATCCTTTACATGCGTGCTGTACACATGTTGCATGCACATCTTCCTATAACTTTTTAATGCAAGTGCAATACAACATGCCATGTCATACCTTTGGGTGGTAGTGGTAGTTCGGTGATCCCTGCGATACCGCGTCCTCTCGGCAGCACGTTTTGCCAATCGGACAGCGGGATCATTCCAATACCGATTCCTTTCAGATGCCCTAATGGCAGCTGAATTCTGCTCGTATTTGCAGCGCGGTTCTCCTCGAGGTCCTCTTGATATCGCTGCTTTTTAGCAGATTGCTTAGATTCAATATCTGGGTTGTAGCTGTCGCGTACAGAGGCCCTCTTCTTTTCGGAATCGGCCTTGCAGCTGTCGCATACAGAGGGCTTCTTCTTTTCGGGATCGGCCTTGTAGCTGTCGCGTACAGAGGCCTCTTCTTTTCGGGATCGGCCTTGTAGCTGTCGCGTACAGAGGCCTTCTTCTTTTCGGGATCGGCCTTGTAGCTGTCGCGTACAGAGGCCTTCTTCTTTTCGGGATCGGCCTTGTAGCTATCGCGTACAGAGGCCTTCTTCTTTTCGGGATCGGCCTTGTAGCTGTCGCGTACAGAGGCCTTCTTCTTTCGGGATCGGCCTTGTAGCTGTCGCGTACAGAGGCCTTCTTCTTTTCGGGATCGGCCTTGTAGCTGTCGCGTACAGAGGCCTTCTTTTCGGGATCGGCCTTGTAGCGCGCTCGGGCATTAGCCTTGTTTTCTTGTGATAAAATATTGTCTTGCGTTTGAAGGTATTCAACTCGTTGCTTAGATCGCGAAGGCATTTAACTTCACTAGCCAAAGTATCGATTAAACTGCGATGATAAAATTTCGTGTAGGTTGGAGTACTGCAAAATAACTTCATTAAACAATAATAAACCAAATAAACATCTGCATACCAATTCCTATATAGAACTTGCTACCGCATTAGTTTCTTTCTAGATGTCTATATGACCTTAAGGGGCACCGTGCAGGTGAATTCCGAAGCGATTGGTGCTATTGCTGTTCTTCAAAACCGTTTGTAGCTCAAGTTATACCTTCCTAAGAAAGAAGACGACGACGACCAAGGATTTTTGTAGGACTGGGCACGAGAAACAAGAATTCGTTTGTTTCTCTAATAGCACACCATTTTATGACACCGAACAAACGTAGAACTGTAGATCTTTGAGTTCTCGTTCCATCGCGACAAAGAGATAAGCAATCCGTTTCTCCGTTGTCCCTCCAGACGTGAGTAAAGTTTTTTTAATGATTTCATCCATCCTCAATCAATCCTATATTGAACCTGCTGCCGCAGGTTCAGATTTCTACAGCATGCATGTGAGACATTGGCTATTCCTTCTGCAACATGTATGCCTGTGGGATTCAAGTTGTACGGAAATTTGCTCTGTCCAAATTATATCTGAAAAGTTATGGTCTCCATTCACCAGGCACCAAGTGACAGTTTTATTCTTGTACTAGTGCTTCCCTCAAAACTCCAGCTGAGTTGCACATCAGGCAATCCGCATGGCACACCGCTTCTCTGCTGCAATTTGCATGACCATTGGCCACACGTTCACAAAATGAAAGGAAGTGTACCTGATGCATGGCCCACTTTCACAGGGTTTGCGTAAGCATCTTGAAGTGTATAAAGGATGTCCACAAATGGTTTTAATCTCTATAACTCTGCACCCATAATAGTTAATAAGCTTATTAAAAGGTTATGCATTGCAATGATCATGCCAATAATATTAGTGCAAACGAAATGTTAAGTAATTTTAATATTTATATTAACAAACTAAAATCAAGAACAATAATGTTAATTAATATAAACTAATAATCTGCAACAAACTGTATTATGATTATTAGTCCAAAAGTAAATCAATTATTTCATTGTAACATAAAATTCAAATCAACAAATCAAACTTGATAAAGCTCACACAATCAAGAGGATAATAACTCACTATTAAAATTAAGCTATTTGATTATTATGTTTGTAATTGTAATCACCAGCTTTAATTAGATTTAATATAAGCCATTAAGGAATTATAAATTAATAACCGAAAGTTCCTTTTAAGAGTTTGCTATTAAGCAAATTCTACTATGAGAAATTGTGAATCAGTCTATGATTTGAAGTACTTACAATATATCACAATATCATTATTACATTCTGAAATCCCACAAAACCATTAGCATCTATTAAATCATTGAAATCATGTGGAGAGAAATAGTACCATAGACAATTATTGAGTCAGTGTATGGATTATTTATTACTTGTGTAGCGCATCTTTGGAGTGCACGATGAGGTAGAACCTCTCACTGCTGGGATCATTCCGCATCAAGTTGACAGTCCCTACAGCAATATGATCATCTATGACTTGGCCGGACATCACCAATACTTCTCCAGCCACTCTGCATGTCTGGAGGCCATCTCCCTCACCAGTCCAGCCATCTTCCTCCTCCTGCAGGACCTAAGGCATGACCCTGAGGTCATGACTAAGGAGGTGCACTACTGGTCCACAATGATTGATGTGTGTGCCACAAGTGTCCCCAGCAGTCATCAGTGATAGTGGTGGGCACACATGCTGACCTGCTAACACCAAGACAGCTGTCTCAGAAATTAACCCACCTGCGATCATGTGCTGAGATGGCCATTAACCACCAAAAATTAGTAAGCATTTTAGCCTTGAACGTTGCGGCCACATATAGTGGAGAGATGGATCAGTTTAAGGACGAGCTGTGCAGAATAAATAAAGATGTAGTGCATATGTCTCCTTCCATTTCCATGATGTGTCACATGATGCTTGCCTTCTTGAAACAGAGGATACCTAATCTTGATGTGGATGCCATATCCCTCTCTGACCTTATTGCTTATCTTGCAGCTGATCCGGATAAACTCATTCGTCCTGATAGCACCAAAATTGTCCCAATTTTACAGACGTTGTCAGAGAAGGGTTTGATTCTCTTCATTCCATCTGAAGTGTCACTCAATAGCTGGATAGTCCTTCGCAAAGAGAGCATTCTCAAGAAGGTCAATGGAGCTTTGTTTGCTGATCCATCTCTCAAAGAGTATATTCATGTAGCTAGCAATACTGGGATAGTACCCAGAGCAGTTATTAAGAAAATATTCCCAGAATACAATGTTGAAATGATAACTCAGTTTATGATTCACTTTGAGTTGTGTCAAGTAGTAGAGTTATCCCAGGTTGATACAAACATGGCACCAGAAGGATCTCCCAGCTCAGACCTTGGTCCCCTCCTCTTCTTCCCAGCTCTCGTCAACGTTGAGAGGCCAAGTAGTGCCGCAGTTCCCAATAATAGTTTTGGTTGGTCCATGATTGTCAAGTCTCCAGATCAGTTCTTCACCACACGCTGTCTTCATGTCCTTCTTCGTAGACTGCCCTCTGAGTTTGCTTTACCTGCAATCTGGGCCACACCCCTACACTCAAATCATTATAAATGCGATGTGTGGAGCAGGGGTATAAAATGGCTTAATGAGACAGGGGTGACCACCATTGTTGAGATGAGTGAGACATTCCAGTCCCTCTCGTTGGCAATGTTCTCCCCTGACAGAGAAAGCCATAAGTATGTAGCCTTTGCTCATGCCGTTCTTGCAGTCATTAAGACAGCCTCTCAGGAATTCTGTCCACACTTCGAGGTGTTGGAGCTCATCTCCTACCCATCTGAAGCCAGCTCAGACCACTCTGATGATGCAAAGGTACCATTAAAGAAGGCCCTTCCTGAAGGGGTGGAGCTTTCCTCATTAAAGAAGGCCCTTATTGAAGGAGATAAGCACATTACTGATGTGAATGGTGATAAATATGTGGTGATGAAAATTTGGATGAAGATAGAGCCATATCTTCCATACCTTGTTGGAGGTGAGAGGTTGGTAGGTGTGATTATAAGTATTGACCTGTCTATTGTTTTACAGTAAATCCTCCTGTGGTTTCTTCCTCTTCTTCCTTGTCACCATCAGATCCAGTAGGCCAAACAGTTTCACAATTGAAAGGTTATTACGTTATTATTATTAAATTTTATTTCTGTTCTTAAAAATGATGAAGACAATACTCGAAACCCTAATTTTAAGTCATGTATGGATGCGAGTGTAATATGTCTGAGTGCTTTAAAACTTTATTATCTTGCAGCACCATCGTCCAAGCTGATGTCGGGATTGACAAACCACGTTGAGACGTTAGAAGGTCAGTACAACTGTTGTGCATGCAGGTCACTGTGCATGCTTAGTTGACATCATGATACACTATCATTGCCCCTTTTCATACCCCCTGCTCGCCATCTCTAAATGATAATGAGTTGCAATATTTGAAAAGTATAGTCATAAAAGGTTGTACCAATTTGTGATCTTCAGCCTGGTTTCTTATTGATACAGGGGGTGACTCCTCTGCTTCCATCTTTATGTGCAATCTAAAGGACCTGATGAATGATATTGCCTCCAAGATCCCTGCCAAGTGGAGGTCAGTTGGCATCCAGTTGGGACTTCCAAGTGGCACTCTTGACAGCATTAAAGAAGAGATGGCAGGAAAACCACGTGCATGTCTTGATTCATTTGAGCAAGTATTCACTACATGGGAGCGACAAGGCCCCAGTCCATACACCTGGAATACCATCATTGAGGTGTTAAGAAAACCAGCAGTTGGAGAGGTGGCTCTGGCAGATGAATTAAAAGTCAAACATTTGAAATCCACACAACCAACCCATGCCACACAGCACCCATCACGCATTCGTACTTGTTCAGACATGTAATTCTATAGTTTAATGAAGTTGAACTTTTATCTACCTGTAATTGAAGGAATCTGTTGTGATGAATGCATCTTTTTTTCTTTTCATTCTTAGTTGCTGCGTTCTTTAAATGTATATTCATGATTTTCAGTAGCTGTTATTGTTGCTATGTCCATTACACGTTTGCAAGCATTAAAATAATTATGTTATCAAAGGAGTTATATAAGAGGAAGCTATGCATGGAGAATGGAGCTGATGTTAGGGTTTTTTGAAAGTCGATAATTTCTATGTTTTGTACAGTATCTCTGCTAGTCAACAGGATTTCTTATGCACCATATACAGTAAAGTACATGTACACTCATTAACTTTCTTGTTAGTGATTCAGAGCCAAGAGTGGTAGTGAAATTGATTATAAATTGCAATGCCTCTCGCTTTTGATCATGATCAGTTCATTCGAAGTGAACAGAACAGAATGCCAGGACAAGAAGGGAGAGAAGGCAGACAAAGCCCAAGGTTCCAAACAATAAGCTAAGAACAATTGATAGATGTTCCACAAAAGAGATAGATCTACTATACAATCTACCAATTTGATTATTGGGCCACTCTGATCCTCATGGTCTAGGACATACTACCTATCTAATCACTACGGGTTGTGGAAACTCTGGCTACCATCATTGTGAGAGAGAGTTATGAATAGGTGAAGCAGCCACTCTTGGTCATCCATATTTATGTATTGCATGTTGTGTAGCCTTTAGTACTGTATGCATGTCACAATATTTGTAATATAATTATTACATCAAATGAATATGAAATAAATTTTCAATCCAAAATGAAACTGCACAGCAATTCAGGGCTTTGATTCCGGGCCCGTGACAGCACGCAATATCACCCGGAAGAGCGTGCTTCCGAATTTTGCGCGCCATGTGCTCTCGAAATCGTGAGTGGACCGATTTCATACGAATGATTTCTCGGTCCCGGAGGATTATTTGTATGCGCACGGGATAATTCGAGAGCAACGTCCACAGTGCAAAAAGTTTGTTATACGACACTGTATATTATAGCGATATATTTGAATATACGCAGCAATATAAGCTGTCTGCGTATTGAACATTATAACCAGATGCTTATATTGCAATATAGTCAGTCACGTGTGGTTTGTGGTATCCTAGCAAACCTTTGAATTTCATTAATGTTACACTCTTTGGTGAACCGCGCACTATCGTATATTGGGTTTTGACCTACCGTAAACCAGTCCCCTCCTCCCCCCCCTCCCTTTACATCTGCTTGGTTATAAAACTTTTCTTCGCACATATAAGTGGTACAACACCAAACACAAAATTCAAACACCATAGTGCTTGAGCCAGCGGTTCCCACTAACTTAGTGTGACCTGATAAAGACGAGAATATAATAACTTTTGGCGCCAATTGAAATAGCCATACTTACCTCTAGTGATGGTCTTGTTGGTGCCGTCGTTGTTTTAGTTCTCGACCCAACCAAATGCGCACAAGAAGAAAAATACATTTTAGTGCCTCCCAGCATACTTACCAGTTCGAATCGAAACGCTGCAGAAAAGCAAAATGAAGGTAGCAAAGCCATTGCGTAACTTACCTCAGCAGAATCGACCGCTTGTGATAGCCGAAAACCATAGTCCTTGAGACAGCGGTCCCCACGTACTACGTGACATGATAAAGACGGGAACATAATAACATTTGGCATCAATTGAAATGGTCATACTTATCCCTATACACTGATGTTCTTGTTGGTGCCGTCGTGTTTTAGTTCTCGGCCTAACGAAATGCGAAGAAAAAAAAACATTTTAGTGCCATACTAACCAGCAGTTCGAATCGAAACGCTGCAGAAAAGCAAAATGCAGATATAGCAATGCCACTGCGTAACTTACCTCAGTAGAATCGGCCGTTTGTGATAACTGGAGACCAACACCAATAAAGTGCATTGCACACAAATTGTGAGTCGCTTACCGTATACTAGGCTTGCCTTCAGCAGGTTGATGGGGCTGATGTACTGCATCACAAACGCATCCCCAAAATAACACAACATGATAAGCAAAGACACGTACCCTTCCAGGCCACACTCACACAGGAACCCGCCAAAATTAGCCATCACGTGCAATGGCATACTCTAATTGGTGCACTTTTAAATTTGGAACAAAAATTATAAATAGTAAATAACAACGATAACTGTGTATAAGAGCACTAACCTATTGTAAAATATGACAAGTAACATTATTTAGCAGATACTGATGGACGTCTGTGTGTATATGTATGTGTGGACATCTGTCTGTGTGTATGTGTCTATGCATATGCGCGTGTCTATGGATGCGTGTGTGTGGACATCTGTCTGTATGCGTGTGTGGACATCTGTCTGTGTGTACGTGCAACTGTGTGTCTGTCTGTGTGTTGTGTGTTTATGCGTGTGCGTGGACATCTGTGTGTATGTGCTAGTGTGTGTGTCCGTGTGCGTGTGGACATGTACGTGCAAGTGTGGACATTGTGCGAGTGTGTGCATGATGTAGGATGTAGTGTGTGCGAAGTGGATTTATAAGTTACATCGATCTGTATAGCTAGGCTCGAATTCCAACTTCGGCATTGAGCGTGTCAAGTTCGGTTTGTACTGACGGTCGCATGCAAGGTATAATTAAGTACTAAAGGCTAAGCGCCGGCTCCTTAGTAATTAGATGCTTATTAACGCTTATACGAGAAATGATAACTTGCACACAAATATACACACAAGAATATGTGAAACTTGAATTACACGGTGGTATGATATAAATATACTTACGGGGGCATATTTTTGTACACTTCATTGTGCCTATATAAACAGTGACGTATTTAACACTTGCGGATTCTTGAATATACGCCGTCTTATATTTCAAATATAGTATATTTTGCTTATTCTCAAATATACGCAAAAAATATACCGTATCGTATATCTAACTTTTTGCACTGTGGTCGCGCGCGAACGTGCAATTTTGTACGTGACCGAGGAACCTACCGTGTACGTGCAATATAGAACTATCGTATGACGTAAGGAAAGTTAAATATACTAGTTACATTATTTCTCAGGTTATTGATCACATAGTCAAAAAATTTAATGTTTCAAGTTTACAAATATGAAACATAGAAAGTTGATAAGAGAACAAACCTGTTCGTAGAAAAGAAAGCATAACTGAAACAACACTTTTACCAAAAAATGGCCTTACCTCCCAGCAGTTGATGGTGACGTTGTAACATCTGACTTCCACAACACAGGTCTTTCTTTAGAATAGTTCACTGCTGTCAACCCAAATGCACGTAGAATACACCGCCATTTGAGCAAAAGGAAAAGGGTAACAATAACTAGGTGCTGTTACATCACGTACGTTTTAGCGCTCTTGTTCAGCCAGGATGTTTCAGGTAGATCAAGGAATCCAACATTTCTGCCATAATGCAGTAGAGAACACCATTATTCTGTTCCCGACGTTACGCCTTGGAAGCAAACAAAGTGCCACACAAAAACACGTAATTGGCAGCTTACCTCGCTGTGTAGCGTAGCCGGCCGTTCTTTCTAACCAACAACCTGCCTGAATTGCTTCGCAGAACGTTATCCCAATACACAATTTCCTGACAAGCAAAGCTTTCAATTCAAAACGAGCGTAGGCTAAAGGTAACTCACCTGGCTTTCGTTTGACGATTTTGGAATAAAATGGCACCTCTCTGACTTACAGTGGAAGATGTAGTGTTCCACAGCGGTCATACATCCTATCAAAAAAAATATTCTGTGGAGCCATACTTACCGACGCGAAACGAAAATAATCATCACGTGATTCACGTGGCTGCTATAAAATGCATACCGCATGCGTCGTCATAAATAGGTCAGTCAATGCCTTGGTTATGAATATTATTTTTATGAAGAAAAGCATTATTTTAACATAAACCATCGTCCAAGAAATATATAAAAATGCATTTCTTCATAAAAAATAACAAAGGCATTGACTGATCGCTTTGGTCGCCTCAGCTAATGCTCGTACCATTCTGAGTCGTTCTTACACCTTGTGCAGCAGGTGGATGAACTTTGTGTGTAATTGTGTGTGGTTATATACTTGTGTAGCACTGTACTCAGAACCAAGTCAACAATATGAAAAACTATTCATTAACATGACTCTGATAGGTGAAAAGATTCTTGATACATTTCCAGTGAGTGCTGCATAGGTCATTAGAAGACCAGTGGGGTGATGTCTCATACCAATGTGAAGCTTAATGGACAAACCTTGCGTCACATACAATGAAATGTAGTGATACTCACGTCAGTATGTATACCATTATTAGTGACAAACAACTTACCTGATAGCCACACCCTTCAGAATCACGTGACCCTCAGAAGACCATTGGGGTGATGTCTCATACCAATGTGAAGCTTACTGGACAAACCTTACAATGATATGTAGTGATACTCACGTCAGTATGTATATCATTATTAGTGACAAATGACTCACCTGATAGCCACACCCTTCAGAATCACGTGACCCTGAGAAGACCATTGGGGTGATGTCTCATACCAATGTGAAGCTTACTGGACAAACCTTGTGTCACATACAATGAAATGTAGTGATACTCACGTCAGTATGTATACTATTATTAGTAACAAACTGATAGCCACACCCTTCAGAATCACGTGACCCTCAGAAGACCATTGGGGCGATGTCTCATACCAATGTGAAGCTTACTGGACAAACCTTGTGTCACATACAATGAAATGTAGTGATACTCACGTCAGTATGTATATCATTATTAGTGACAAACGACTCACCTGATAGCCACACCCTTCAGAATCACGTGACCCTCTGAAGACCATTGGAGTGATGTCTCATACCAATGTGAAGCTTACTGGACAAACCTTGTGTCACATACAATGAAATGTAGTGATACTCACGTCAGTAACAAACTGATAGCCACACCCTTCAGAATCACGTGACCCTCAGAGGTGATGTCTCATACCAATGTGAAGCTTACTGGACAAACCTTGTGTCACATACAATGAAATGTAGTGATACTCACGTCAGTAACAAACTGATAGCCACACCCTTCAGAATCACGTGACCCTCAGAGGTGATGTCTCATACCAATGTGAAGCTTACTGGACAAACCTTGTGTCACATACAATGAAATGTAGTGATACTCACGTCAGTATGTATACCATTATTAGTGAAAAACGACTCACCTGAGATAGCCACACCCTTCAGAATCACGTGACCCTCAGAAGACCATTGAGGTGATGTCTCATACCAATGTGAAGCTTACTGGACAAACCTTGCGTCACATACAATGAAATGTACCATAGATTATTTAGACATCTATGAATGTGCTGAGTGATACACATTTCCGTGTGTATACCATTATCAGATCTAGAGACAAATTACTCTAGATAGCCACACCCTTCCGAATCACATCACCCTAAGAAGACCACTGTGGTGAGGCCTCAGACCAATGTGAGTAGATACAACTAGCTATAGCCTTGTTCTGACCCCTGAGCGACAACGAGTGCACATTGTTTTCGGTTTCAGGCATTAGAAAACTAGCTTTTTTTGACCTCACATACCTTAACTAAAAATTCGTGGGACCTGTCCTCTACTGCAGCTGTAGCCTCGGCGTGTTGTAAACTTAAAAGAGGTATTCGAATTCAAATTCAATCAAGTGAGGAGAGGGTTAAATGGCCGTTTAATGATATTCCCGTACAGGATTGGGCGGTGAAATAATGGGACTACGTTAATCGTGAGTGCACGCTTTGTGATATGCACGGATGCATGACTGAATACGTAGTTTGTAATCACCCGCGTGCGGACGGCCGAATTGCTGTGCTGGTGAGAGAGTGCTTTGTGGGAGGTACAATATCTTAAGGGAAGGACCTGGGGAGGAGCAACCCTTCAATACTGAACATGTGCCAATCTCAACGATTCCTACTGCTCTGCAAGCAGCTGCTTGACCAGTTCTGTCTGGAAGCTCAGCAACTTAACCCTCTCCTTGTCCCTGCTGGCTGTTTTCTGATGGTGTGGGAAGGAACACAGCTATACAAGGTCACATGATAGGTGTGAATGTGGTCCAGACCTCCATCTGAAGAGTTGTCAGATCATCGCAGCTAGACTTCAGTTCAGGTTACATGTTGGCTGCTGACAGCTGCAGAAGTTCCCACTCCCTAGTCTTGCTCATCAGAGCCTTCGCCAGCAGAGTGGCCTGGGCACCAAGCTGTGCTTCTCTAGGCAGGATTTGGAAGCTTTCATGTCCACCACCTGATCTGCTCGTGCACACATCTGGAGAGGGGAGGGGGGTGGAAGAGAGGGAAGGAGAGGTGAGGGAAGGAGAGGTAAGGGAAGGAGAGGAGAGAGAATGAGAGGTGAATGAAGGAGAGGAGAGGGAAGGAGGGAGATGGAAGGGGAGGAGAGGGAGTAGGGAGATGGAAGGAGAGGAGAGGGAAAAAGAGGAGAGAGGAGAGGAGAGGGAAGGAGAGGAGAGGAAGGAGATGAGAGGGAAGGAGAGGAGAGGGAAGGAGAGGAGAGAGAAGGAGAAAGATTACAAGCAAATGGTAAATACAACAAACATATAAGGCACATAATCTATTCTTGACAACTCAGTGTTGAATCACCTCAGAGTTTAAGCCTACGAGAGCATCTCAGCTAAACATGACATCTAAGCTTCACCTGGGCCTCCTCCCCTTCCCGTTTACTTTGGAAGACTGTAACCTGGCCAATATATTATTTACCAACGTATGCTCAGTGGCTGATCAATGCTCAGAACTACTAAACAAACCAACTATTCCCTTTACATATGTACACCTGCAGATACATGCGGTCTATATGCACACATGCACATGGTGTATATCCACACACATCCACACACATACTACACACATACTACACACATACAATCAAGTAGACTTACCTTCTTGGACTGTTCAGCTGTGAGTTGAGCTGGTATTTGTATGATTTCACAGTCAGAAGTCTTCCTCCCCCTCCTCTTCCTCTTCAGCCATCTTGTCCTTCAGCAGTGTCTAGGCATTCTGGTGTGTTGGGCATCCTATTCCCTCAGAGCCCCCTGGTGCTCCTGTGGCCACTTCATGTTCCAATTACTGCCTCCCCTTCCTCAGACTGGCTAGCTCCTGGCTGCCCTCCAGAGATGACACACACACTGGCCGTGCTCTGCTTGGAGGGTGGCCAACTGGGCCAGGTCCCCAGTCTCTTTTCCATCTGGCTACAAGCATATTGTCTGGGTGGGCATGTCAATGGTGATGTCACACTGAACAGGCAGCTGGAGATGATGGAAGAAGGAATGATCAAACAACACAACAGTCCATGTGTGGATGTGCCTCCATGAATGTTATTGCACTTTAGAACTCCATGCAGCAAAGGTGTTCTAATAATTGCCCACTGCATTCGTACTATACTACATGTAGGCTTAACAAGTGGATGAGGTATGTGTAAGAGCTGTGAGTGAAAGGAATGGATGACAAATCTAAGCACCTGTTCCCAATACCAAATGACATGCACTTCCTTTACACACACATACATGTATACACCCACAAGTACACACATACACACACAAGCACACAAATAAACAAACTCAGCTCACTTTCTGTAGCCCTGGTAACATTCAGTTCCTCTCTCAACCACCTACTCAGGGTAGTTAAGGCTGCCTCATGTTAAAAATCTTGTTTTCGTGTTGTTGACACATTGTCAACATTCATGTTTGTATTACATCATTATGACGTTATTCGGATCGTTACTTATCGATCTCCCGTTAGCGTATGACGTCTACTTTTGTACAACTTTCATACCTATTATGACCCTAAACAGATCCACAGCATAACATTTGCGTTATATGCTCCCAAACTAACGATTGCCAAAAATTAAAAGCAGCTGTCGAGCAACACTAATCAGCCGCCTGGTTATTTTTTAATAACCACTGTACTTGCCCCGCGTATTAACGAACTTCTAAAACGCTGGGATGAAAATGCAGCTCGAAGGTAACTTTTTAATGCTTGGCAGGTTCCTCTAGGTTGATACTAATGGTTTATGACTTGGGATTTCAATAATTGGACCGTGCATCGAAGATTCATTAGTCTTTGTGCAGCTGGTCGGCCATTTTGAACTTTGTTCATGGTTGTTGTGAATACAGCAAGCCAATTATTTAAATTCCCCAGTCGGCGTAATAGGTGCAAACATATGGGGATTTTAAATACCCCATTAGTTTTCTAAGACACGGATCGCAACATCCCGGCATACAGCCGTAATCGGTTATATCGCCGTATTCCAAGCGGTTACATGCCGCAGGGATGCTTTCTAATCATAGAACGTTACTAATAGTTGGAACAGTGTATAAAATACACTCGTCTAAAGTTTCTATCATAGGGTACGCTTCTTGCGTGAGATTTGACTTTTTGTACATAGGCGCCATTTTTTATGACGTAAATTCATTAGGTGGCAGCCTTAAAGCAGGAGTTGCCGTATAAAAGGAGCTTGGATCCAAAAATTTCAACCGGCCGTGCGGCTGTTTTAGATTAAAAATGGTGGATCCATATTTATACATAGAGCTAGAGGCTTGGCAACAACAGTTACAGCGTACAACTTCAAGCGCACATGCATGTTTTGAATGCCATATCATGCAATAATACCATTTCTGAAGTTAATAACACTAAGTTAACAAACTGGATCACATGTTCGTATAATGGCGACCTCTTCACCAGAAAATACGTACTCTAGGTATAGACTGCATTTGCAAGGGCCCTTTTTCTCTTGAGAAGAAAAGGACACTTTTCTGAGTAGATTTGAGGCAGCGAAGCAACTCTATGCACCCGGTTGCAAGCGGAACGCTACTATCAGCGTGTTGATTGAATGCTTTGCTGGACCGTGTATTGACCCAACCCGAGATGTCCAGGCCTCAAGTAGCAGAACATCCTTTTCTAGGAATGAAATGATGTTGGATTCTGCAGGTTAGTTGGATAGATATATACATGTACGTTCGGTTATACAAAATTGGGTTTACTAACTTTCTAAGGGATCTATACGGGAGAAGAAGACGCCAGTGACCAAAACCTCCTTGTGGTCGAGCGTAAGACCTTCAAGAGTCTTTGTTCGGGCCTTGTCCAGCAGTGTGGCTGTCTCTCCAACGGAACCCATCTTGGACTATAGCTTCTTTCATAAAGGTATGAGTACCGTAAGTAATTCTGTTCAATGCTCTGTATAAAACTCATTTAGAAGGGACATGTAGCTAGGGTCCAGTTTGTTTGCCCACACTGCAAGCAGTCACATGTCTGGGCTAGTTGCAGAGTGCTGACTGGTCATTACCTTTGTAATCAGAAGTTAGAGTACCAATGTAAATTTGATTCTTTTTGCAGACTGGTCCATGCTTTCACCTGTGCTGGCATGTTGCCACGCCAGTACATGAATTTCTCTTTATTTGCTGGTATGGGTATAGTGAAGCAGAAATACATCAGCTCAGGTGGGGGCTGAGAATATCGATTTATATTATTTTACATCATGTCATGTTCATTCAGTTTATCTGAACAAACTGTACCAGCAAGTGGTGACAGATGTAGCAGAAGAGTCTATGAAAGCTGCTGTTGAACGTGTGAAGGAAAGCCCTCACCATGCTACAAGTGGAGAGGTTAGAGTGCCACATTAAAAAAAAAGTTTATTTTTATATTTACTATAAAGTGGGTTATAACTGATGCACGTCACGATTCTACGTCAAACGCATACCACTCAACGGTACCTTGTCTGGCTGGAAGGTATGCACAAAAGTTCTAAATGCCCATGTTTATCAGCGTATCGTCCATTTCAGTACACACAGGATTGTTGGTATTTCCACTCTTTCCAGACAGCAGCACAGAGTTCGTCTTACCTCAAGTTATTGCCCAAGGTTTGCTCTTGTGTCCCAACTTTTTACATTTTCACGTTTTCTTTCTAACAAAGGGTTAAACATCACAGAGGTAGCCCATGGCTACCAGGCTACAATAAAGCAGTATGTACAACAACTCGGGATGGTCAATTCCTACGACACTTGGCATGGTAAGGTATCTATTGGTTTTCAGTGGTGAATTGATTGGAGTTATTGCAGGCACTAAGAATGTGGCGAAGCAGTTGCATCGTATCTGTGCCAGTATGGTCCGCACAAGGGATAGGACATGGTTCACTGAACTTTTTGATAAGGGTATGTACTTTCTGGACATATTGATTATACATGGAATATCTGGCTATTCAGCAAGGTGCACCAAGGTGCACTTGTATTGGTGCATGAGGAACTGTGGTGGCAACCCTGACTGTCTACGTGCAATGATTGTGAACATCAGCAAGCACTTTCAGGTTTGTATTTACATAGTGGGTGTGTGTGCATGTGTGTATGTTCTGTGTATGTGATGTGAATGTGTGTGATTGTGTGTCTTTTATGTGCATTAGTGCATTCCATATGTGATATGCGTCCCTGTCAACAGCCAGGTTACGTTCCACAAAGGAAGCCTCTCACTATGCCGGCAGCCATTAGTGCATATGAGGCTGCACTACGAAAAACCCTCATCTACAAAAAACGCTTAGGTCAGCCACAAAGGCTGCAGGCAGGCATCCAGTGGTACATTCAACCACAACCTTGTATAGATGAGTGTGTAGGAATGTGGTTGATCACTGGTACAATTGAACCACAGATGAGTAGGAATGTGGCTGATTCTGGCTTGTGTATGTCTACATAAACTGGCTTGTTTACTAATTGCATTGCTCTATATTACCTGTGTTACTTGTTTGACTAATTCGTTTTGCTGAATCGTGTGCCTGACAACATAACCTTACCTTTATTCTAGGAACGGCGCTAGGTTCGGAAGACCTCCTGCTAACAGCACGTGGAGATGTGGTTTTTGATTTCCAGTGAATGAGACCGCTGGAATCAGGGCTTTCAAAAGTTTTCTTTGTTTTGTTTTTTATTTTTGCACTGTATATTACAATGTGTTACAACACAAGTATAACAAGCCGTGCACAGGCCCAACGCATACCGATCGAACCACTCATTTGGGTATATAAGAGATGCAAATTCCAAGGTATAGATAGGAACGATCGAAAGGCGATCGAAATCCAGTCATGCTAAATTTGGCACTAAGTTGCCCCAACCACAGTTTGTAGTTCTTTGTCATATGCGCACGTGAGAGTTGACCTTCGAGCCAAGCTCACCTTTGAAACTCCTCACAGAGCTTGTAACAGTGATCTCCAGTAAAAACTGAAACACAATGCAAGTCGGTTTCGAGAACAAATAAACGCGCGCGATCGAATACTAAGAAAGTACTTGATCTGCCCGTCATAACAACGTAAAAACGACGTAACCAGCAAGTGTGGGTGAGAACCCTATAAGAGCTTACAAAACTACGCCATTCTGAGAATGTTGAGCTCACGTGATTTCCGGTTGGATCCAAGCGCCTTTTATACGGGAGTTTGAGCACGGCCTGCGCCACTATTTACGTGGCGTCTCCTCCTTTAAGTACGCTGAGTATACTCCTCCTTTGGCTGCTCACACTCCACACTCTGTTCCTGCAGTGTTCTGTTCCCCTTCAGGAGGCGTGTCTCCAGGTCATGTGACCGCTCCAGGCTAGCTGTGGCTTCTCTTAACTCCCTCACGTGACTCTTTAGATGCCCCGCCTCTTCTGATAGGCTGTGGCCCCTCCCATCAGACGACTCTCCAGAGAGATGATAGGTCTAAGGAACACAACTATGATACTGGCATTGCTGAGATAGACATTGTCTTCGGGGCAGGATTTGATTGTCAGGAGGTGGAACTTGGTCACCATGGTTACTGTTGTCATGACACTTTACAAGAGCCTGCTTTACGGTGGCCCTGGAGGTCGCGCGACCAAACATTGTACGACAAGCGGTTTTTTGATTGAACAATATAGCGACGGTCCGATTCCGTGTTCGAGCAATGGAGCAGCGGTCCGATTCTGCGATCGATCCCATTCCGCGATCAAACGATCATCCACTTCCGCTACCGCGCTAACTAGCATTGATCTATTTTTGGGATCAAACAACGGTCTATATTTGGGATCGAACAACGGTCTATTTTTGAGATCGAACAGCGGACCGTTTCTCCGACCGACCAGCCAAACGTACTATGGGATATATAGGTGGTACCTTGCATGACGTCACGTAATTTTATACTATTCGAAATACAATAGTACTTGAGGCGAGCAGTATGGTTCACAGAGACGACCCAATAGTCGACCGTAAGTTAGCATATCACTATCAGGTAACGATGCATATACATGCACATGCAGGGCTAATAGTGCGATACTGGAGGCAGCAGAAGACAATCCTGGTCATACTCGGCTAATGCACCACGTGGTTGTTGGGTTAGTGTGTATGCTGGCTACACTGGCGCAGTAGCAGTAAACTAACGGCATCGCTATACCTTCAGGCTAACATGGCTCAAGAAAAGGCTCGCTGCGCTGGGACTTAAACGGCGCAACGTTGTGGAAACACGCCTTACACTTGTACATCAGGCCATTAAGGTCAGTACTTTTTGCCGGGCTATGCAAATACAGAGTGGTGTGACGTCTCCACGTGGGGGGCATAGAAAGAACATTAAACGTCCAACTGCTGCCTCGGATACCGGGCAATGTGGAGATTGCTACAATTGAAGTACCGGTACACCATTAAAAGGTAGCCTCATCTTTGGGTGAGGTACACGTGATCCTCCTTGACATACATCACTCATCTAGATCCACTGTGATGATGCTACTGGCAGTAATGGATCCTATTGCTTCACGACTACGTGACTATCGGAGTATGCACACATCCAGTTGAGGACGATTGTCGGTGACGCGGGGACCTCTCGTTGCTGGCTGATGCAGACGAATGAGTCTGAGACGATCGTTTGACCCGCGCAGGCCCGCAAGTGTCTTTTTGAGGGCTGCACGCAATTGGTCCTGGAACACAGTATCATTAACTAGAGAATCCTCCTTCGACATCTTGCATGCAGTGCGGAAACAATTTCAATTTAATTATTATAAAATCATTTTTACATTATATTTTACACAACTGTTAAATCATATTGTTAAATGTAGCGCATCATATGTTATACAGAGAACCAGGTGTGTTGTTCCTCCTAGCCATTTGCCTCATCATCATGATAACGAGAGTGTGAAGGACACAGCATACGATAGTTGCCATGAAAAGTTTATTTCTTTTTGTCCGGCGGGATGCTCCAGATGAAGTGTTCGATTTGCTGCGCCCAAGAGGACACGAACCACTGCTTAAGACTGACATATCAACACAATAAATTAAGGACCTCCTCAGTTGAGGACGGATTTTGGTTTTACCATGCAAGCACACAAACACACCAGTTCAAATGCTCATACCACACAAACACTGCAATACAGCCACACAAATAAGTCAACAACACACAGATGCGAGGACACACACACACACACACACACAGCTGTACAGTCAAAGGTGTGACCACAAAAAGACAATCAAACACCTAGGTGGGGGAAGGGGATGAGTTGTTTTAGCACTTGATAGGAATATGTAGGTTGACACAAGCAGCCAGCATACAAAACACACCAGTTCAAATGCTCATACCACACAAACACTGCAATACAGCCACACAAATACAGTCAACACACAGATGCGAGGACACACACACACATAGCTGTACAGTCAAAAGGTGTGACCACAAAAGACAATGAAACACCTAGGTGGGGGAAGGGTTAGTTGTTTTAGCACTGCACAAAGCAACACACAAACATACAGCACATATACACACACAGCACATATCACCCCAAAACACAGCACATATGACACACAAAACACAGCACATATATCACACAGCACATGTCACACACAAACCACACAGTACATATAAAATACAAAACACAAACACTGAATACTCAAACACATCCTGCATAGATGCTACCAAGGCATGTGACATACCTTCCAATTTTACTACTGCATCCAAATAGAACTTGACCACAACATCAGGGTCATTGTTAGTGGCAGTCAGTTCCAACCAAATGATCTTCCATGAAAATCTGGAGGAACACCGTGAAAATTATGAAACAAGATATAGAGACTACTTACCCATCAATACAAGCATGAATGGGGAAGCCAAACGGTTTGAGCTTGTCATACCCATCGATGTGCCAACACCAGTTTGGACCCTGAAATGAAACACTAAGTTCAAGGTATAGGTAGCTGCACACATGGGGCTGGTCGCTTGCCTTGTTCACATATGCATATGTGAACAAGGCAAGCGACCAGCCCCATGTGTGCAGCTACCTATACCTTGAACTTAGTGTTATGGAAGTTAACCATGTGAATTTAAAAGTCTTATATTATATCAGTTAAATATCTAAATGTTATATTTCAGGTCGGTGATGTTGACATTTTGGCGATCCCGGCGAAAAATCCTATTAAATTTTGCCTACAAGCCATGGATATATTGTTTACGAGAGATGAAATGGCCCATGGCAGATATAAAGCAGTGAGGCAGAGAGGAGAAAATAAGCCTCTTCCACCGCTTGATCCGAAGAGGGTGAAGTTAATTGATGGTAAAAGTTATTTGGAAGTGTATTTGATATATATTTTAATTTGTTTTATTTTTCAGACGCCATCATTAAACGTTTTGGCATTGAGTATTACAATAAAACAGCACCACAAGTCAAAAGACAGGCTAATCAAAAATGTTTAGACATTTTAACTAAACGATTGAATAAGTAATGAGTTTGTTTTTTTTCCCCATTGTATTGTACAGTGTACATCCTACTAATGAATTTACGATAGACTTGTATTAAAAGAGAAGATCGGATCTATATCATGAAAAAAAGACGATCAGGATATTTGACGATGTTATACGTATATTTTAGGATAGTACAAGATCGTGTATACATTACCACGCGCTTGCCGGATCGTTAGTATATGGAAAGTACATGTACGAGAACGAGTATTTACGAAAGTACGCGTATGTCGCTAAGAAAACTTGTACGAAGATCCTAAAGGATTGCTTATGATATATATGGAAAAGACAGGAATGAGTATTTATGACCTTAGACGAAAGTAGACATATCAGTAAGAAAGCTTGTACGACGATCATTAGAGATTTATTATGATATGTATGGAAATTTATATTAACGACAGTAGGCGAAAGTCTAAGAAAATGTGTACGACGATCGTAAAGGATCGTTTATGAAACCGCTAAATGTAATTAATACGTTTGCAGGTACGATGCTCGTAAGAGAGGTACGAATCAGGTACAATCGTATAAAACGAATTTCGTACTATTTATACGATAAAAGCAGATCTTAACAACGATTCGCCCATACGATTTTTTTGCTGGGTGTTCTCCTTGTAAGTAGTTTAAATGGTGTACCGGTACTTCAATTGTAGCAATCTCCACATTGCCCGGTATCCGAGGCAGCAGTTGGACGTTTGATGTTCTTTCTATGCCCCCCACGTGGAGACGTCACACCACTCTGTATTTGCATAGCCCGGCAAAAAGTACTGACCTTAATGGCCTGATGTACAAGTGTAAGGCGTGTTTCCACAACGTTGCGCCGTTTAAGTCCCAGCGCAGCGAGCCTTTTCTTGAGCCATGTTAGCCTGAAGGTATAGCGATGCCGTTAGTTTACTGCTACTGCGCCAGTGTAGCCAGCATACACACTAACCCAACAACCACGTGGTGCATTAGCCGAGTATTACCAGGATTGTCTTCTGCTGCCTCCAGTATCGCACTATTAGCCCTGCATGTGCATGTATATGCATCGTTACCTGATAGTGATATGCTAACTTACGGTCGACTATTGGGTCGTCTCTGTGAACCATACTGCTCACCTCAAGTACTATTGTATTTGGGACAGTTTCCGCGAAAATTGCCCCACGGACTTATTATAAAATGTTATAAAAATGCATCGCGGGTGAATCGCTATAACTTCCCAACGGTTAACGCTATCGACTTCCTATTATCAACACTTCATACTACACCATTTCACTACGGGAAAACTTATTTTGGGGCCTTGCACTAGTTCCGTACTGATGCTACGAAGCCCGATACCCCATGGGGTTCAAAACCGCCACATCTTCAGCTAAGAGAGTTGAAATCGCTTCAAATTCAATGTGTACGTACAGGGGTCCTGTTGCTATTGATGTGTTCAGTTCGTTAATTTTTACTCCATCCGTCACGGAGATACAGCTGTGCAAAGTTAATGCACATTTCCCGCTCGATTGCACCATTTTTGCATGCAACCCCAATCCACAATAAATTCTTTGTTCCGCCCATTTCTCCCTTAAACTAAGCTAGCCGTTCCCAACTGTTTTTGTCTCACTCAGGCAGTGAGTTTATGCGGGAAAGTTAAAAGAAGAAGAACGCTGCTCAGTTCCAGACGATCGTACCAAATTAACGGACCCAAGTGAATGGTTGCAGTATAACCTTGCGCCTCCCACGTCGCCGGCAGTATTCAAAACGGCACGCGTAAGGCTATTTGCTACGCACTCACATCATCCTCTAGTCGTGTAATAAAGCTTTCCTTTTTGCCATCATCTTGCTAAAATCATCGTCTTATATCTGCCACGCCCACTCGGCTACGATTGCAATGATTTCGGTCTCACACAACTTTCAGCTCACACATAGTACATGAACTCATGCTGGCTCCCACTTGTGCACACACTTGCATTGTTGCGTACATGGCCCTGTACACTATCGTATGGCATATTTTCTTATACACAACCACACACACACGCACACACACACACACGCACACACACACACACGCACACACACACACACACACACACACACATGTACAGCGTACTTGCACACACCAGTTATACATGTGGCAAACAATACACCTGTCTGATGATGGTACAAACATTCTCACTCACAAACATTGTCACATGTACATGTATTCTATTCAATTCAATTCAGCTGATTGCATTTCAATTTGTGTACCAAGCTTGCATAACACACACATGCACATGCACAGGCACACACACACACATGACATACACACACAGACACACAAATGCACACACAGACACACTAACGCACACACACACACACAAACGCACACAGACACACACATGACATACACACAGATGCATACAAACACACGCACACAGATACACAGACACACACATGGACACACAAAACACATATGACAAACACACACACGCACACACACACATGGAAATACACACTAGCACACACAGACACACATGCACACACACATGCATGAAATACACACTAGCACACACATGCACACACAGGCACACACAGACACACATGACATACAGACACACAAATGCACACACAGACACACTAACACACACACACACATGACATACACACACAGACACACAAATACACACACAGACTGCATTTCAATTTGTGTACCAAGCTTGCATAACACACACATGCATACACACAGGCACACACACACACACATGACATACACACACAGACACACAAATGCACACACAGACACACTAACGCACACACACACACAAACGCACACAGACACACACATGACATACACACAGACGCATGCAAACACACACACACAGATACACAGACACACACATGGATACACAAAATTAAACACACAACACACATATGACAAACACACACACACACGTACACACACACACATGGAAATAACACAGACACACATGCACACACACATGCATGAAATACACACTAGCACACACATGCACACACAGGCACACACAGACACACATGACATACACACACAGACACACTAACACACACACACATGACATACACACACAGACTGCATTTCAATTTGTGTACCAAGCTTGCATAACACACACATGCACACGCACAGGCACACACATGACATACACACACAGACACACAAATGCACACACAGACACACAAATGCACACACAGACACACTAACGCACACACACACAGACACACACACAGGCACACTAACGCACACACACATACACACACACAAACGCACACACAGACACACTAACGCGCACACACACTCACACAGACACACACAGACACACTAACGCACACAGACACGCACATGACATACACACTGACGCATACAAACACACACACAGACACACAGACACACACATGACATACACACAGATGCATACAAACACACACACACAGATACACAGATACACACATGGACATACAAAACACACGACACGCATATGACAAACACATTCACGCACACACACACGTACACACACACACATGGAAATACACACTAGCACACACAGACACACATGCACACACACATGCATGAAATACACACTAGCACACACATGCACACATGCATACACACAGACGCATACAAACATACACACTAACGCACACACACACAAACGCACATACAGACACACATGACATACACATACAAAAACACACAGACACACTAACGCACACAGACACACACATGACATACACACAGACGCATACAAACACACACACACACACAGATACACAGACACACATGGACACACAAAACACGACACACATATGACAAACACACACGCACACACACACACATACACACACGTACACACACACATGGAAATACACACTAGCACACACAGACACACATGCAGACACACATGCATGAAATACACACTAGCACACACATGCACACAGGCACACACAGACACACATGCATACACACAGATGCATACAAACACACACACACAGACACACTAACGCACACACAACACAAACACATACACAGACACACACATGGCATACACACAGACGCATACAAAAACACACACACACACACTAACGCACACACATGACATACACACAGATGCATACAAACACACACACACACAGATACACAGACACACATGGACACACAAAACACACGACACACACATATGACAAACACACACACACATGCACACACACATGGAAATACACACTAGCACACACAGACACACATGCATACACAGGCACACACGAAATACACAGACACACAGGAACATACACACACGACAGACACACACACACACAGAAACACACAGACACGCACACACAAAATACATATAGACACACATGCACAGACACAACAGACACACACTCACAGATACACACACAATACACACAGACACACATACAGATACACACATGCACACAGACACACACACAGATATACAGACGCACATACAGACTCGCACATGTGCACAGACACGTGTTACACAAAGCACACACTGTTGTTCATGTGGAAAAAACAGTAGTGCTCTCTGATAATGATGGTACACACATTTTCTCTCACTGAATGCCTTCTCTGCACATGCATTTTTGATCTATCCATTGAACAGCTCATGAGACCATGAGACATGTCTACACATGTAGGTACATGTAGCAACGTGTACACTGTAATGTCATAGGAGTGGTCCTTTATGCATACATTGTGTCCTTATAGGACCGTTCCCTGACACAAGGGACAAGTCATACATGTAAGGATATGCCATGCAATGGTTAGCAAGCAAGCTCAAGAGGCTTCTGTTAGTGCTCGTGGAATGATGAATATTGCTATCCATTGTGTCTGTGTAAACTTACCACGGGCCCTGACCTACCGCAATCAGCAATGATAGGTAATTCATCGCCAGGCAGAACCATCGCCCTTCAAAAAAAAACTGCGTGGTACATCCTTCTTCAACTAGAAGAGGCAGCACAGTGTTGCGTGTCGCACTGTACTAATTTGTATGCAGTAAATTAAATGACTACTCGTAAGGTTATAGCAAGGCACTACATACTTTGTACTTATGGTGAGGAACAGCAATCTGAGTTCGTTTAATTCGCTGCATTCAATTAGTGCGACATGGGACACACAACATTGTGCTGGTGAAAACAGTAGGCCTGTGAGACCTGCGATGAAATTATTGTACCTCCCTTAACGTTGCAGATCGTGGTAGATCAGGTAAGTTTACACAGACATATCGATTGCAAGCTAGTAACGATATTCATTATACTGTACTCCGAAAAGGCTTTTTTACAGGTCAGACGAGCACTTGTACAGAGTGCTAGATGAGAGAAGAGTATACGTCTGCTTGCAACAATACAGAGGAAACACACAGATATTGGTGTGTGTGTGTGTGTGTGTGTGTGTGTGTGTGCGCTCAGGATGTACAGACGCATTTGCACAACATATACACATGCATCAGGGTGTGTGAACCAACATGAGGGCATGTTCATGTACTCTGTGTGAGCTAAATATTGTATGGGCAAAGAGAGACTCAAGTCTCTGCAACTGGTACACAAGCCACCTAGCTGAGTAGTGGAGGCATAAAGAATGATAAGAAGTTGTTCAAGGATCAAGGATTTTGCCAAACAGGAAAGCTATATTACACAATTGTACTTAACTACAAAAAGATGGATGTGAGTGTGTAAGAACTTAAAGTCTTATGCACGTTGCTGCAGGGACCCTCCGCACACACACCACAATTTTTGGCCAACTGTGTAAATCTCATCAAGGAATGATAGCCGACAACAACTTTTTCGATGACAACATCGTATGCATCATGATTAAAAATAAATTCGTGCATCTCTACATGTAGACTTGTATATTTAATTATTCATTTTGCTCAAAACAAATCAGCCACCCCCCCCCCCACACACACACACACACTTTTTAATATTGTACCATGGGCCCAGTGCTGTGGTGAATACAGTGATATACTTTGCCACATGCATACAGTGGTACGGGACACCAATCCTATGGGGGCTGAGGACCAATTCTTTGGGAGTATATGACATAGAGCTCACACTTTAGAGACGGTACATACACATAGGTACATGTAACTACATGTGTGTCTGTATGTGTGTGTCTGTGTGTATGTCGTGTGTGTATCTGTGTGTCCATGTGTGTGCATGTGTGTCTCTGTGTGTGTCTGCATGCGTGTATCTATGTGTATTTTGTGTGTGTGTCTATATGAATTTTTTTGTATGAGTCTGTGTGCATGTATGTCTGCGTGTCTGTGTGCGTGTCTGTGTATTTCATGTGTGTGTCTGTAGGTGTGTTTGTGTATTTCGTGCGTGTGTCTTTGTGTGCTTGTGTGTCTGTGTGTCTGTTGTCTGTGTATGGCATGTGTGTATCTTGTGTGTGCGTGTTGTGTGTCTGTGCATGTGTGTGCGTCTGCATGTGTGTGTCTATGCTTGTGTGTCCATGTGTGCCCGCGTCTGTGTGTCTGTCTGTCGTGTGTCTGTGCATGTGTGTGTCTGTGAATTTCGTGTGTGTGAGTCTGTGTCCATGTGTGTCTGTGCGTGTCTGTGTGTATGTCGTGTGTGTCTGTGTATTTCATGTGCATGTCTGTGTGTATCTCTGTGCATGTCTGTGTGTGTCTGTGTCTGTGTATGTGTCTGTCGTGTGAGAGTGTGTTGTGTGGGTCTATGCGTGCCTGTGTGTGTGTGTCTGTGTGTGCGTCTGTGTGTGCGTCTGTGTGTGTGTGTCTGTGCATGCCTGCATGTGTCTGTGTGTATGTGTCTGTGTGTGTGTCTGTGTGTGTGTCTGTGCATGTGCATCTGTGTATGTGTCTGTGTGTGTGTGTGTGTCTGTGTGTGTGTCTGTGTGTGTGTGTCTGTGTGTATGTTGTGTGTGTGTCTATGTGTGTGTGTCTGTTTGTGTGTGTCTGTGTGTGTGTGTCTGTGTGTTGTGTGTGTGTCCATGTGTACCTGTGTGTCCGTGTCCGTGTCCGTATGTGTGTGTGTTTGTGGGTGTATGTCATGTGTGTGTCTGTGTATCTATATGTTGTGTGTGAGCGTTTTTGCATGTGTATTGCCACATTTATACAGTGGTGTGTGTGTGCAAGTGTGCAATGTTTGTGTACATTTAGAGTACCAGATGGGGACACAATGTATTCAATCCTTGGAGACACGATACATGTACAGAAAGCTTGGTACACAAATTTACATAGAATCAGTGGTCTGTACAAGGCATGCACAAGTACAGTTGAATTGACATGTGCTGTGACAATGTTTGTGAGTGAGAGTGTTTGTACCATCATCAGACAGGTGTATTGTTTGCCACATGTATAACTGGTGTGTGCAAGTACGCTGTACATGTGTGTGTGTGTGTGTGTGTGCGTGTGTGTGTGTGTGTGTGTGTGTGTGTGTGTGTGTGTGTGTGTGTGCGTGTGTGTGTGGTTGTGTATAAGAAAATATGCCATACGATAGTGTACAGGGCCATGTACGCAACAATGCAAGTGTGTGCACAAGTGGGAGCCAGCATGAGTTCATGTACTATGTGTGAGCTGAAAGTTGTGTGAGACCGAAATCATTGCAATCGTAGCCGAGTGGGCGTGGCAGATATAAGACGATGATTTTAGCAAGATGATGGCAAAAAGGAAAGCTTTATTACACGACTAGAGGATGATGTGAGTGCGTAGCAAATAGCCTTACGCGTGCCGTTTTGAATACTGCCGGCGACGTGGGAGGCGCAAGGTTATACAGCAACCATTCACTTGGGTCCGTTAATTTGGTACGATCGTCTGGAACTGAGCAGCGTTCTTCTTCTTTTAACTTTCCCGCATAAACTCACTGCCTGAGTGAGACAAAACAGTTGGGAACGGCTAGCTTAGTTTAAGGGAGAAATGGGCGGAACAAAGAATTTATTGTGGATTGGGAGAATGGAACACGGGTTGCATGCAAAAATGGTGCAATCGAGCGGGAAATGTGCATTAACTTTGCACAGCTGTATCTCCGTGACGGATGGAGTAAAAATTAACGAACTGAACACATCAATAGCAACAGGACCCCTGTACGTACACATTGAATTTGAAGCGATTTCAACTCTCTTAGCTGAAGATGTGGCGGTTTTGAACCCCATGGGGTATCGGGCTTCGTAGCATCAGTAAGGAACTAGTGCAAGGCCCCAAAATACGTTTTCCCGTAGTGAAATGGTGTAGTATGAAGTGTTGAAAAAAAGACGTCGATAGCGTTAACCGTTGGGAAGTTATAGCGATTCACCCGCGATGCATTTTTATAACATTTTATAATAAATCCGTGGGGCAATTTTCGCGGAAACTGTCCCAAATACAATAGTACTTGAGGTGAGCAGTATGGTTCACAGAGACGACCCAATAGTCGACCGTAAGTTAGCATATCACTATCAGGTAACGATGCATATACATGCACATGCAGGGCTAATAGTGCGATACTGGAGGCAGCAGAAGACAATCCTGGTAATACTCGGCTAATGCACCACGTGTAGGTGGTCCGCTTTGGCACGCATGAATATATTTAATAAAAGGTTACGTATACCATTAAATAATTTGCGGGCGAGTGCCCAACTGACAGGCCAGGGAACGCGGTACTCAATGAATAAAGGTGTTGATAAGCTATTGGAAGACGCCCCATCCTCTAGAACATTCTCTATTGAGCACTTATGCGGACTCTATTGTGTATGAAAATGCAGGTGTAATTATGCACGTGTCAGTCTAATAATACTAGTGTTCATCCTGCAGTTGCTAGTGTTAGCGGCCCTATACGGGATTGCAGTGCAACCGTCGCGACGTGTGTATACTTCGTGATAGATACAATTGAATACGTTGTCCGCGAAGATATTTTCCAGCCCCCGAGTCGTGCATATTCAGTAGCTTGATGCTATGGCATGCCCGTACGCAGCTTTTCAAGTGGGGGGGTGCGGAAATGTGATAAAAGGGACCATTTTTCAGATCATATATATGCTGGCCGGCTTCATCTGCCAGTTTGTTGATACACATGCACTTCAGTTATCAGTATATGGTTTAATCTATTATTCACACATTTAGAGACATGTACACTGCACAAAAATGTACATAATTAATTAATCAATAGTCAATCAGTGAAAGGTTGCACTATAGAAGTGTTTCTAATTCAATTTTTCTTGGATGCATCTGTGCATATATATCAATAACCCTTTCAGTATCTATATGCTGGTCATAATGAGTGTGAAGTAATGCCAAGTTTGCCAATCGTTCATTACAATATAGGTAAAGGATTGGTAAAAATGCTGGTATGCTGTATGGCGTTCAGCCCATCGAGTTTTACATAGATCCAGCAGAGGCTTACGTTTACACTTGTCAACAACTCCCTTCGATACAATCAACTCTAGCAGACCACTTCTCTTCGGACTTGCCAGAAAGAAGTGGCAGCAATGTTGCAGCTGATCAACTACATTACGAACTTCTGCTAAGATACATGAATGAGTTATAACTAGATTTAACTGATGGGAACTACAATGAATATATGTTGCAAGTGGAGACAATTCTTTTATTTGTGCTTGAACACCTACACGCTCGGAAGACATATTGCTGGCACCATCATATCCCTGACCACGGATATTCTCAACATTCAAATCATTATCCTTCAGAAATTCTATTATCTTCTCAGCAATGTATCTCCCAGTTAGACGTTCAAGTGACAAAAAAGTCATAAACTCCTCCCTGATATCACCCTTGGCATCAACAAAACGAGTACAAAGTGCCAAATGCTCTGTATTATGTGAAGTAACTTCATCTGCTAAAATACTGTAAAATTTAGCTGTTTTGATCTCTTGTACAATTCCAAACAACACAATATGCCTTCCCATTATATTAAGCAATTCATTCTGTGTTCTAGGAGATATGTAGGTAGCATTTTTCATTGCAGGTGAGTATAAATGAGTATGTAGAACATCATTGTGATTTGCCATGAGCTTTAAAATACTAAGAAAATTACCAGGATTTTTGCTAGATTCCAGATCTTCACAATCCCCTCTTAATGCTATACATTGTTTAGCGCAAAACAGAGTAGCTTCAATTATAAACTTCAGAATCACCCTGTTTTGGGCTATATTAGCTATGCGCTTGGCATCCATTGTACCAATAAGCCCAGTTTCCGGATGCTCTATACTGTTGACAAATGTTTCAGCTGCAAGCATTGATTGATTAAGTATTTTAGAGCTGCCATGATTTTTACACTTCTCATGAAATTTATTCCATGAACAAAAGGGTTTATTCACAAGGCTGGCCAAACCATCACGGTTAACGCAAAAGAGTGCGCAAAAAATACAAAAGATACCCTCAACTACAGTGCTGTACACAATCCAAGGGTATATATCAAACCATTTGAACTGAAATTGTCTATTGTAATTCCAAAACATAGTACAAGGAAATAAATGATGCTCAGAAGGTTTATCATGCTTTTTAAGCAAAGCATACTTTTCAGAAGCTAGCTGATAAGGATTGAATGGTACTGCAAAAATTGAGAGAACTCAGCTTAGAGTCAGCATATATCTTTCCAATGTCGGGGTGAAAACTGTCCGATTGACTTATAATAGGAGGCTGGTGCTAACAGATGACGATGAACATGGCTCAGTAGATAAGCCTACACTAGATTCAGGACCGCTAGGTGTGATTGTAGGTGATACCTGGATTACAATATCACTAGTAGTGCAACAAGTGGTTGAATTTTGAACCAAATTTAAAGAAGGCTGTACACTATCAGAAACAACATTTACAGAAGTTGAACAAGAAAGGTCACTGGGACTAGTACTGGGCTGACCTTCAGAACTGCAGCTCTTTTTCACTATAGGCAAAAAATGCTCTATAGATTTGCAGCTTGAAGCAGCTCTTATTCTCTCTCTTTCCCTCTGCTCACGACGCCCCAAAGCATCAAGCTACTGAATATGCACGACTCGGGGGCTGGAAAATATCTTCGCGGACAACGTATTCAATTGTATCTATCACGAAGTATACACACGTCGCGACGGTTGCACTGCAATCCCGTATAGGGCCGCTAACACTAGCAACTGCAGGATGAACACTAGTATTATTAGACTGACACGTGCATAATTACACCTGCATTATAACAATTTTCATACACAATAGAGTCCGCATAAGTGCTCAATAGAGAATGTTCTAGAGGATGGGGCGTCTTCCAATAGCTTATCAACACCTTTATTCATTGAGTACCGCGTTCCCTGGCCTGTCAGTTGGGCACTCGCCCGCAAATTATTTAATGGTATACGTAACCTTTTATTAAATATATTCATGCGTGCCAAAGCGGACCACCTAGTCCGGCGGGGTGGTGCTTCAGCACCCTGAGCACCCTCCCTGGGTACGGGCATGCTGAGTTAGCCGTACATTCCACAGCCGCACATTCCACACCAATTAACACAAATGATGGCCGTGCGGCCGATGACGTAATTGATTTTGCTGCTGGCAGGATAAACATTTATCAGAGAAACGATATTAGTTTGGGAACGTATGGGGCGTATTTGAATGTGCTTCCATTCTGGACCTCACCCAGAGGTTGCCTGACTTGGTAATGTCTAGCTCATGTCATCGGCACCTCCCACCTGAGGACCGTGGCTATGTCATCATTGCAACCACATACATTGAGTAAGATAGTTACTGCATTGTAAGCAGGGAAGCATGGTACTGGTGAGGCTGTGCATTCTGGACCTCACTCAGAGGTTGCCTGACTTGGACATACATTGACATAGAATGGTCAGGCCAACCGTACCGCCGATTTGCCGGTTTTCACGGTTGACGGTCCAACCGCGGCAACACAGGTGTGCAGAGATCATACCTATATATGATCTCTGGTGTGTGTGTGTGTGTGTGTGTGTGTGTGTGTGTGTGTTTGTGTGTGTGCGTGTGTGTGTTGCGTGTGTGTGTGTGTGTGCGTGTGTGTGTGTGTATGTGTGTGTGTGTGTGTGTGTGTGTGTGTGTGTGTGTGTGTGTGTGTGTGTGTGTGTGTGTGTGTGTGTGTGTGTGTGTGTGTGTGTGTGTGTGTGTGTGTGTGTGTGCGTTACGGCTTGCTAATTATTCAATTAATCTGTGCTACCACACCTCCCATTCACGTATCACAAATATGGCGTCGTCCGACAAGGTAATGTAGCCTGTAACTAATAAACTATCAAACATACAGATGATACGGGAGTTCGAGTTAAGGTACAACGGGGCGTAGCCCGATTGTTCATTATTCGTTTAGCTTAGTAACAGAACCCATACGTGGGTGAACCAAATGCGTGACTCTTCTTGTTCTATCGCTGTAGGAACGTGAGGCGAAGCTAATAGATGCAGCACGCGATGGCAATCTGGAAGACGTCATTACACTTCTAGACCAGGGTACACAGATCGATGCCACTGATTGGGTGAGGAACATTGTGGTGGATGTTGTTTTCAGACACGTGAGGACCAGTTTCCTAACTCGTCTGAATCAGATCCAAGCAGGTGATTCAGCCGCTAGGCGGGCATAATTTCCAATGGTATCCGGAACAAGGCTTGAAAAAATATGCCCGCCTCGCGACTGAATCACCTCCGTTGGGTAGCGAATCAGATTCAGGCGTGTAGAAAACTGGCCGTGTAGGTAGTCATTACTACTGTATATTGCATCTGTACCAGTCAGATGACAGGTATTGAAATCAGTTTTGTGGTGACTTTAGTGAAAAGGGCACTGTCTGTGGTGTCCGACAAGCTTGATGTAAACAGATCTTTCTAGGACACATAATATACGGTGAATCAACTCAATCACATACAACTACAATACGGTACATATACTGATAAATAGAATATGAGTTCACTATCCTCCCCTTCATTCAGACACTGGAGTAGTGTGTTGGCTTCTTGATCTTCCTTCCACACAGTACCTAGTGTTAATTGTTCATTTTCCAAATGGTTCCTGCGTTGATAGGGGCGGGAGAGGGGGGGGGGGGGGGGGGGGGGCTGGCAATGGTGATGTGATGGTCACTGAGGTAGCTTGTCACCAGGTTCTGTGTTTTGGACAGCTGGCATGGGTACCTCAGGTATTATGGGTAACTCTGGTCAGCAGAGTCACCTTGCCTGTCCAACATCCACTCTTGTTCAACTGCCATGCTACCTGGTTCATCCTCTATTCCATTTCCAACACCTGTAGCTGTCATCTGGTCTGCATGTCTCTTCCACACTCCACCCCCATCTATTTCTACCTTGCATGACTTGCTGCCCAATTGTGGCTGTTTGCCACCGAGAATGACCAGACCTGTAGTCTGTAACCATAACTCCGTTTCCAACATCAAAAATACATTCAACTGAGCACTGCAGACCTCAACAGCTCCTGTCAACTGACAGTCTGTCATTAGGAGACTGAGTCTGCATTGTAGATCCCTCCCCATCATCAATGTTGCCGGTGTGGCTTCTGTGGTAGAATGTCTTGTGTTTCGGTAGTTCAATAAGAAGCTGGCCAGGCTGTGCTGCAGTGTGTCCATCTCTTTTTAATACCCTTAATGCTTGTTTTAATGTTTGAATGAAGCATTCCACTAGACCATTTGTGGCTGGATGATATGGACTAGGGAGGTGTACATGTATGTTATTCAAGGCCAGGAAATAGTTTGAATCCTGCTGAAGTGAACTGGGGCCCATTATCTGTTACCATTTGCAGCGGTATTCCCACCAGGCAAAGATAGCACGCAGTTCATCCACTGTCTAGTCTGTGGTGGTTTCATCCATTGCCACAACCTCCATTTCGAATAGGCATTCACAATGACCAAGAAGCTTTTCCCCTGAAATGGTCCCTCAAACTCCACATCGATCCTCCTCCACGGACCATCAGGAAATTCCCATGGGTGTAGATGGGTTAGTTTGGGGTCTCCATCATCTGGCACCCTCCACAGTGTTGGGCAGCACCCTCAATGTCCTTATCAATGTGAGGATGCCACACCCATCTTACCCACACCCAAATGATTCCCATGGAGTTCCTCCTGTACCCTAACTTTTGGAATGACCACCCTCGTTCCCTACAAATAGACAACCTTGTTCTGTGGTTAGCTCATGGCGTTGTCAACAAACACCAAGCTTGATGTCTTCCACCATTTTGGGCCATCCTGATTGAACATGTGTGAACACCTTTGACAGTAGAGTGTCCCTCCCTGTTTCCCTCTTTAGATGCCCTGCTGTAAGCTGAAGCAAGTTGATTTGCTTCATGGAAAACACATGTACTTCTTCTGTGTCCTCACCTGTTTGCTGATGGGGAATGGGTAGCCTAGACAGTGTCCACATTAGCATGTTGGGTTGTTCTACGGTATGTGATATTGTAGGAATATCCCAAAAGATGGTGGTCAGCCATGAGCTTGCGTAAAATGAATGCCATACAGGTATTGGTGGAAGTACTTCACTCCCCATGCCACTGCCAGATCGCATGATAGGGTCAGTGATAGTTCTGAGTTGAAATGAATCACAGGTATAATTTAGGGTGGCTGAATATGGCATCCATATTCATGTGATGTGATGCACCTCAAACTGTACTCTCTTCATGTACATGTATGTGTCATGTGTGTTGGTATGGGTTCATCAATGGTTTACTGGCTGTCTGAAATATTAAATTCCACAACAGGTCAAAATGGTGATCTCCATTTCAATTTTAGGTCTGAAATCAAAAGCCAATGGCAAATCCAGGTTTATTTTGCCGGGTGGTTGGGGTAGGCTAGGGGAGTATGAGGTGAGAGAATGTGGGAGGAGTACCATATCCCATCCAGCCAGCTAGGGGAGCGCTCTAACCTCTCCCTTTTGGGGTCTGGGGAGGAGCCCCAGAAGCATTGCTAACGTAGCTATTTTGATGTTGACAAAACAATTGTCAGAAGCAAGAAATAAAAAAAGACCTGTCTCACTTGAAAAATTAATGTACATGCTAAAAGTGAGGCTGCTATTGTTGTAGCTGTCATAGTGTCATGTTGAATGGCTACACAGTAAGTGAATTTCCTCTTGCTCAGAGTAGTATACGAAACAAGCAGCAGGGCACTAAAGACCAAACATACACCATTAAACGTATGGAAAAGTCATTGAGAAGTCTAGTGCCCTTTTTGTGCACATCACGTTGCGCAGCTGAATAATACATAGTGTCCTCCATTATAAGCCAGTGGTGTGTCCCCACCAGCTATATGACCCACCCACCTGGTGGGTCATATAGCTGATGGGGACATAGTATATGTGATCATTGCCCTCATGGTCCTCTGGCTTACTTTGTGATGTTTGTGCAAATCATAGAGATGGTTATATAGCGGAACTGGAGGGCAGATACCCACCCCCACCCCCACCAGCTATATGACCCACCCCACCTTTGTTTATGTGATAATTAATTAGAATACACTTTCTTCTGTCCCTCCCCCCATCCCAATGCCCTTTTAGAATAGCTCTGCACAACGGAATACTTGGACTATTTACATACCATGTCCTGTTCTAAGCCAGTGGTGTGTCCCCACCAGCTATATGATCCACCCACCTGGCTGGGTCCACCTTTGTTTATGCGGTGATTAATTAAAATACACTTAGTTCCAGATGCACTTTTCCCCCAATGCCCTTTTAGAATGGCTCTGTGAATAGATATCAATAGATTTCAGCAGGTTGTTGTACTAATTTGCATTACATAGCTGCATTGCAAGGCCGAATATTTAGTGCAGGTAAATTAGTTGGTGATTTTAAGCCACTGCAAATGCTAATGCTTGACCGATGGGAGCACTCCCCCATACCCCCTAGCTGGATGGGTAGGGCTCCTACTCCCTCACCCAACCCATGCAGTCCCCTTCATAACAGCTGCCTATTACCACTCTGTTACAATCTGGGTTGGACCGAAACTAGATCCTACCGCACGCTAAGGCAGACGACAACGCCGCTAGTGAGAGCTAACCCAGACCCAGCAACAAGAGTGGTATAAAAGATCTGATCAACAGAACAGTGTGTGCACATATATAGATAACATTGACCAATCACAGAAGGCCACATTAAACTGGCCAATAGGGTAACAGTAGATAAGGATCTGCACTGTCATTGCCTAGCGCTATAACCTGCTCTGGCAGGCTCCTATTGTTACTGCGGTAGTAAACACATTACGTCAGGATACCACACTTCCTCCTTCCTTAATTATCTTCCTCATTAAACCTCACAGGAGGCCTTCTGGTCCGTCCAGATCGCCTTAGTTCAGGTCCATCTGCTGGTGCATGTAAAGGAGGAGGTTGCGGTTCTGGTTCTGCTGCAGGTTGAAGATCAGGTTCCACAGCAGGTACGAAGTCACTCCAAGTGTTGTTGTCCTGTGTCACGGTAGTCGGTGCTTCCTCCATCTCTATGGGTGCAACTCTTGCACGAATCTGGTCATAGTGCCTTTTCACCTTGCCCCCATCTGACAACTCCACCCAGACAGATACAGGACCTCGGATCCCTAAGATCACACCACTTAGCCATTTTGGTCCCCTACTGTAGTTACGAGCCCAAACATGATCTCCAACATTGAATGACCGTTCTCTTGCCCCTCTGTCATGGTACTTCCTCTGTTTTTCTTGGGTAGCCTTCACCCTCTCCTCCACACCAGGATGCAACAGCGATAAGTGGGAGCGCAGCCTTCGTCCCATCAGGAGCTCAGCCGGTGACAATCCTGTAGTGGTGTGGGGAGTGATTCTATACTGAAAGAGAAACTGCAACAGGCGACTTTCTACTGACATCCTTTTGTCTGCTGTCTTCTTTAAAGCCATCTTCATGGTTTGCACCGCTCTCTCCACAAGCCCATTTGAGGCTGGATGATAGGGAGAAGTTGTGACATGCTTGACACCATTACTCCTTAGAAAATCTTTAAACTCCTGACTGGTGAAAGCACTGCCGTTGTCAGTTACAACTGTTACAGGCAATCCATGACATGAGAAAGATGACTCCAGCTTCTGTATTGTCACTGCTGAAGTAGCAGATTCTACCACGTGAGCATCCAACCATTTGCTGTGAGCATCTATGATCAGTAGAAACATCTTTCCTTGAAAAGGGCCTGCGTAATCCAGATGAAGTCGACACCATGGCATTTCTGGCCACTCCCATGGGTGTAAGGGTGCTGGTGCCGGAGCCTTCTGATGGACTTGACAGCTCCCGAGGGAAAAACATTGCGATGAATCGCGTGCCAGCGCGCTTAATGGCATTGAATGGTGATTTAGCGCTACAATTATTGTAGCGTCACGTTAATACGCGTTACAAGTTTGGATAACGCGATTCAGCGGCAAAGTTAATTTCGACCTTCGCATGGCGCATGCAAACATGTATGTGTACTGCGTGTTCAAATGGCGTTTTGGCGTTTGCATTGGACGGTCAACAGACTGAGACTGACACCAGAGACACAGCCTGTAGAAAATACTACGCTAACTGTCTTCACAGGCCCCGGGACGCTGTGTTCAAATGAGTGTGGCTTCGTCAAGTGAGGGAACATACATAGCGATTTAAACCATCAGATGGGATGGTCGTAGACAGCCACCACCTGTGGATCGAGGGCAGTCGTCTTCATGGGGGAGGGCCTGTTCAAATGGGCGTGGTTCCATCACGTGAGTCATGTGTAGGGGTTTAAATTTTACTCGTAGCATCATCAGAACTTTGGCTGGGATGGTCAGCATCAGCAGGGTAGACTCAAATACAGACACATCCTGTGGATGACAGTCCTCTTCATGGGAGGGCGTGTTCGAATGGGCGTGGTTCGTGGTTCCATCACGTGAGTCATGTGTAGTAGTTTAAATTTGAAATTTTACGTGTACCATCCATCAGAACTTTGGATGGGATGGTGTGTAGACTCTAAGACTGACACAACCTATGGAAGACTGTCGTCTTCATGGGAGGGCGTGTTCGAATGGGCGTGGTTCCATCACGTGAGTCATGTGTAGGGGTTTAAATTTGAAAATTTACGTGTACCATCCATCAGAACTTTGGATGGGATGGTGTGTAGACTCTAAGACTGACACAACCTATGGAGGACTGTCGTCTTCATGGGAGGGCGTGTTCGAATGGGCGTGGATCCATCACGTGAGTCATGTGTAGTAGTTTAAATTTTACTTGTACCATCCATCAGAACTTTGGATGGGATGGTGTGTAGACTCTAAGACTGACACAACCTATGGAGGACTGTCGTCTTCATGGGAGGGCGTGTTCGAATGGGCGTGGTTCCATCACGTGAGTCATGTGTAGGGGTTTAAATTTGAAATTTTACTTGTACCATCCATCAGAACTTTGGATGGGATGGTGTGTAGACTCTAAGACTGACACAACCTGTGGAGGACCGTCGTCTTCATGGGAGGGTGTGTTCGAATGGGCATGGTTCCATTACGTGAGTCATGTGTAGGGGTTAAAATTAAATTAGAAATTTTACTTGTACCATCCATCAGAATTTTGGATGGGATGATGAGTAGACTCTAAGACTGATGCAATCTATGGAGGACCGTCGTCTTTATGGGAGGGCGTGTTCGAATGGGCGTGGTTCCATCACGTGAGTCATGTGTAAGGGTTAAAATTACAAATTTTACTCCTACAATCCATCAGAACTTTGGATGGGATGGTGAGTAGACTCTAAGACTGACGCAATCTATGGAGGACTGTCGTTTTCATGGGAGGGCGTGTTCGAATGGGCGTGGTTCCATCACGTGAGTCATGTGTAGGGGGTTAAATTTGAAATTTTACGTGTACCATCCATCAGAACTTTGGATGGGATGGTGTGTAGACTCTAAGACTGACACAACCTATGGAGGACCGTCGTCTTCATGGGAGGGCGTGTTCGAATGGGCGTGGTTTTATCACGTGAGTCATGTGTAGGGGTTAAAATTACAAATTTTACTCCTACAATCCATCAGAACTTTGGATGGGACTGACGCAATCTATGGAGGACTGTCGTTTTCATGGGAGTTTGTGTTCAAATGGGTGTGGCAGTGTTCAATTGTTGTACTATTGTGTTGAATGTAAATCAATATTTATTAAAGGCTACAGTCAGCTTGCTTTATAATGTTGGTGCTTTAAAATAGAAATAGGATCCTAGAAGTTATTCATGTGGATGAATATTATATACAGCTGGTATGTGGTTATCAAACAGCTGGATCTGAAAGAACTGCCATGTATTGAATTTACTCTTCCCAGGTTAATGTATTCACAATTGATGTGTGTATTGTGCTCTTGCCAAGCTCTTGTGTACAAAGTTAGATGGCTTAATAGATGTATGTAAAATGTTTTTACCGAATTGCTTATTTCAATCGCTTGTTTTGCATCAGCCAAAATTGATAAGTGGCTTCTAGTTGTTGCTGATGGATCATAGGGCCAGCACATACTGCACTCTAAATATTGACCTTGAATGGTACAAGTATTGCAACCGAAGTATCCATTGTATTGGACAGAGTTTGCAACCTTTGCCTTGGCTGGCAAATCCGCTGTGCATAACAGTATCATAGCTTTTGAGGTCATTGTTCCTCCAGGTGTTTGAGCTTGTATTCCTGTTATGAAATGGCACATATTTGAACCAATCTATTGTAATGCTCTTACTGTTCTGATTCAAGCTGTTAAACTTCTCTATTAAAGGCTTGAGCAGTGTCGTCATTGTAGGTTTTTCTTTGGAAAATCATATTCCACCAAGCAATACATGTTGTTTTGAAAACCTGTCGTAAACATTGAAAAGTTAATACATTCAGTTCAATACTAGATAGTACCTCAATTTTGGTATACTGAGCCATACAGGCCAAATTTAATATAAGCTGCAGAGGATTTAAATACTGCCACTCCATCGGTATTAATTGTAAATGAAATGTTTGCTGGATATGCAGATGAAAGGAAACCACCAGGTAGTGAATGCTTTTTGTACTGCTCGCCATCACATATATATCAGTTATGCAATCTTCTAAAAATTATACTGGGAACGGCACAGCATTAAACTTTCCAGTACCTATCGAGAAGTTTCTTGAATCGAGTCTTCGTTCTTGCAGGAATGTCATCTTCCGTTCCGCTTTGCAGAAACTCTCTCTTTCGTTTGCCCCGAACGGCTGGATTCATATAGCATCCGCTTTGATAAATTTAAATTTAAATTTAAATGTGTCGACCTATCGGATTGGTGTGATTTCTTGAGTGAACAGCAGCTGTCAATCTTCAATTATAGCACACTTCCACGCTTTCGCAACACAGATATGACATCAAGAAAGTAACAAAGATTACAGCGACCTGGACTCGTAAGACCATTGTAGACCATCGTTGTGCCCCCGCCCCCCCCCCCCCCCCCCCCCCCCCCCCCCCCCTGGATCCGCTACTGTAGAGTGTACAGTATCGTTTTCGCAAAGTGCTATAACTATTAATTATGTATATAGCCGCTTTGGATATCATACTTTTAATCCGCAACTTCTTTTCATAGCTTCTACTCACGCGCTCGTACACTTTTTGTCTGACGACACTATTGTGAAAGTGCCTTTGAAGAGAAGTGTTGAGGAGTCAACTGTCTCGTCAAATGGACTGACGGAGTGCAATATGAGGCTACTGTTAAAGCAATAGGTAAGCAGCAAACATTCGCTAAGCAACCGCGCCTACATTCTTGTGTGTATTACAATGTAGGGTCAGCTGAGAAGATGCAGTCCATCCAAGACAAGATGATGCTAAGCGGAAGTGACGAAAGTGACAGGGATGAGGAAGATGCAGAGTGGAAAGCAACACAGGGTAAAGAAACAGACACTGTTGTAGTTGAGGAAGACGACGTAGCAACAGAGGTATGTGTATATTAGCTTTCTACAAGCACGTGCCTTAACTATCTGTTTTATATAGGGTGCTGCAAGAAAAAGACCGAAAGCTGCAGCACCAAAAAAATCTGCTTTAAAAGCGGAAGCGAGCCGGATGAACCAGGAACTCATGAAGGTACATGTAGGAGTTTTGGTTTTAACGTTATTGACGTTTCTTCGTACAGCAGGTACCTCTGCTAGCAACTCCAGGCCTTGACAAGGACAGCTGCACAGACGCAAGTTTCAAGGCAACTGTTCTGGAGGTAGCAATTTTGTATGTTGATATAAAACATTGCTAACTGTCCTGATTGTCAGAAATTGAGCAGTATAGAAGAGTTTTTGAGAGTTCATTTTCAACATGAGGATAGAAAGGTACATTTCGTGCAAGAATGCATGAGGTACAGTGAGTGTGTCAATGCACATTTCTTATTATGTTCAACAGAAAGCTACGTGTTCTTATTCTGAAACCTCAATTGGCCTCTACAATTCAAGATCGCCTGTGGCATCAGCCTCAAGCAGCCTCTACAATTCGAGGTCGCCTGTGGCATCAATCCCACCAAACAGTTCACAGGCTATAACAAGTCCAGAAGGTAGAAAAGAATAATTAATTACCGATCACTCATGTGATTTCATCTGTCATGCAGCTAAACCAACCACTGTGGTTGAAGAAGATAAAGGTGAATTATACTTGTACATTTAATACATTACAATTTGCATGCGTGGATTACAGGAGGATGCTGGCTGGGGAATCCACATTCCCATGTGCAAGAAATGAAAAAGGTCTGGATCCCAAAAGGTGAAACGAATAAAGTATCGATGGCAGAGGCCATATCTACTGATCCCGCCCGTCTGGCTGTAAATCTGCTGACGGTATTCTTCTGTAAAGAAGAGCCGGGCTCTGGGAACTGCACGCCAGCCCCAGGCAGACAGCTACTCAATCCTGCCATTATCCAAGGCATTCGATGTAAGCAATTGATACTTGAATAATGCATTATAATTCATTTAATACACAATTACAGTACACGTTAATTACAAGTATCCAGCTGATTCGGATGAAGAAAAGGCAAGATGGAAAATATTACTTCACATCAATTTGAATTCAAAGTGTCGCAATGCTAGAGCCAGTCTACTGAGTGCCTCGGATCCGCCGGATTAGACAGCATTCCCGACAGCAGCAAACATGTGGACACTTCAGCTTGAATGTTGTGTGTATGCTTGCAGACCTGAATGAAATTTGAAACAACACACGGTTAATATTATCTAAACTCATATTAAAGTAATTATTAATAAATGCAGCGCAAATCGCAATCCCACGTGATAAATCGCGCTAACAACGCAATCGCGTCACGAACAGCGCGATAAATGTAAGTGCGATTAATCGCTTAACGCGCTGCCAGAGGCCATTCTGACGTGTAATAGCGCGATTAAGCGCGCTAGCCATGCACAGGGCATTAACGTAAATCGCGATGTAACGTTAGCGCCTCTTGCGCGATTAAGCGTGGTTTATCACGATTTTTTTCCCTCGGGAGATCTCGCACCTCTTGGCTCTATCCTCTAAGTCTGCGTCCAACTTAGGCCACCACACGAAGCTCCTGGCCAGACTCTTCATCCTGGAGATACCTTGATGCCCCGCATGAAGTTCCTCAACCACCAACTTATGACCTGGTTCTGGTACTATGACTCTCTGTCCCCACAAGATGCATCCATCTTGCAAGCTTAGTTCATCTTTCCTTTGTCGGTATGGTCGAAGATCCTCTTCCCGTTCCCTCTCTGGCCATCCATCTGTGAGCCACTTCTTGACCTTTGACAAGACAGGGTCCCTCTCGGTCCACTTAGCTATCTGTTTAGCATTGACAGGAGATGCTTCTAGTGTTTCCAGCAACAAAACTGTCTCCCCTGGTAATGGAACTTCTGATGGACACTCAGGAAGTGGCAATCGGCTCAAGACATCAGCATTAGCATTTTCCTTCTCAGGCTTGTGAACAATCCTATACTGGTAGGCACTCAGGATCAATGCCCATCGCTGCAGTCTAGCAGATGCCATTGGTGGTATTGCTTTGTCTTCCCCAAACAGGTGCCTCAAGGGTTTATGGTCTGTGAAGATTGTAAACTGGTGTCCCATCAGGAAATTGTGGAACTTCTTTACACCAAAGATGATAGCCAGTCCCTCTTTATCAAGTTGAGAGTAGTTCCTTTCAGCCGGTGCTAAGGTTCTTGAGGCGAATGCTATCGGTCGCTCACTGCCGTCTGGAAAACGGTGTGCTAGGACTGCCCCAACTCCATACGGTGACGCGTCACACGACAAGATCACCTCCTTGTTGCTATCAAAATGTGTGAGCACTTGAGATGAGGTCAGCTGGCTTTTAGCACAATCGAACGCCTTCTGATGAATGTCCAACCATTGCCAAGGCTTGCAGTTTTCTAGGAGCGAATGCAGTGGAGCCAGTTTGGATGACAGATTAGGAAGAAACTTGCCGTAATAGTTGATCAATCCTAAAAATGATCTCAACTGCTGTACATTACTGGGTACTGGAGCCTCTTTGATGGCTGTCACTTTTGCCAAAGTAGGAAAAATCCCTTCCTTTGAGATGCGATGTCCCAGGTATTCCACTTCCGCCATCATGAACTTGCATTTCTCTGCCTTCAATCTCAGTCCTGCTGCCTCCAGTCTCTTCAACACTTCGTCCAGGTTCTTCAGGTGCTCCTGTTCTGACTCTCCTGTGATAAGGATATCGTCAATATACGCCACCACCCGCTGGATCCCTTGCAGTAGGCTCTCTATAGTCCTCTGGAATACAGCTGGCGCTGATGCCACTCCGAATGGTAGCCTATTGTACCTGAAAAGCCCCTTGTGTGTGTTGATTGTGACGTAGTTCCTGGACTTATCTTCCAAAGGCAGCTGAAGGTAGGCATTTGCTAAGTCCAACTTTGTGAATGATTGTCCCCCTGATAGAGCTGCAAAAAGGTCCTCTATGCGTGGTAACGGGTATTTCTCTGTCTTGGCAAACCTGTTCACCGTCACCTTGTAGTCCCCGCATATCCTGACAGAACCATTCTCCTTGAAAACTGGAACAATAGGAGCTGCCCACTCCGAGAACTGTACTGGTTCTATGACCTTTTCCTCTGCCAACCTTTCCAGTTCTTTCTCCACCCTTGCTCTCAAAGCCAAAGGTACTATCCGTGGCTGAAAAAACTGTGGCTGTGCTCCAGGTTCTAAGTGGATTTTTACCTCCATTCCTTTTATCTTGCCTAGCCCCTCTTTGAACACCTCTCCATGCCTCTGCAACACTCCTTGCAGTGTTAAGGTAGCAGCACAGTTCAAATGAAATAATTCACCCCAGTTCAGCTTCAACTGTTTCAGCCAATCGCGGCCCAGGAGACTTGGTCCATTTCCTGTCACCACCAGTAAGCTTAGTCTCCTCTTCTGACCACCATACTCCACAGCCACATTCAGTTCTCCCAACGCTTTGATGACTTCACCGGAATAGGATCGCAGTGTCACGTTGGTTGGGCCTAGCTTAGGAGTCTTGTCTGTCCACGTCTTCTTGAGTGTCACTTCACTGATCAGGGATACTGAGGCGCCTGTGTCTACCTCCATCTGTAGTGAATACTTGCCTTCCACTTTTACAGTGACCAGTAGTGGCTTAGTAGCTGCTTTTCTCCCGCCTCCCAGTTTGAAGATAGTGTGGACTGTGAGACTATCGTCGATCACCACTGCATTAGCCTTATGTGGTTTCGGCGCACCTGATTTCTTTGCTTTACTCCCTTTTGCCCTGCCAGTACCAGTGGACGTCTTAGCTTTCCGGCATACTCGAGCCGTGTGACCTATCTTCCCGCACGAGAAACACTCCGCGTCCTTGAACTTGCAGACTGGAGCCAGGTGCTTGCCTCCACACCTATAACAAGTTGGGCTACCTTTCCCTCTAGCGTGCTCTTTACTACCGTCTTGCAGTCCCTCAATGGCGTGTACAGGAACTGCTTGGGCTGACTGCAGATCCGCTGCGCCACGATCCGCCGTTTCCAGAGCCTGTGCTATATCCGTCGCCTTCCTCAGGGTCAGGTTCCCAGCAAAAAAATCTTGTGAATCTTGGTCAAGATCTTGGCATTCTTGAACAAGATCTTATGTATCTTGGTCATGATACAAGATTCTTGACCAAGGTAACCAAGATCTTGACCAAGATTTTTTGAATGACACTTCGATTTTAAAAAGTATGATGTGAAAACCATAAATAGTAATTGTTAAAATGGATTGCCATCAAGATAGTTGTTTTTTCAAACAGAAGAAATCACAATATTTTATAATAAAAAAATTGCAAGAATCTTGAGCAAGATAATATGAATCTTGATCAAGATCTTGACCCAAGAATCTTGACCCGGATCCTTGAGTCTTGACCAAGACAAGATTTTGTGAATCTTGACCAATGTTCGATTACATGTTAAATCTACAATGTTTCATATCGGAAGATTCATATCACAAGGATACAAATCCTCACCTAAATTTGTATTTTAAAAGTTAATTGTACAACAGTTTAAAGTTGGTTAGGGCTGACTATATGCATGCCAGTGACACATTGCTTTCTTATGCTGTGGTGGTGCCTTCTCATATATCATGAATTTATAAAACTCTAATTTTAACAATACAATGATATGTTTCATAATCATCAAAATGTTCAAAATAGGTACAACAAAACACACAGCATATGCAGATAACAACGTGCACATTAACAAATCAATGATGCTCAAAATGATTTGGTTGCACTACAATATAGTCTGTGGCAGAATGCTTTATAGGTATATGGACACATAGTTGAATGATGGCATTTGCTGCAAAAGTTACAATAGCATTGGTAACTGATAGTTTTCTCACTTTAAAAAGGAAACGATTCAATAAAGCAGATCCGTTGATCAATGAGCTGTTCTTAATACATGGTGTACCAATATCATTAAAGATGTTCTCATGAAGTGTTTCAAAAACGTTTCCTATACCTATCACACTACCATTAATCATGCAAAATCTTCGTACTGAAACAAATACTAAGTTCTCATTGTATTTTATTTGGCATACTGAACTATCTCTTTTTCTTTTATTAATCATAGGTCGAGGTTTCACTTCTTCATTGTGTATTTTGAAAGATGGAACGATACTCACTCTCTCCTCTTCAACTAACATCCTGTCTTTTAACCCTATAACGGCCATAAGCGTATTTATACGCTTAAACATTAGGTAATGGCACGGCCGTAAGCGTATTTTTACGCGCGTCAATATTAAGAGCTATTTGAATTGTGGCGTAGACAACGCGTTACTGATCGTGGTTATTGCAATACAAACACGTAGTACAGAGGTTTGCATTTGTTCTAAATGGTTCTTTCGTCAAAAAAAATGTACGTAACGGTAGACTTAGGGGTTACCAAAGTATTCACTAAGCGGGACAAGCAGCAGGTATTACATAGTGCGGTTTGTTTGTACACGCGAGTCGGCAGGCGGCTGTAATCTCGGATCTGTTTATCTACATCTACCATAAGTGCAGGTAGGTAATATATTCATGCAACACCATAAATATATTCATGCAACACAATAAAAACACCTTAGAAATGGCTATGAGATTTAGCATTGCACAAGTGCTGGCAATGCTTGAGAATGATGACATCAATGGCGACGAAGATGTGCCAATGATGCCAGGTAGTGACGATGAGTTTGGGAGCGAGGGTAGTGGTGATGAGCTTCTGGATGACATGGGTGAGGAGGATGTGCATACCACTTCTGAGGTCTGTGCAGGTGAGGAGGGGGAGCAAAATGGCAGCGAAGATGAGTTCCACCACCAGAACTATTTCGATGACATGGGTGAGGAGAATGTGCAAACCACTTCTGAGGCTTCTGCTGGTCTGCGGGAGCAAAGCAATAGCGTTCACCTGGAGAACACACTCCCTCAAAGTACCAATGTTACGCATGATGGTGCACAGGCCTCAAATGTACCTCAAAGGTGGTCATCCTCGTTTACACCAATAGCCGTAACCCCATTCAGCAATCCTGTTGGTCCAACATTCACTGTGGGGGAGGATGCAGGAGAGATATTCAACCATTTCTTTACTGACTCCCTAATTGACCACATTGTGATACAAACAAACAAGTATGCCCAAGAAACAATGGAGCCTACCAAGTTCCTAAAGTGGAAGAGTGTCACGACAGAAGAACTGAGGGCATATTTTGGCTTCATGATCTTGATGGGCCTGGTGAGAATGCCAGAGTTGGAGGACTATTGGAAGTTGGATCCAGTGTTCAATTATCCACCAATTGCTAGCAGAATATCTAGGAATAGATTCAAGGAAATATCTAGATTCCTACACTTTGCAGACAATCAATCACTAGTAAATCGAGGCGAACCTGGTTTTGACAGACTGGGAAAAGTCAGGCCAGTGATTGAGGAAATCAGCAAATCTCTGCTTCACAACTATGATGTGTCAAGAGACGTAGTGGTAGATGAAGCTATGATCCCGTTTAAAGGTCGATCATATCTGAAGCAATATCTCCCAAAAAAGCCTGTCAAATGGGGGATAAAGGCATGGTGTTTGGCTGATAGCCACAATGGGTATGTTCAGAAAGTGGATGTATATGCAGGCAAGACCATGGGGGAACGAAAAGATTGGAACATGGGTGAGCAAGTTGTCCTGGATCTAACTTACCACTTGCGAGGACAGTACCACCATGTGTACTGCGACAACTTTTTCACATCTAGTCGTCTCTTAGAGGAGCTCCTTGCCAACGGCATATACGGTTGTGGCACGGTCCGTCAAAATACCAAAGGTTATCCTGCGCACCTAAAGATGTCGGGAAAAGGAAAGCGAGCCCAAAGGAAACTTGGGCTTATCAACAGGTTAGATTTTTAAAATTTAAACATACTCTGCTTTATAGTTATGTCTTGGTTTTGCAGAGGTGACATGGTAGCACAACAGCAGGGGCCACTGGTGTCCACAGTGTGGTTAGATACCAAACCAGTGACAATGATGGCGACAAACTGTCAACCAGGAGAAACATCTACTGTAAAAAGAAAGGCATCAGATGGAAGTAAAGCAGACGTGAGGTGCCCAACAACCGTAACAGCATACTCCCAATGCATGCATGGTGTCGACTACAACGACCAGTTGCGCCAGTATTATTCAGTACCTACAAAATGCCGTAAATACTACAAGTATATATTTTGGTTCTTGTTTGAACTGGCTTCAACAAACAGTTATATACTAATGAAGCAATATACGTCTACAACTATGGCACTGAAGGACTATAGGGAAAATCTGGCCAAAAGCCTCATCGGGACCTACAATTCTAGGAAACGACCTGGGCGCATACCGTTACAGCCAATGCAAGTTGCTGAGGTACACTTCCCCAAAAAATTCAAAAAAGAGGGTCAAGTGAAAGCAGCAAGGTGTGATAGATGCCAAAAATTGGGTAGAAGGAAAGAAACAACGTGGTTCTGTTACAAGTGCAAAGTACATCTATGCCACACTGGTGAAGATGATACAGACTGTTTTTTAATATACCATGATAAGTAAACATTATGCACATCATAATACACTACATAACCAGTTTCATAGCCTGTTCCCATGCATGTATATCTCATTCATTTACGTATATGTTTTCAATAGCATTCAGCAGATAGAACATTCATTTTCCTAACAACTTTAAGTTGCACCTAAATAATGTCTTTATTGACAAGTTGAATCACAGGTACAAACAAATACTTACGACAGCTTCTTACAGCACTGCATGGCGTTATGCACAGGAACCTTGGGAGGAGACAGTCAGGGCATTGGCCAGGAGATGTGGCAGTACTCACAGCGACCTGGGAGGAGACAGTCAGGGCACTGGCCAGGAGATGTGGCAGTACTCACAGGGACCTGGGGAGGAGACAGTCAAGGCACTGGCCAGAAGAGGTTGCGGTATGCACAGGGACCTGGGGAGGAGACAGTCAGGGCATTGGCCAGGAGAGGTCGCAGTATGCACAGGGGCCTGGGGAGGAGACAGTCAGGGCACTGGCCAGGAGAGGTTGCGGTATGCACGAGGACCTGGGGAGGAGACAGTCAGGGCACTGGCCAGGAGATGTGGCAGTACTCACAGCGACCTGGGAGGAGACAGTCAGGGCACTGGCCAGGAGATGTGGCAGTACTCACAGGGACCTGGGGAGGAGACAGTCAAGGCACTGGCCAGAAGAGGTTGCGGTATGCACAGGGACCTGGGGAGGAGACAGTCAGGGCATTGGCCAGGAGATGTGGCAGTACTCACAGGGACCTGGGGAGGAGACAGTCAGGGCACTGGCCAGGAGATGTGGCAGAACTCACAGGGACCTGGGGAGGAGACAGCCAGTACGCACAGGGACCTGGGGAGGAGACAGTCAGGGCACTGGCCAGGAGATGTGGCAGAACTCACAGGGACCTGGGGAGGAGACAGCCAGTACGCACAGGGACCTGGGGAGGAGACAGTCAGGGCACTGGCCAGAAGATGTGGCAGAACTCACAGGACCTGGGGATGAGCAAGTCAGGGCACTGGCCAGGAGATGTGGCAGTATGCATGTAGATCAGTGCAGATCAGTTTTATAGTACAGAACATATTGCAGCGGTAACTATATATATAAAATTCTGAAGCTAAAAGGATATCTTACTAGGATATGCTGCTGTACAAACGGTGCGTGACATTATTATCTAAGCAATACAAAACATACCTATACTGTCTGGTCATACTGTCTGTGTTTGAGCACCAAAACATAGGCAAACCGCATCGATGACGTAAGCAAAAGACAACAAAACGTGACAAAACAGCGTCTACGATGAACTTAGACCACACAAGCACCTCTAATATAGTGAAAAAGTCTCACGCTGACAAATAAAGCCTATACAAACCCAAGTAATCATTCATTCATCGGGTGGGCTACTATTAGAATCGCTAGAACACAACGACAAACATATCATAACAAATCAAAACGCACAATAGACAGTGTAATTCTACACAAGAAGGATAGGTAACAGGTTGAAAAACACTACGAAGCACTTTTTTGTAGTCCAACTGCTAACTAGGTAGACAAAACGAGAGCGCGCGTGAAAGACACATTTCGTACTACAAATTAGTAATTTAGAAAAACGGGTCACAACGATCAATTCATGGAAATACATTGCTAAAACATACTTTAAGACATCCACGGTGAATTTCAGCCAGTACACTAACGAATATGCGAGTTCCAAAGTGATTGCCGCGCACGCCATAACTTTCAAAACTCTAAAAAATAATTTGGCCGGAAGGTCACATTACGTAGATTTTAATTTGACCGTTATAGGGTTAATAAAGCATCCATTTCTTCTTTGGGTAATAGTAATTGTTTACATTTCCTGTTGTCCTCTTCATGATGAGACTTGTTTAAATACTTGATAAAAGATATTGTTTCATCATTGTTTTCATGTGGTACCGCTGCACAACTTGAGGCTTGATGCATCATAAATGACTCAACAAGTTGGGGCAGAATATTACCTGTGCCATGAGCATATTTACGCAAGTAGCCATTGAGATTTTCAAACCCAAATGTTGAATAACACCAGAGAGGACCCCAGTCCTCGACACAATCACATATGTGTGCTAACATATGAAAATTTGCAGTACACAGTGTCTTAGGATACAACTCTGGTAAGAGTTCATGGAATGTTTTTAGTAATTCTCTACATTTAGTTATGTCTTCCTTTCTTATGCAGGTGCCCAGAAGTATATGAAGACTAGTAATTAATAAAGAAAGATGGATCACATAGTCTGGTGGCAAGATGTGCATAAGTAATGGTATGGCATAATACAAGAGCCAAGCCCGATGTTCAGAAGCTTTCCAAAAAGTACTGCTCACCTTTAAAGATCGTGGTGAGCGTCGGAAGCTATGGGGTGGTTTAATTCTGAGCAACATTTTGTCAAGTTTATCAATCTCTTTGCCTATGTAAAAGCGACGATCTTTAAAGCTTCCATCTGACCAGTATTTTAAGAGCATTTTACTGATTCCCTCTAAAATCATGTGCATATAATCTATAGGAATATCTCTAACAATATCAATGTACAAAGATAAGACTGAATGACCCTTAACTCCATACATAGGCTTTCCTAATCTCTCAGCAAGAGTAGCCCAACTTTCCATGTCTTCTTTACATCGTTTTATGTAATCTTGGAGAGGAGGGAACAGCATTCTTTTAAACTCATAAACCCCTTCGTGAAGACAGTAGAGGCAGCCAAAGTAACCATTGAACTGAAGAGTGTTGGTTGCCAACGGTCGTGCCACTAAATCAAACACACACAATATGAGTTTAACCTTTATGACTTTATCTATACCATTTGCACTTATTGCAATGCCTTTTGTACCATACACCTTTAGCTTTTCAAGAACAGGTTGAAGTATCATTTCCAATTTTGGCTTTACTGGTCCTAGCCATATTCCTGCCAGTATAAGATTTGAAACGTTCATTCTTAAAGCTGGAGGCAAGCTTGTTAAGGCTAGCATTACTGGCCAAATACTTTGCCCTATACAAGAAAGCAAAATAAATAAATTAAAATGCACATCTGCATTGTTTGTCTAAATGTAGGATAGCAATGCTAACATTTACAGGTCATGCATAAACAAGTGCTTAAAACTATAAAAACTTACCACACGACTTAAACAGTGGCACTCCATCTGCATTCAGAATAAGACCTATGTGTTCTGCAAATTGATCCTCAAGTGTCACTTTCTGCTTATATTGTTCAAACCTTGCTCCATCAGAAATATCAGCTATGACTCCAGGTATTGCTGGTTTATATACATGATTATGGATAGTACTCCAGTTTTCTGAATAAGGAACAAAAGGTTGCATAAAATAGGCCTATTGTAGTATGTAACTTCAATCAACACAAACCTTCAACAATGCTCTTAAGGCGTGATTCAAAACTGAGTAGCGTGAAGTAACACACTTGTGTTGATGCAGTTTTACACTCGTGTTTGAGACATCCTTTCATTGCATCTTCAATCTCACCATAGCAAGTTGAACAATAGTATGTGTTAACTGTCTCCATACATCCAAACATATTTTTCAGAAGGTACAGTGATTTAGGGCTTAGATTTGGCTTTGGGCAATGAATTGATACTAAGTCTAGTAATTGCTTTGTAGCAACATCAGTTAGTTTATTTGCTAAACAGAATCTGTATATTGACAGCCAGCTAGCTTGAGTAGTAAGAGGGGCACCAGGATACAAAGGATCCGAAGGTAGTTCTGCAGGGAACACATACAGTGTGGGATGTAAAATGATATAGTTTTATTGTCACAATGCTCTTAAAAATACTGTACATTTGTAACATGTCCCATGCACAATGCCTTCTTACCTTTCATTTTCATATTCAAATGTTGACTTGTGCTGTTCACTATACAGGGGTTACAGTCTTTGGAATAACCAGCAGCATAAGATACAGGGTCTGAGCTACATTCCTGCATAGTAGGTGCTCTTAAGTCTTCAGCATCAGGTACCTCATCACACAACATGCCTACATCATCTCCCTGCAGAGCATTATTTGCTTCTCTTACACAATTACCAAAATGACTGCTGGTAGAGCTCTCATCACTTTCGATATCAGTATCATCTTCACTCTCCACATCTCTATCCTCATCACTATTTACGGCAGTGGTGGCATGATTGCCCATGCGTGAGCTTCCACCATGTGTAAGCACATCCCAGTCCACATCAGAGTCTTCTACAAACAATAAAAGTTGCAGCATAAGTGGCATTAGGGTGTGACCATGCACCAACACTAATACAAAATAAGACCACGCAAACTCTACACAGATGTTAGAAGTTAAGATAGTATTCAAGCATTTGTGATCTTCCTATTAACAAGTACATACCATTGACAGGCTTAAGCTCATCAGGAATATCAGAAACGTTGTCATCAAGAACATCACTATCCTCGTCACTATTTATGGTAGTGGTGGCATGATTGCCAATGAGTGTAGTTCCACCATGTGCAAGCACATCACAATCCACATCTGAGTCTTCTACAAACAATAAAAAGTTGCAGCATTACTAAGGCAAGTATAGCATTTTGATTGTGACCATGCAACAACACTAAGAACGCACATTTAAAAAATAAGAACACACAATCCTATTAATAAGTACATACCATTGACAGGCTCGTGTTCATCAGGAACATCAGGAACGTCGTCATCAAGAACATCACTGACACTAGGTTGACCTGTAGAATGTTGCATTTTAAAAATAAATATGGGTAATTCATATTACTATGCTCCTACTGTTTTGCCAACGTGCTGTACTTTCAGGAATCTGGGAACTGATATCAGTATTGTACAGTTTTCTTTTTGTTATGACTTTTCCTGTGTTGAAGCAAGTGTGATGTATGCATATGATCACCACACTCTTTGAATAATTAACTTCGTTGCGGGTTGCATGACCAAACCCATAAATTACGGTTACATGGCTTACCACAATCCGAAGCCTTGGAAAGCTTGTGTCGTCTAGCAGTTCGCGAGGGGATGGGAATAAGAGGGCTTTGAAGATACTTGTTGTACTTTCCTCTTCGTTTCTGAACTCGAATAACGTCGGCCATCTTTATCTTGTTCAGGGGGGGTTAATTATGACATTCTAACACGTGATTTCATTATCTCCACCTGTGCGTGCCATATGGCAAATAAGAGACAAAGAGAGTTACCTGCGAGACTAAAAGATAAAGCATGGGACGATCCTCCAGCGAAAAAACGTATGTTACTTATTAGTATGAATATTGCATATTTTTTTACTGTGATTCTAAATTTATAGAACGGGTGAAGGTGGTTTGCGTGGAAACGAATAAAACCCACTTTGTCATGACCACTGCACTTGAAAAGGAAGACCGCGATTTTGTAACGGATGAAGATCTTCAAGTGGGAAATGTGTTAGTGTGGACCAAAAACAAAAAGAGAACAACAGTCCGTGTGGTAGCACAAATTGGTAGGCAATTCAGCACATACACATGTACGATCGCAACATATATTTGCCCTGAACTCTTTAGTCTTTTTTAGCATACATAGTGGCACATTTGGTGGTTGTTATATAGTCTGGATTTGTAATAGAATTTTAACACCTGCCGCTTAATTACGCGTGCGAGGAGTATGACTGTTTTCTGTTTGGCTGATTTTCTGCAGAGCAACCTAAGATGTTTATAGAAGACAGTGCCAGTGGAAGTGATGAAGATGCAAGTGGAAATACGAAAGATGACAAAGAGGCTGGAAATACGAAAGATGACAAAGAGGCAAGTTATAATAAATATTGAACATTTGTATGCATGCTAAAATATTGTAATACTAGTGTGCTCTTTTGTTTGCTTGCAAACTGTATGTGTATGCTTGTGAATGAAGATATATTTGGGTACAATTACAAATGAATTTCCCACTTCAATACCCCCTTCCCCCCAATAAAAAAATCAAAAAAACTAAGGTAATAATAAGCATCACTAGGAATGTGAATTCATGCTCCACACTTGAACACATTCACTGGGACCATTATGTATATAGATGATGATAACATTAGAAAAATTTATACACTGAAAAAGTGTGCATGATGCAGACATTACGGCCACCATGGGGATGGTCTCAACAGGCACAACCATGGAGCAAACAATGTATGGATGCATATGAGGTAACAACTTTTTATATCCCATTGTGTTAGTGATTAAAATTTGTATCTGTATAAAGAATATGGAGACACAAATTACGAGCAATGAGGTAAGGTATCTGTATTAGTCACATAGCAGTCACATTTTAAAAATAATTTAGAAGATTGACTGTACAGTAAGAAAAGAAAATCTGTCTGAACCAAGAAGTGACAAGAGGAAAGAGTCATATGTAAGTTTACATTATTTTATCTCCCAGTTATCTTCTCCTCTAATGCAACTGTTCTGTATGTATTTATTTTATGTCTGTATTATGCATACATGTATGCCTGTACACATGTATACATATACATTATGTAAGCATGTATGGTTCATTTTGAAATTTTTTTCTCTGTTATGAGAAACAATTTTCAATTATCACATAGGAAAGTATTGTTGTTGATGAGCTGAAACTGATACGGGTGGCAGTGGAAGGCATTCTCACTCATCTGAGAACAAACAGCAACACAGGTATAAGTATTACATATTCTTTATTAATTCAGTTCATCTACTTCCACAACATAATTGAACCAACTTTTATAACATCAGTTCAACCTACTTCTACAACTCAATTTCAACCAGCTTCCATAGCTCAAGTTCAATGTACTTCAACAGTTCCAGTTATATCTCCTTCAAATTCTACAACACTGGCTTGTAGTTCAGATTGCGCACAGCCAGTTGGCCTATGTGGGACCTCCCACCTTCCTGAGTATTTCAGGGCTGTAAGTTACAGCAGTATGTAGCATTACAAGAATTTATATGCATATGTATGTTAACACAGAAAAGTGGTGTAGATTTGCTGAAGGTCAGAGGAACCACTGTTGTGAAGTATGCGTTAGGATTGATGGACGCGTTGTACACTGAGGAAGAATTAAGCACATGTTCATTTGTCCCTGTGGGAAAGTCCACAACTAGTGCAAAGCCACCTCTGTCCCCTACGAGAATGACATTGCTTGAAGGTATATGCTACAGATCATAATCTATACATGCATGTGACATATTGCATATTCTTTGATAGATTGCTTAAAAGAAAGGTTTACCAGCTCCGAGTTACAACATGATGCTGATGCTATGAGACAGTCCTGTAGCCAAAAATGCAGAGATAAATGCAGAAAGAAGTAGCTCTGTACTTGTAAGCATTATCTGTGAACGATGACAATGTACCTGCAATTATGTACTAAAAAAAAAATGAAAATGTTATGTGTTAAGAAGGCAAGATCATGTGTCAAAGAGGCAAGATCAGATCATGGGTCATGGAGACAAGATCATGGCCATGGTCGTGGGTCAAGATCATGGGTCAAAGACCCATGATCATGGGTCAAGGAGACCAAGATCATGGCCATGATCATGGGTCAAGGAGGCAAGATCATGGCCACAAGGAGACCATGATCATGGGTCAAGGAGGCAAGATCATGGCCACAAGGAGACCAAGATCATGGGTCAAGGAGACCAAGATCATGGCCATGATCATGGGTCAAGTATGCAAGATCTTGTACAAGATCTTGGGCAAGACAGTGTGGAATTTGGCCGCAATAATCCACAGCATCTTGATCTTGGCCATGATCTTGGTCATGTTCTTGGTCAAGATTTTTTCGCTGGGTTCGGTTCAGCCAGTAGCCTCCGCTGTATGTTAGGGTCGTTTACCCCTATCACGATACGGTCGCGTAGCATCTCTTCCAGGCTGTTACCGAAATCGCACTTGGTAGCTAACTGTCGCAACTCCGAGATGAACATAGCTACGTTTTCGTTGGACTGCCGCACTCTTGAATTGAACTTGAATCTGCTGACGGTTATCGCTGGAGCCGGGTTGTGGTGGTTGTTCAGCGTTTCCACCAGTTCGGCATACGTTTTGTCCGTCGGTCTCTGTGGGGATACGAGACTCTTTACCAGTTTGTAGGTTTTGGCTCCGCAAACACTGAGTAAAATCGCTCTCTGCTTCGTGGCATCCACCACGTCGTTAGCAATGAAGTACTGACTCAGCCTTTCAGCGTAAGCTTGCCAATCCTCGATAGCGCTGTCGAACTCTGCCATTCCACCATGGATCGCCATGACTGCATGCGAAAGTTGACCCTCGTCGCCAATTTGTTACAATCTGGGTTGGACCGAAACTAGATCCTACCGCACGCTAAGGCAGACGACAACGCCGCTAGTGAGAGCTAACCCAGACCCAGCAACAAGAGTGGTATAAAAGATCTGATCAACAGAACAGTGTGTGCACATATATAGATAACATTGACCAATCACAGAAGGCCACATTAAACTGGCCAATAGGGTAACAGTAGATAAGGATCTGCACTGTCATTGCCTAGCGCTATAACCTGCTCTGGCAGGCTCCTATTGTTACTGCGGTAGTAAACACATTACCTCAGGATACCACACACTCCACTTCTATCTTTACAGGATGGATGGACTCCACTGATGAGGGCATCATCAGGTGGGCATGTCACATGTGTGCAGCTGCTGGTGGATAGGGGTGCACAGATCAACCATCAGAACGAGGTGAGTGTAATTTGAGATCAGACCAATGTCTGTTGCTGAACACATCCCTGATGTGGAGCGCGGGCATGTTGTATGTGATCATTGCCCTCATGGCCCTCTGTAACTAGCATAGGGGAGGGCTGGATATACATGTAGGAGAGTCCATCTAAGCAAGCCATGACATGGGTGCTGTTTTACATACCGGAGAGGGGGGTGGGGCACAAAGTGGAGGATGAGGCACATGCCCCCCCCCCCCAACCAGCTATACATGTACATGTATGACCCACCCACCTGGCTGGGCCCATCTTTGTTTATGCGGTGATTAATTAGAATACACTTAGTTCTTCACCTTCCCCCTCCCCCCTCCAATGCCCTTTTAGAATGGCTCTGTGCATAGATATAAATAGATATCAGAAGGTAATTGTACTAATTTGCATTACCTATAACTGCATTGCAAGGCCGAATATTAAGTGCAGGTACATTTGCTGGTGTATTACATGTATGTTGTTCAAGGCCAGGAAATCGTTCGAATCCTGCTGAAGTGAACTGGGGCCCATTATCTGTTACCATTTGCAGCGGTATTCCCCATGGGGCAAAGATAAGACACGGCATTGACGCTGTTAGGATATGTTTTGGGGTTTAGGGTTTAGGGTTTAGGGCCTCGCCGAAGGCGCGAGGGACCAGGTCAATTTGCACCCGGAATCCGAATCCAGTGTCAAAAACCACCCGTCCAACACCAATTTTTTTAGCAATGTTTTGGCCGTCAACGACCACTGGACGAGGGCGCCTTCGGCGCCATATTAATACTCCTAGCATGCAGTTCATCCACTGTCCTGTCTGGTGGTTTCATCCATTGCTACAACCTCCATTTTGAATAGGCATTCACAATGACCAAGAAGCTTTTCCGCTGAAATGGTCCCTCAAACTCCACATAGATCCTCCTCCACGGACCATCAGGAAATTTCCATGGGTGTAGAGGGGTTAATTTGGGGTCTTCCTTATCATCTGTCACCCTCCACAGTGTTGGGCAGCACCCTCAGTTGTCCTTATCAATGTGAGGATGCCACAACCATCTTGCCCACACCCAAATGATTCCCATGGAGTTCCTCCCGTACCCTGTGTGGTGTACTTTTGGAATGACCACCCTCGTTCCCTACAAATAGACAACCTTGTTCTGTGGTTAGCTCATGGCGTTGTCAACAAACACCAAGCTTGATGTCTTCCACCATTTTGGGTCATCCTGATTGAACATGTGTGAACACCTTTGACAGTAGAGTGTCCCTCCCTGTTTCCCTCTTTAGATGCCCTGCTGTAAGCAGAAGCAAGTTGATTTGCTTCATGGAAAACACATGTACTTCTTCTGTGTCCTCACCTGTTTGCTGATGGGGAATGGGTAGCCTAGACAGTGTCCACATTAGCATGTTGGGTTGTTCTACGGTATGTGATATTCCAAAAGATGGTGGTCAGTCACAAGCTTGCGTAAAATGAATGCCATACAGGTATTGGTGGAAGTACTTCACTCCCCATGCCACCACCAGTTCTTCTATGTCTATTTGGGCATAGCTACATTCCACTGTTGTTAACGTTCGGGAAGCATATGCCACTGGTCTCTCCACTTCATCAGGCATAATGTGGGATAGCACTGCCCCTAACCCATATGGGCTTACATCGCATGATAGGGTCAGTGATAGTTGAAATGAATCACCGGTATAATTTAGGGAGGCTGAATATGGCATCCATATTCATGTGATGTGATGCACCTCAAACTGTACTCTCTTCATGTATATATATGTCAAGTGTGGTATGGGTTCATTGATGGTTTACTTAGCTATCTGGAAAATTAAATTCCACAACAGGTCAAAATGGTGATCTCCGTTTCAATTTCAGGTATGAAATCAAAAGCCAATGGCAAATCCAGGTTTATTTTGCCGGGTGGTTGGGGGAGGCTAGGGGAGTATGAGGTGAGAGAATGTGGGAGTAGTACCGTATCCCATCCAGCCAGCTAAGGGAGCGCTCTAACTACCCCCTTTTGGGGTCTGGGGAGGAGCCCCAGAAGCTTTGCAAACATAGCTATTTTGATGTTGACAAAAGTATTGTCAGAAGCAAGGAATACACAAACCTGTCTCACTTAAAAAAAAAATTAATTGAAATATTAATCTACGTGCTAAAAGTGAGGCTGTTGTTGTAACTGTCATAGTGTCATGTTGAATGGCTGCACAGTAAGTGAATTTCCTCCATATTTCTCTTGCTCAAAGTAGCATACGAAGCAAGCAGCAGGGCACAAAAGACCAAACATCCACCATTAAGACATATGGAAAAGTCCTCGAGCAGTCTAGTGCCCATTTTGTGCACATCACGTTGTGCAGCGGAATAATTGGACTATTTACATATCGTGTCCCACACTTAGTTCTTCACCTTCCCCCTCCCCCCTCCAATGCCCTTTTAGAATGGCTCTGTGCTTAGATATAAATAGATATCAGCATGTCACTGTAATAATTTACATCGCGTAACTGCATTGCATGGCCGTATAATCAGTGCAGGTACATTTGTTGGCTTTTCCATGTTTAACGTTTACTCATACGTGTTTAAGTGGTGACTTGAGTGAAAAGGGCACTGTCTGTGGTGTCCAACAAGCTTGATGCAAACATATCTTCTAAGAATACTAGTGCACATGGTATACAGTGAATCAACTCAATCACATACAACTACAATACGATACATATGGAATATGTGAGTTCACAATCCTCCCCTTCATTCAGACACTGGATTCTAAATAGTGTGTTGGCTTCTTGATCGTCCGTCCATACCTAGTGATAATTGTCCGTTGTCCAAATGGTTCCTGCATTGATGGGGGGGCCAATGGTGATGTGGAGTTCACCGAGGTTAGCTTCCCAGGCATGTCACCAGGTTCTGTGTCACTAGAGTCAGGTAATACCTCTGGGACTGGGTTTTGGACAGCTGGCATGGGTACCTCAGGTATTATGGGTAGCTCTGGTCAGCAGAATCATCTTGCCTGTCCAACCTCCACTCTTGTTCAACTGCCATGCTAACTGGTTCATCCTAAATTCCATTTCCAACACCTGTAGTAGTCATCTGGTCTGCATGTCTCTTCCACACTCCGCCCCCATCTATTTCCACCTTGCATGACTTGCTGCCCAATTGTGGCTGGTTGCCACCGAGAATGACCAGACCTGTAATCCCTAACCATATCTCCGTTTCCAACATCACAAATGCTTTCAACAGCTGCAGACCTTGACAGCTCCTATCTGACATTTTGTAATACTGATTCCTTCAAGTCTGTCATCAGAAGACTGAGTCTGCATTGTAGATCCTTCCCCATCATCAATTTTGCCGGTGTGTCTTCTATGGTAGAATGTCTTTCATTTCGGTAGTTCAATAAGAAGCTGGCCAGGCTGTGCTGCAGTGCTTGTTTTAATGTTTCAACAAAGCATTCCACTAGACCATTTGTGGCTGGATGATATGGACTAGACTTGAGGTGCTTTACATGTATGTTATTCAAGGCCAGGAAATAGTTTGAATCCTGCTGAAGTGAACTGGGGCCCATTATCTGTTACCATTTGCAGCGGTATTCCCACCAGGCAAAGATAGCATGCAGTTCATCCACTGTCCTGTCCGTGGTGGTTTCATCCATCGTCACAACCTCCATTTTGAATAGACATTCACAATGACCAAGAAGCTTTTCCCCTGAAATGGTCCCCCAAAATCCACATGGATCCTCCATGGACCATCAGGAAATTCCCATGGGTGTAGATGGGTTAGTCTGGGTTCCTCCTGTACCTTCTGTTGGTGCATATTTGGAATAACCAACGTAGCTCCCCACATTAGACAACCTTGTTCTGTGGTTCGCTCATGGCATTTGTCAAAACACACCAGCAGCATGTCTTCCACAGTTTTGGGCCATCCTGATTGAACATATTTGAACACCTTTGACAGAAGTGTCCCTCCCTCTTTCTGTCTTTAGATGCCCTGCTGTAACTGGAAGTAAGTCGATTTGCTTCATGGTAAACACATTTACTTCTTCTGGGTTCTCACCTGTTTGCTGATATGGAATGGGTAGCCTAGACAGAGTGTCCACATTAGCATGTTGAGTCGTTCTACGGTATGTGACGTCACATACCGTAGAACGACTCAACATGCTAATGTGGACACTCTGTCTAGGCTACCCATTCCATATCAGCAATGGTTGACAAATGGAACCCAGCAACCGTTCCATCCTCATGCTCTCGTCTCTGAACGAGAGCGAGAGACCCCCGCTAGTCCCCGTACAGTCCATGGCTGTACTTCCGGGTTTTGGGCCATCCTCTTCAACGGAATCGTCAAGCTGAGAGGTGAAGGGCAGGAGGGAGGAGGACATTTCAGAGTTAGGTTGAGTCCTGTATTTGACATCTAGGTTTAAACCGTTTATTACAGTTTGCGTGTTTTTTTCGTTATGTTTGATGTCTGTTATATATGACCAGGTGGCAACACGTTTGTAATTTCGGTTTGGTACAAGCATGTATTCCGAGGGTTCCATGTATATTTCGGGGGCATTTACATATCGTACCCATTTAGTTTGACAAGCCTTGTTTTCGGCTGTGTGATAGCTGATTAGGACGCTCGGGTGTTCTGGGATTTTAGGCTGGTACCTGTTCAGAGACGAGAGCATGAGGATGGAACGGTTGCTGGGTTCCATTTGTCAACCTATGAGGAACTTTTGAACCACGCAGAAAAGGAAGCCAAGGCAATTAAGAGAGAGAGAGACCAAAGCTCTCAATCGAAACTGGAAGAAGGTGAAAGACCACCAAAAAGGCCCAAAACCAGCCAACAAAGGTATGACATTGACCAATTACGCAGTGAGACTTGTATAACTTCCCAATGCCCTCTAGAAACCCGGGCAGAAACAGAAACAAGTACCCCCCAAGTAGGACACTCCTGGAGAGATCGTACTGAGCGGAAGTAAAAGCTCAAGAAGGAGTCATAGACACAGACACATGACTAGGCGTATGTATAATTTGAACAAAACTTTGAATAATAAAAGTCTATGCAAAAAACATATGCATGACAATGTGGTCAATTTATCGTCATACACACCCACTCAGACAGAGCTTGACATACTTTCAAAGGGGCTCAGCTTCATCCCATATACACGATGCCTTGATAGAGACGTAACAGAAGAAACTGAAAGTTTCATACGTAAACTAAGACTCAGGTACATTCATAGATCCACTCAAACCAAACCGAATCCATTCAGACTAAAATCTACACAGACTCCCAAACCCACAGACTGTCAGGACCTAGAAAACCTGATCAATAGAATCCGACTCACAATGTCTCAGATCCATCCCACCACAGGTTGGTACAACCTCCCAAGAAATGGTATGAGCATAATCAAGAAACTGTCCAAAGAACACGATGTAATCATCAATACAGCAGACAAAGGAAGCTCTATAGTCTTGCTGGACAGGGAGAAATACGTGGAAGCAGGCCGTAAACACCTAGATGACAAGCAGACATACACCAGACTAACTGCAGACATCACAGACACCATCAAAAAAACTATCACAATCAAGCTAAGCAAACTGCGAAATGAACCTGCTTAGTAAGTCACACTACAAATTCTGCCTACCCCCAGCTGACCATAGAACAAGCCTAATGTATTTTCTCATCAAACTGCACAAAAACCCACATGCATACAGACCCATCTGCTCGTGTGTCAACAGCGTAACCTCTAACATCTCTAGATTCCTAGACCACTGGCTCAAACAAGCCGTCAGACTTCTCCCATCATACATAAGTGACTCCACCCACTTCATAAAGACCATTGAAGACATAACCTTTGCTAAAGACATTTTACTTTGCTCAATTGATGTTACAAACATGTACACCAATATTCCCATAGACGAAGGAAACAGAGCGGCAATCAGAGCTCTTGAAAACTTGAAATGCCAAACAGACATGCCAAACATGGCAGCCCTAACTGAGCTCCTAGACTTGATCACTAAAAACAATGTCTTCGAATTCGATGGAGAATTCTATATCCAGACAAAGGGTTAGGGTTAGCACATACCGCAGGACTCAATGTGATAATGTGGACACTCTATATAGGCTTCAGCAAACAGACCATGAGACCAATCATATCAGCTCACTCAAAATTATGCATGACCCCGAGGGGGGGGGCAAAAAAAAAAGTTATAGACACCATCCCAAAATCAAGGTCCAGGTCAACCCCCCCCCCTCCGCCTACGAACACGCCCATTTTAGACCACGCCCATTTTAGACCACGCCCCTTAAAAATCATTACATAATCGACAATTGACCGCACCTCTATTAATAATAAGAATGCAATCGCGCACAAACTTGCATAGATACACTATATACTACACATTGCCGCATTGCGCTTATAAATAGTTGTAGTTATTCCCATTCCACTTAACACTAGGTAGATACCCTGCTTTATGTACAGCTGTGAGCAACATAGGACCCCCAACCTTCAATATTAAATATGCAAGATCTCCATCCTTCTCAGTATATCCTTTAGCATGATATAAGCCATTGGCTGCCTTGTACAGCAGATCAGTGATGTAGGCAATGCTCCGATTCTGCCTCCTTGCTGTTGCTATTAAGTCACGAACTCGCATCACATCAGCATCTGCCAAAGCCATAAACATGCGATCGTAATCAGCCATGTGCAGTTGTGCAGCATGGACCTTGCGACCCAGATTCAGCATTATCATGTTCCTTTCACTCCTGTGGTCTGCATGGTTCTCATAACGTTGCTGGAATTGGCTATAAGTTAGAAACACATTGTTTAGATGTGTCTTTGATATCTCCCCATCATTTGCACGTTTTACCATTTGCTGTGCTTTTTAACTGTATTGAAGACATGAGCATGCATCACAGCACGTAGCACCAACCCCTGCAAAACCTGCACAGTCTAGCGCCCTCAGACCTGATTGATGAAATGTGCACGGAGGGTTGATGTTGGCATGGGCTGCAAAAGGCCAATTGCTGGAAAAAGGCTGAGGTACTGGTGGCAAATATCCTTCACATCTTCGGAACTGGACTACAAGGGATTTACAAGCATCATGCTCACCTTCTGCTTCCACTTCCACACCCACAATCTCTTCTGCAGATGTGGAAGACGGACTGGAAATAGGCGTTACGGGTTGCACAGCAGCTGCTGTAGCATCACTTGCAGCTGGATTTGCAAACACGTGTCTTAACAACGAAGTTATTTTTGGCTGACTAACGCTAGCTTTTACCTTAGCAGCAATCGCTTTGCAACTCTTGGATTGTTGGTGCTGTCGTAGATTGATCTCGTCTATCAGCGGTATTTGAAGCTGTGCGTTGCAACGATCGCAAATAGTTATATTCATGATGAAGTGTGTGGTTTTGCAAATTAGCCTCAATCACGTGATAAGTACAGTTGGCCCTCAGTGGCCCTCACCGGCTAATTTCCGTACAAATAATAATATAGAATCGCGCTACTGGGCAGATAGTTGACTTAAACCATATCTTCGCACGCATAAAAACTTATGGACATGTATGATGTCCGCTAATTGCAAAAAAAAAAATGTATAAATGTTTTGAATTTTTTAAAAAAAATTCATTAAGGCATAGACCCCCCCCCCCCCCCCCCCCCCCCAAACTTTGACACCTCATAACTTTTTTTCCTAAACCCCCCTGCAAAAAATAATAGCATATTTGTGATGCTCTCAATGAGCTCTTCAAAGTTGGAGGATGGTGTCTTCCACTTTGTTTTTTGCCCCCCCCCCCCCCCCCCCCTCGCATGACCCTCTCAAATTTAGTTCCTTTTTCTACCAGTTATTAACCTACTAAATTTATATTTATCGCCTAATTATCGTGTCCCCAGGCCAATATACGTTTGTACTGCGAATCTACGACCTTTTGTATCAATAATGGGGAGCGTTCCTGCCAATAACTACCATAAAGTGTAATGAATGGTAATAATTTAAGAACCAGTGGATAGAGAGCAGCGTTTGCTGTTCACGTACATATCTGAAATCGGAGTGTTCGTTTCTAAACAACAAAGTTATGGTGGAACTAAGTTAGTATATTAGCGTCAGTCCTTATTCAAGGTTATTGGCCGTAACTGAGCTTGCATCTCTGGTATTTCCAGAGATATTAACTGGAATGGAGCGCAAACACACATCGTTTGTTTAGTTTCAAGTTCAATGATGCTGGTACAACTCGAAGGTGCGAGTATATACGGCGCCGATGGTGCTTGAAAGGATCGCAACAGTATCGACTCCAATAACTGCTCATGGCTGAACACTGGCGTTCGCACAAGTTTGCCTCTATTTAACGCTCAAAGATTCGTTACAAAAAAAACTGCTGAGTCATGGTAACAAATAAACCACAATTTGGATAGCCGTGGTAAGACGGTTACGTAATACTGCTCCTCACAACGTAAACACCACTTACTTTAGATTAGAGCTAAATCAACCAAGTTGAAAAAAAAAACATGGCGACTTCAGGTTTAGCTGCGCATGGTGCCCAAGGGTTACCGATACTCAAACTTTTTATTTTTGGAAAACATTGGGACCATCATTGAATACTATATGGTGAAATAAAATCCTTGAGTATCATATGGCAAGTGACCTCTTTTTTGTAAAGTAAACATTAAACAAGTTTCATATTTAACCCTTAAATCACCCTGAAATATGATTTACATAGTTCAGTTGTGCTAAGAAGGAGCTTCAATTTGATGCCTGATATACCAGCATCTGCACTGTGGTGGCAAAGATGTTCCAAGTTGCAATTTTTGGTAAAAAATCAGGAAGATATATTTCGTAACCATTAAAGTTATTAAGTTGATAATAGGCACAATTAACATTCATATCAAGGCAAACAAATATGAGAAGTTGCATCACGATCAGAAGATGTGAGGGTCAAAAGTGATTGACATATAATGGATTGACCCTGGGTGGGCCAATGGTGATGTGGAATTCACCGAGGTTAGCTTCCCAGGCATGTCACCAGGTTCTGTGTCACTAGAGTCAGGTAATACCTCTGGGACTGGGTTATGACAGCTGGCATGGGTACCTCTGGTATTATGGGTAGCTCTGGTCAGCAGAGTCACCTTGCCTGTCCAACCTCCACTCTGGTTCAACTGCCATGCTAACTGGTTCATCCTCTATTCCATTTCCAACACCTGTAGCTGTCATCTGGTCTGCTTGTCTCTTCTACACTTCAGCCCCATCTATTTCCACCTTGCATGACTTGCTGCCCAATTGTGGCTGTTTGCCACCGAGAATGACCAGACCTGTAATCTGTAACCATAACTCCGTTTCCAACATCACAAATGCGTTCAACAGCTGCAAACCTCGACAGCTCCTGTCGAGTGACATTTTAAAACACTGATTTCCTCAAATCTGGCTTCAAGAGACTGAGTCTGCATTGTAGATAATCAATGTTGCCGGTGTGGCTTCTGTGGTAGAATGTCTTGTGTTTCGGTAATTCAATAAGAAGCTGGCCAGGCTGTGCTGCAGTGTGTCCATCTCTTTTTAATACCCTTAATGCTTGTTTTAATGTTTGAATGAAGCATTCCACTAGACCATTTGTGGCTGGATGATATGGACTAGGCTTGAGGTGCTTTACATGTATGTTATTGAAGGCCAGGAAATAGTTCAAATCCTGCTGAAGTGAACTGGGGCCCATTATCTGTTACCAATTGCAGCGGTATTCCCACCAGGCAAAGATACATGTAGCACGCAGTTCATCCACTGTGGTGATACTGGGTTTCTGCTGACAGTTTGTGTCAATGCAACACAATGTGTACAGCCATAACAAAGTTGCTCTATATAACTGAATTAATCTACTAAATTTATATTTATCGCCTAATTATCAAGTCCCCAGGCCAATATACGTTTGAACTGTCGACTTTTTGTAACAACAATGCGTAAATCTCGGGGAGCGCTCCTGCCAATAACTACCATAAAGTATAATGAATGGTAATAATTTAAGAACCAGTGGATAAAAAGCAGCGTTTGCTGTTCACATACATATCTGAAATCGGAGCGTTCGTTTCTAAACAACAAAGTTATGGTGGTGACCTAAAATTAGTATATTAGCGTCAGTCCTTATTGGCCGTAATTGAGCTTGCATCTCTGGTATTTCCAGAGATATTAACTGGAATGGAGCGCAAACACACATCGTTTGTTTGGCAGCGCTTTGTTACGGGCACGCCTTCTCCCGCAATAATTTAATTCGCATGATTTACACAGCTACAGTAGATTAAAGTCTATTATCTACCCAGATAGCTGTGTAAACCATGCGAATGAATATATTAATGCCGTGCCCTACAAGCGCTGCCAACCATCATTGTGTCTATTCCAGTTAATACCAGAGATCCAAGGTCAATTACTGCCAATCGCGTTGAATAAGGACCGACACTACTTTTCGTGCGCTTTGGGAGGAGTACCGTATCCCATCCAGTCAGCTGCTCTAACCTCCCCCATTGAGGTCTGGGGAGGAGCCCAGAAGCATTGCTAACGTAGTAGTCTCGTACCCAGACCCACATCGCAGCTGCGGATGGATTACATCACCGCTATTCGCGTAGCGGTGATGTAATCCATCCGCAGCTGCGATGTGGGTCTGGGTACGAGACTACTAACGTACCTATTTTGATGTTGACATCAAAAGCAAGGAATACAAAAAGACTGTCCGTTCCTTGTTACAAATTAATCTACGTGCTAAAAGTGAGGCTGCTATTGTTGTAGCTGTCATAGTGTCATATTGAATGGCTACATAGTTTGTGAATTTCCTCCATGTTTCTCTTGCTCACAGTAGCATACGAAGCAGCAGGGGACAAAAGACCAATATATGACCCACCCACCTGGTGGGTCATATAGCTGGTGGGGACATAGTATATGTGATCATTGCCCTCATGGTCCTCTGGCTTACTTTGTGATGTTTGTGCAAATCATATAGACAAGGTTAAATAGCGGAACTGGGAAGCAGATACCCACCCCCACCGTCACCAGCTATATGACCCACCCACCTAGCTACATGTACATGTAGGTCCACCTTTGTTAATGTGGTAATTAATTAGAATACACTTTTTTCTGTCCCTCCCCCCTCCAATGCCCTTTTAGAATGGCTCTGCACATGAAGATATCAGCAGGTTATTGTAGTAATTTGCATTACATAACTGCATTGCAAGGCCGAATATTTAGTGCAGGTAAATTAGTTGGTGATTTTAAGCCACTGCAAATACTAATGCTTGACCGATGGGAGCACTCCCCCATACCCCCTAGCTGGATGGGAGGGGCACCTACTCCCTCACCCAACCCATGCAGTCCCCTTCATAACAGCTGCCTATTACCACTCCACTTCTATCTTTACAGGATGGATGGACTCCACTGATGAGGGCATCATCAGGTGGGCATGTCACATGTGTGCAGCTGCTGGTGGATAGGGGTGCACAGATCAACCATCAGGACAAGGTGAGTGTAATTTGAGATCAGACCAATGTCTGTTGCTGCTGACACATCCCTGATGTGGAGAGGGCATGGTGTACATGTATGTGATCATTGCCCTCATGGCCCTCTGTAACTAGCATAGGGGAGGGCTGGATATACATGTAGGAGATCCCATCTAAGCAAGCCATGACATGGGTGCTGTTTTACATACTGGAGAGAGGGGTGGGGCACAAGGCGGAGCATGAGGGCACCCCCACCCCCACCCCCCAACCAGCTATATGACCCACCCACCTGGCTGGTCCCACCTTTGTTTTATGCGGTGATTAATTAGGATACACTTAGTTCTGACCCTCCCCCATCCCAATGCCCATTTAGAATGGCTCTGGGCATAGATATCAATAGATATCAGCACGTCACTGTAATAATTTACATCGCGTAACTGCATTGCATGGCCGTATATTAAGTGCAGGTACATTTGTTGGCTTTTCCATGTTTAACGTTTACTCATACGTGTTTAAGTGGTGACTTGAGTGAAAAGGGCACTGTCTGTGGTGTCCGACAAGCTTGATGTAAACATATCTTTCTAAGAATACTAGTGCACATGGTATACAGTGAATCAACTCAATCACATACAACTACAATACGATACATATACTGATAAATGGAATATGTGAGTTCACAATCCTCCCCTTCATTCAGACACTGGTGTCTAAATAGTGTGTTGGCTTCTTGATCATCTGTCCATACCTGGTGATAATTGTCCATTGTCCAAATGGTTCCTGCGTTGTTGGGGGGCCAATGGTGATGTGGAGTTCACTGAGGTTAGCTTCCCAGGCATGTCACCAAGTTCTGTGTCACGAGAGTCAGGTAATACCTCCATTTCTAACACCTGTAGTAGTTATCTGGTCTGCATGTCTCTTCTACATCTATTTCCACCTTGCATGACTTGCTGCCCAATTGTGGCTGTTTGCCACCGAGAATGACCAGACCTGTAATCTCTAACCATAACTCCGTTTCCAACATCACAAATGCGTTCAACAGCTGCAGACCTCGACAGCTCCTGTCGAGTGACATTTTAATACACTGATTTCCTCAAGTCTGGCTTCAAGAGACTGAGTCTGCATTGTAGATAATCAATGTTGCCGGTGTGGCTTCTGTGGTAGAATGTCTTGCGTTTCGGTAGTTCAATAAGAAGCTGGCCAGGCTGTGCTGCAGTGTGTCCATCTCTTTTTAATACCCTTAATGCTTGTTTTAATGTTAGAATGAAGCATTCCACTAGACCATTTGTGGCTGGATGATGTGGACTAGACTTGAGGTGCTTTACATGTATGTTATTGAAGGCCAGGAAATAGTTCAAATCCTGCTGAAGTGAACTGGAGCCCATTATCTGTTACCATTTGCAGCGGTATTCCCCACCAGGCAACGAAACCATGCAGTTCATCCACTGTCCGGTCTGTGGTGGTTTCATCCATTGCCACAACCTCCACTTCAAGTAGGCATTCACAATGACCAAGAAGCTTTTCCCCTGAAATGGTCCCTCAAACTCCACATACATGCAGATCCTTCTCCACAGACCATCAGGACATTCCCATGGGTGTAGAGGGGTTAATTTGTGGTCTCCATCATCTGGCACCCTCCACAGCGTTGGGCAGCACCCTCAATGTCCTTGTCAATGTGAGGACACCACACATGTACTTCTTCTGTGTCCTCACCTGTTTGCTGATGTGGAATGGGTAGCCTAGACATTGTCCCCACCAGCTACATGTATATGACCCACCCATCTGGTGGGTCATATAGCTGGTGGGGACATAGTATATGTGATCATTCCATGGTCCTCTGGCTTACTTTGTGATGTTTGTGTAAATCATGGACAAGGTTATGACACATTTTATGCGGTAATGACAGTTTTGGGCCATTCTGATTGAACATATGTGAACACCTTTGACAGAAGTGTCCCTCCCTCTTTCTCTCTTTAGATGCCCTGCTGTAACAGGAAGTAAGTCCATTTGCTTCATGGTAAACACAATTACGTCTTCTGATTTCTCACCTTTTGCTTATACGGAATGGGTAGCCTAGACAAAGTGTCCACATTAGCATGTTGGGTCATTCTACGGTATGTGACATCACATACCGCAGAACGACCCAATGTGCTAATGTGGACACTCTGGATAGGCTTCAGCAAACAGACCACGAGGCCAATCATATCTGCTCACTCAAAATTATATGCATGACCCTCTCAAATTTAGCTACCAGTTATTAACTTACTAAATGAGCGTTCCTGCCAATAACTACCGTAATAAATGGTAATAATTTAAGAACCTGTGGATAGAGAGCAGCGTTTGCTGTTCACGTACATATCTGAAATCGGAGCGTTCGTTTCTAATATGGTGGAACTAAAATTAGTATATTAGCGTCAGTCTTTATTCAAGGTTATTGGCCGTAATTGAGCTTGCATCTCTGGTATTTCCAGACATATTAACTGGAATGGAGCGCAAACACACGAATGATGTTTAGTTTCAAGTTGGCAGCGCTTGTTAAGGCCTAGGGCACGCCTTCTCCCGCAATAATTTAATTCGCATGCTAATGTCTATTATCTACCCAGATTGCTGTGTAAACCATGCGAATGAATATATTAATGCGGGAGAAGCCGTGCCCTTAACAAGCGCTGCCAACCATCATTGTGTGTTTACGCTCTATATCTCTGGAAATACCAGAGATCCAAGTTCAATTATTGCCAATCGTGTTGAATACGACACTACTTTTCGTGCGCTTTGGGAGGAGTACCGTATCCCATCCAGTCAGCTGCTCTAACCTCCCCCATTGTGGTCAGGGGAGGAGTCCAGAAGCATTACTTACGTAGCTATTTTGATGTTGACAAAAGAATTGTCAGAAGCAAGGAATACAAAAAGACTGTTTCACTTGACAAATTAATCTACATGCTAAAAGTGAGGCTGTTCTTGTTGTAGCTGTCATAGTGTCATATTGAATGGCTACATAGTTAGTGAATTTCCTCCATGTTTCTCTTGCTCAGAGTAGCATACGAAGCAGCAGGGCGCAAAAGACCATACATCCACCATGGGAAAGGTCCTCGAGCAGTCTAGTGCCCGTTTTGTGCACTATTACAATTATAATTGGACTATTACATACAGTGTATGTCGTGTCCTCCATTATAAGCCAGTGGTGTGTCCCCACCAGCTATATGACCCACCCACCTGGTGGATCATATAGCTGGTCCGGGACATAGTATATGTGATCATTGCCCTCATGGTCCTCTGGCTTACTTTGTGATGTTTGTGTGCAAATCATATAGACAAGGTTATATAGCGGAACTGGGGAGCAGATATCCACCCCCATCCCACCAGCTATATGACCCACCCACCTAGCTACATGTACATGTACAGTAGGTCCACCTTTGTTAATGTGGTAATTAATTAGGATACACTTTTTTCTGTCCCTCCCCCATCCCAATGCCCTTTTAGAATGGCTCTGTGCATGTTGATATCAGCAGGTTATTGTACTAATTTGCATTACATAACTGCATTGCAAGGCCGAATATTTAGTGCAGGTAATTAGTTGGTGATTTTAAGCCACTGCAAATGCTAATGCTTGACCGATGTGAGCACTCCCCCATACCACCTAGCTGGATGGGAGGGGCACCTACTCCCTCACCCACCCCATGCAGTCCCCTTCATAACAGCTGCCTATTACCACTCCACTTCTATCTTTACAGGATGGAAGCACTTCACTGATGTGGGCATCATGGAAGGGGCATGTCACATGTGTGCAGCGGCTGGTGGATAAGGGTGCACAGATCAACCATCAGGACAAGGTGAGTGTAATTTGAGATCAGACCAATGTCTGTTACTGACACATCCCTTATGTTGAGAGATGTGATCATTGATGGCCCTCTGGCTGTTATGTACAATGTACATGCATGTGCAAATCATAGACAAGGTTATGTAAACTAGCAAAGGGAGGGCTGGATATAGGAGAGCCCATCTGAGCAAGCCATGACATGTCACTGTGTGCTGTTTTGCTGTTTTTGCGCACATTGCGTTTTGCTGTGGAATAATTGGACTATTTACATACCATGTCCTCCATTAAGCTGTTCTAAGCCAGTGGTGTCGCTATGTGACCCATCCACTTGGCTGGGCCCACCTCTATGTGAGCCATCCACTTGGCTGGGCCCACCTCTATGTGACCCATCCACTTGGCTGGGCCCACCTCTATGTGACCCATCCACTTGGCTGGGCCCACCTCTATGTGACCCATCCACTTGGCTGGGCCCACCTCTATGTGACCCATCCACTTGGCTGGGCCCACCTCTATGTGACCCATCCACTTGGCTGGGCCCACCTCTATGTGACCCATCCACTTGGCTGGGCCCACCTCTATGTGACCCATCCACTTGGCTGGGCCCACCTCTATGTGACCCATCCACTTGGCTGGGCCCACCTCTATGTGACCCATCCACTTGGCTGGGCCCACCTCTATGTGACCCATCCACTTGGCTGGGCCCACCTCTATGTGACCCATCCACTTGGCTGGGCCCACCTCTGTTTACATGTATGCGGTAAATATTAGAATCACTTAGTTCTGCACCTCCCCCCCCCCCCCCCCCCCCCTCCAATGCCCTTTTAGAATGGCTCTGTGCATAGATATCAATAATCAGCAGGTTATTGTACTAATTTGCATTACATAGCTGCATTGCATGGCCGTATATTAAGTGCAGTAAGGTTGTTGGCTATTCCATGTTTAATGTTTACTCGTACCTGTTTAGAAATGAAAGGTACTGGAGAAAGATCGTTGTTTCTGCCAATGATATTGAAATGCTATGGTACCATAGATATGCCATTGATATTGCATGACAGTGTATTGATTTTTTGTGATTTTAAGCCACTGCAAATGCTAATGCTTGACCGATGGGGCACTCCCCCATACTCCCTAGCTGGATGGGAGGGGCACCTACTCCCTCACCCAACCCATGCAGTCCCCTTCATAACAGCTGCCTATTACCACTCCACTTCTATCTTTACAGCTTGGATGGACTCCACTGATGTGGGCATCACGGGAGGGACATGTCACATGTGTGCAGCTGCTGCTGGATAGGGGTGCACAGATCAACCATCAGGACTGGGTGAGTGTAATTTGAGATCAGACCAATGTCTGTTGCTGACACATCCCTGATGTGGAGAGGGCATGTTGTATGTGATCATGGCCCTCTGTAACTAGCATAGGGGAGGGCTGGATATACATGTAGGAGAGCACATCTAAGCAAGCCATGACATGGGTGCTGTTTTACATACCGGAGAGGGGGGTGGGGCACAAAGTGGAGCATGAGGGCAGATGCCCCTCCTCCCCCCCCCCCCCCCCCACCAGCTATACATGTACATGTATGACCCACCCACCTGGCTGGGCCCATCTTTGTTTATGCGGTGATTAATTAGGATACATTTACATGTAGTTCTGTCCCTCCCCCAATCCCAATGCCCTTTTAGAATAGCTCTGTGCATAGATATCTGCAGGTTATTGTAGTAATGTGCATTTGCATTAGATAACTGCATTGCATGGCCGTATAATTAGTGCAGCTACATTTGTTGTCTTTTCCATGTTTAACGTTTACTCATACATGTACGTGTTTAAGTGGTGACTTGAGTGAAAAGGGCACTGTCTGTGTGGTCCGACAAGCTTGATGTAAGCATATCTTTCTAAGAATACTACTTGCACATGGTATACAGTGAATCAACTCAATCACATACAACTACAATACGATACATATACAAAATGTATAAATTCAAACAACTTAATCACATGCGGTGGCTAAAATCACCAATCTTATTTTAATATGTGTGCCTTTCAAGTGGTCAATCTTTTAAACGCTTGAACCTTATATTGGTTATCTTTTGATAGTATGTATAAATAGAACACAAGCGAGGATGGCTTGCGTTCTACCAAGCCCCAGTAGGTGTTCAGCGTACAAACATGTATGCACCCACACACAACACGAAGTCCACTCAGCGTACAGCTACACGTATACGCTCTACCATGCAGCTACCTACATAACTACATACAATACTAATGATCGTCAAAAGCGTTCACGTCGATCACAACTGCTGCAAAACAAAACCTCACAAGATCACAAATACATGTAATTAGGCTAAATTCTCTCCCAAATATTCAGTCCACACCATGCGGTACAGTACGGACCGACTCTGATACCATGCAAGCATGAAAATGATAAACATATTACTATAACAATTCCACGTATAATCGGTTAACATACAGTTGTGTGGTGGTCTGGGGATGAGGCACCACTCACCAAGGGGGCCTTATTGAATGTGTGTAGTTCGTTCTTGTTGTGTTGTTGAAGTGTGTGGTGACTCTTAGTGTTCTATCCTCTGGACAGTGTATTAATAGAGTGATGAGGGGGAGGAGGGGGATATGAGAGGTGTATGACATCATGGTGTATGAGGGAGCACTGTTTATTCCTCACAGTGGTGACTTTGCTTGTTTCAAGTTTTAACAGAATGTGTTGTTGAACTGTGTGTGGAGTTGGTCCTTGTGTACTGTTCACTTTATGTACAATGAGTAGTATGTTATTGTACTGTATCTGACATTGGTGGTACCCCCTTCATGATATGCACTTATCAGGATGGACAGACTGCACTGATGATGGCTTATTACAGTGGGCACATAGAATGTGCGAAGATGCTAGTGGAAAAGGGTGCATAGGTCAACATTCAGGGGCCCACAGTGAGTTTAAGTGGTGTCATTATACACTGTGTACATGCAATGCAGCATGTAGCCAGAGTCCCCAGTTGTGAAAGATGACGTGTGTGAAGGAACCCTGTTTAGTGGATGGCTGCCATGTTATTTAATTTCCAAGATCAGTACAAAGATGCCTACATCAGTAACAATCATGATAGAAATGTGGAACCATTGCATACTACTTCCCCCATTGCAATACCAGATGGGTGCATGTAAACATGACCTTCACTGGCTGTGTTGGGACATCGTGACAATGTCATTGCTAACTGCAATGTATATACACTATGATGTATACAAAACCACTGTGCATGTATTGATATCATAAGCACTCTCCCAAAACTCCTGGAACTCCACCCAAGACCCTATTGTCATAGGGGATCACCCCACCCACACCCATCCCAGGTCCCTCTCCCCTAAATCCTGTATCCTTCACTGATGTGAGTGTTGAAATAGTGTAGTTGTGCACAGTAGTACAACAATCGGTAGTGTGTTTCTGTACTGTATCTGGTGATGATGCATGGTGCTCTCATGATGATATGCGCTTATCATTACAGTGGGGAGAGACCGCACTGATGAAGGCTTCAGAGAAAGGGCAGGTGGAGTGTGTGAAGGTGCTTTTGCATGGTGGTGTACAGGTCAATGTTCAGAACGAGGTGAGTGCAGTGTTACGTAATTAAATTACAAGTAATGAAATTATACTTGGGGAGATGCACACAAGCTTTACAACCGATGCGCAAAAGGAGAAATTCAAACAACGTTTATTAGTTGATTTTGTTCCATCATTGAAAGTAGCTTGAAATGTGAAATAGGTACCTCCAAATTTTAAAATTGCAATTATTGAATGTGTGTACATGTAACTCCGTTTCCAACATCACAAATGCGTTCAACAGCTGCAGACCTCAACAGCTCCTGTCGAGTGACATTTTAAAACACTGATTCCCTCAAGTTAGGCTTCAAGAGACTGAGTCTGCATTGTAGATAATCAATGTTGCCGGTGTGGCTTCTGTGGTAGAATGTCTTGTGTTTCGGTAGTTCAATAAGAAGCTGGCCAGGCTGTGCTGCAGTGTGTCCATCTCTTTTTAATACCCTTAATGCTTGTTTTAATGTTTAAACTAAGCATTCCACTAGACCATTTGTGGCTGGATGATATGGACTAGTGAGGTGCTTTACATGTATGTTATTGAAGGCCAGGAAATAGTTCAAATCCTGCTGAAGTGAACTGGGGCCCATTATCTGTTACCATTTGCAGCGGTATTCCCACCAGGCAAAGATAGCATGCAGTTCATCCACTGTCCTGTCTGTGGTGGTTTCATCCATTGCCACAACCTTCGCTTCAAATAGGCATTCACAATGACCAAGAAGTTTTCCCCCTGAAATAGTCCCTCAAACTCCACATACATGTAGATCCTCCTCCACGGAGTACCGTATCCCATGGGTGTAGAGGGGTTAATTTGGGGTCTCCATCATCTGGCACCCTCCACAGCGTTCGGCAGCACCCTCAATGTCCTTGTCAATGTGAGGACACCACACATGTACTTCTTCTGTGTCCTCACCTGTTTGCTGATGGGGAATGGGTAGCCTAGACAGTGTCCACATTAGCATGTTGGGTTGTTCTACGGTATGTGATATTGTATGAATATCAATATCCTGAAAAATAGTGGTCAGTCACGAGCTCACGTAAAATGAATGCCATACAGGTATTGGTGGAAGTACTTCACTCCCCATGCCACCACCAGTTCTTCTGTGTCTATTTGGGCATAGCTACATTCCACTGTTGTTAACATTGGGGAAGCATATGCCACTGGTCTCTCCACTCCATCAGGCATAATGTGGGATAGCACTGCTCCAAGCCCATATGGGCTTACATCACATGATAGGGTCAGTGATAGTTCTGAGTTGAAATGAATCACCTGTATAATTTAGGGTGGCTGAATATGGCATCCATATTCATGTGATGTGATGCACCTCAAACTGTACTCTCTTCATATGTATGTATGTCATGTGTGGTTTAACCTGTTGGTATGGGTTCATTAATGGTTTACTGGCTATCTAAAATATTAAATTCCACAACAGGTCAAAATGGTGATCTCCGTTTCAATTTCAGGTCTGAAATCAAAAGCCAATGGCAAATCCAGGTTTATTTTGCCGGGTGGTTGGGGAAGGCTAGGAGAGTATGAGGTGAGAGAATGTGGGAGGAGTACCGTATCCCATCCAGCCAGCTAGGGGAGCGCTCTAACCTCCCCCTTTTGGGGTCTGGGGAGGAGCCCTAGAAGCTTTGCAAACGTAGCTATTTTGATGTTGACAAAAGTATTGTCAGAAGCAAGGAATACAAAAAGACTGTCTCACTTGACAAATTAATCTACGTGCTAAAAGTGAGGCTGCTATTGTTGTAGCTGTCATAGTGTCATGTTGAATGGCTACACAGTAAATGAATTTCCTCCATGTTTCTCTCCCTCACAGTAGCATACGAAGCAGCAGGGGACAAAAGACCAATATATGACCCGCCTACCTGGTGGGTCATATAGCTGGTGGGGACATAGTATATATGATCATTGCCCTCATGGTCCTCTGGCTTACTTTGTGTTGTTTGTGCAAATCATAGACAACGTGGAACAGGAGGGCAGATACCCACCTCCACCAGCTATATGACCCACCCACCTAGCTAGGTCCACCTTTGTTTATGTGGTAATTATAAATTACAATACACAAAGCACCCACAAATCGATCGATACCACATTTTGTTTAGTTGATGACAGTAAAACATAGCTGCATGTATTTAACTTTTGCATAGACCCTGTTGGTAATAATCACTGGTTTATGGCCGTCTATACACAATAACCACTGACAATGTCGTGCTGTACACGGCCAGGGCTGCGTAAGCAAAATGTGCAACTTCCGTGTATAATCGGTTAACATATTGGAGAGGAGAGAGGGTGTGGCTTGGGGTGGAGCATGGGGGCAGAAGCCCTCCCTTCCCCTCCCCATCAGGTATATGACCCACCCACCTGGCTGGGCCCACCTTTGTTTATGTGGTGATTAATTAGGATACACTTAGTTCTGACCCTCCCCCCATCCCAGTGCCCTTTTAGAATGGCTCAATGCATAGATATCAGCAGGTTATTGTACTAATTTACATTACATAACTGCATTGCATGGCCGTATATTAAGTGCAGTGTACATTTGTTGGCTTTTCCATGTTTACTCATACATGTACTACCTGTACCTGTGTTTATAAATGCAAGAATGGGTTAAAGTTTTTAGAATTGAGGTAGTATTGTAGACCAATTGTTGGTTATTATTGTTACTCGTCACATCACTAATGTGCACATGTAAGGCTCGGGCTCCCATGTTGTGGCCACGCCCACATCACTAATTACATTGCATATTGAAAACATTCATAATCATTTCTCTAACTTCTACAGGTATGATGTAAGGCATGTACATGTATGTGTATCCTCAATGAAATACAATTTATACCTTTAGATCATCTTCCTTAAGTGTTTGTGCAACTGGTATGATGTCACTGTTCCTACCACCAGGATGGTGATACTGCTCTTCATTTGGCTGCAAGGGGTAATAAGGCCAGCTGTGTAAGAGCACTTCTCTCCCATCCTGGCATTGATATCAACATCAAGAACAATAGAGAACGAACAGCCATGATGGTCGCCGGGTACAGATGCCTTGGTGTGTTCAATCAAATGGTGAAGACACGCAATGAGTTTCCCGTTGATTCCTATGGAAAGGTTGTGTTGTGTGGAAATTCGGGAGCTGGAAAGAGTACATTGACTCAGGTAGGCTGTTTGGTGTATGGCCTGAGGACCAGAAATCAGGCACTACAGTAGTACTTCCTACTGTACATGTACATGTATATACTGGTAGCAATATACTCTGTTCAGAAACATATACATGTATGAGCTGAACTAAACTGTGTCCTATACTGTCTGATGAATTATTTGTTTACGTTGAATTTCTTCGATCCCTAGTATTACTATGTGATGTAATAATTGAAAGAATACTTTCCTAAAAAAGGAATTATTTGCTTGTGGGACGCTCTGTAGTAACTACAAGGTCAGACTTGGCCTTAAATCACAAACATTGAAACTTCAGGTTCCAGACAGACAATTAAGCCTCATGCAAGCTGTACATAGTCCAGTATGTATTCCAATGAACTGTCCAACACTAAATGTATGTGTATTACTGTTCAGTACATCATTCACAGTGAGAAAATGTAAAACATTAGTTAACTAATGTGTCAAATTGTGTATACTTACTGGTTGAAAAACTAGTGATTGGTGGATGTGGATGTTTATTTATTGGGTGTATACTGATGGTACAGCGTAAGTACAATCCTCAATATTTGCTATACAAGCCATTCTGCAGAATGCCTATTGTGCACATGTGGTTAACCTCTTCCCCATCAATATAATTTGTCCCTTGCTTTTAGTACCATTTGTTCTAATCTCAGAAGTAAAAATATCAACATTGTACTTGTTTTGGTACTTATTTCTACAGCATGATGTCATGCGAATCTGTTAATAATAAATTGCCATACATGGGCCTACATATGCACTACCTATACCTTACACTGGAGGCTTGGAGGTCATGCGTACATGCATATAGATTGATGTGGTAGCTTGAATGCCAATTAATGTTTCCGTATTTTATTGAAGGCTATTGTCAACATTTCAAAGCCAATAACAACAACAACCCACTTTGTAAAGGTGAGAATATTCTATAATGATCACAGGTCTTCCCTGAGATGACTAAATGTGTCAGTTTGAATATTTGAATGGGTAGCTGCATATACATGTAGTCCAAATTGAGCTTTTCTTTGCTACGTTCTGCAATCATGTGTCTTCGTGGCTCAAGATTGTCATACCATCGAGGCGCATGCTCCCCACTAGACTCTGCCATCGATCTGTTCTGCTCAGCAGGCAGAAATGCTTAATGTTTTTATGCTCTAGTGTTTGTGTATGTAATATATATATATTAGTTTGTTTTCTAGTTATCATTAAAATGTAGCATGTGTCCAAAATTATTACCCTTTCAGAATTCTTGTATAATTTGGTACATATTTGTGGAACAATTCTGGTTTAAATTATCGATTGTATTTTTGGAAATGACTGTATGCCATGTGCAGTAGAGGACATGAAAATAGTGCTTTGATACAAATGCCAACACAATGAGAGTAAACATGAGCGATATGGTTTCATCAATTGGGTATTGATATCACATTGGATCTGATTGATGCATACTGGCATGCACTTGCTCGAAAAAGATTATGTGTTTAGTCCCACTGTAGCTCTAGGAGGCATGCAACAATGCAATTTACTGTTTTGCACACAAGAGTACACCATAATTCATACTAGTCAAGGTACACAAACACAACATTGGAAGTACTGGCTGAAATTGATTGGAATGAAATAATTTTAAGGAACGTGTTTCACAACGAAAGTATATGTGCTAATACAGCTTCTTTCAAGGAACATAAAACACAAAAGCGATCACTTAAGCGCAGCTAATGTACATGCTTACTATGTCAAAGCGTGGGATTTGAACGAAATGATATAAATCCTTTTTCATGTCCCTACTGTTCATTCTACTGCAAGTAGGCATGAATGAAATAATTTGTCATATGGAATTTAGTACTCTGTTTAGATTCATGACATACTGTGGTGCTTGCTGTATACATGTTCCAGCGAATTTTAGTTCTAGTTCTAAATAAGGAAGGGTACAATGCCCCTACCATGGGTCTTCAGTACTGCTACTACATGTATGTATCAAAAAATTTGTCTATCCCATCAAAAAACTCCTGTTATGTAGTTTGGTATTCTTGTTGCATGTCCTTATGCTCAAGCCAAACATTTTAGATTGGATTCAGATCTGGTGACTCTGCTGGTGTCCTCCACTAGTTCATCTTCCTTACCTGCAAACACATTTGTCTTCCTTCACTGAAAACCTCTTGTGCTACTTGTGACAAGTGTTAGGACCATTATTGTTATCGGCACTAGTATCTGTGTGTAGAGTGGAGCCTTCATGATCCCTTCAAACGGTCGATACTTCCTTAACATGGAGTTGTCTTTGACTAATAAAAGAATGTCTACAAGTAAATAAAAACATTCTCTAACGAGAAAGTTGTTGGTATATAGGATTCACCAATGGTGGTGTAAAAAGCACAGAAACAAGAGTGACAGAAATTGGACTGGAAAATTGAAATAGGCCTATATTTAGCCCATTACTCAGGCATGCACTGTTATAACGTTAGTGTGCTAAATATAGGCTTATTTCAATTATCCAGTCAAATTTCTGTCACTCTTGTTCTGTGCTTTTTACACCACCATTGGTCAATCCTATATACCAACAACTTTCTCGTTAGAGTATGTTTTTATTTACTTATTTCATAAGTTTTTTCCTCTGTCGTCTTTATACGTGGTCACAAATTCAATTTTTGAAGGGAGGGAGGTTACAAAATGTGATAATTGAAATTATAAGTATATGAGTTTTTAATGTACTGTACGGTTCCCCTGCCTTGTCCTCTTCCTCTCCTCCAACCTTGTCTCTGATCTCGGCGGTCTGGTTCCAGCCATGGGAGCCATGTGGGTGGTGGTGGCAGCAGGCGAAGTGGTGGTGGGGGCACTGGTGCCAATACTGGTGCTGGTGGGGGGGGTCTGGTTCAGATAGCGGTGCTCCTGCTGCTTCTGCTGGCGATGGGGGCAGCTCTGCTGCTGGCGTTGGGGGCAGCTCTGCTGCTGGCGTTGGGGGCAGCTTTGCTGCTACTGCTGGCGGCGGACGGTAGGGGGGCAGCACTGCATCTAGCAGCCGGGGGGGCAGAGAGCCAGCAGTATGATACCCATGCCCAACTAAAATATCATTTTCTTCTAATTTCAATGCATTAACTTCCCGGATAGTTTTTAGCAATGACCATGCTTTTGCTCTTCGTACACTCAGTGCTTTAGAAACCAATGCATCTGCACCAATCTTACTTACTGCTGCACAGGCAGATCTTGTAACAACCTTTTGAGCTAGTAATGGATGAAACTTACAAAAGGCATCATTTACTTCCACTATCCCTAAGAATAGCTTTTTCAAGACCACAATTATACTCCATTAGTGCATGAGATTTGGGTTCATAGAAGGAGTAGCTATATGGGAGAAGGATAACACAATTGCAGTCAAAAGTAGCCTTTGTTTTTTACATCTGATAAGGAAGCCTTTTTGTACATCAGATTAAGGATGACACCCCAATATTCAATAGACAGGTCACAAAGGAGAAAGGACTACTGTACACATCAGTTGGGTCACCATGCATGCTTTACATGTGAAGTGAATGGTTTTGTGCAGATCCCTTACATGCGTGCTGTACACATGTTGCATGCACATCTTCCTATAGCTTTTTAATACAACATGCCATGACATACCTTTGGGTGATAGTGGTAGTGATACACAAACACAACATTGGAAGTACTGGCTGAAATTGATTGGAACGAAATAATTTTAAGGAACGTGTTTCACAATGAAAGTATATGTGCTAATACAGCTTCTTTCTAGGAACATAAAACACAAAAGCGATCACTTAGCGCAGCTAATGTACATGCTTACTATGTCAAAGCGTGGGATTTGAACGAAATGATATAAAACCTTTTTCATGTCCCTACAGTTCATTCTACTGCAAGTAGGCATGAATGAAATAATTTGTCGTATGGAATTTAGTACTCTTGACATACTGTGGTGCTTGCTGTATACATGTTCCAGCGAATTTAGTTCTAGTTCTAAATAAGGAAGGGTACAATGCCCCTACCATGGGTCTTCAGTACTGCTACTATGTATAAAAAAATTTGTCTATCCCATCAAAAAACTCCTGTTTTGCCTTTTGGTATTCTTGTTGCATGTCCTTATGCTCATGCCAAACATTTCTGGTGACTCTGCTGGTGTCCTCCACTAGTTCATCTTCCTTACCTGCAAACACATTTGTCTTCCTTCACTGAAAACCTCTTGTGCTACTTGTGACAAGTGTTAGGACCATTATTGTTATCGGCACTAGTATCTGTGTGTAGAGTGGAGCCTTCATGATCCCTTCAAAGGGTAGATACTTCCTTAACATGGAGTTGTCTTGACTAATAGAAGAATGTCTACAAGTAAATAAAAACATTCTCTAACGAGAAAGTTGTTGGTATATAGGATTGACCACTGGTGGTGTAAAAAGCACAGAAACAAGAGTGACAGAAATTGAAATAGGCCTATATTTAGCCCATTACTCAGGTGTACTATTATAACGTGTGTGCTAAATATAGGCCTATTTCAATTTTCCAGTCAAATTTCTGTCACTCTTGTTCTGTGCTTTTTACACCACCATTGGTCAATCTTATATACCAACAACTTTCTCGTTAGAATATGTTTTTATTTACTTATTTCATAAGTTTTTTCCTCTGTCGTAGTAGCGCTCTTTATACATGGTCACAAATTCAATTTTCGAAGGGAGGGTGGTTACAAGATTTGATAATTGAAAATTTTAATGTACTGTACGGTTCCCTGCCTTGTCCTCTTCCTCTCCCCTAACCTTGTCTCTGATCTCGGCAGTCTGGTTCCAGCCATGGGAGCCATGTGGGTGGTGGTGGCAGCGGCCAGGGTGGCAGCAGGCAAAGTGGTGGTGGGGGCACTGGTGCCAATATTGGTGCCAGTAGTAGGGCTGGTTCAGATAGCGGTGCTCCTGCTGCTTCTGCTGGCGGTGGGGGCAGCTCTGCTGCTGCTGGCGTTGGGGGCAGCTCTGCTGCTGCTGGTGGTGGCAGCTCTGTGGACGGTAGGGGGGCAGCACTGCATCTAGCGGCCGGGGGGGGGGGGGGGGGGCAGAGAGCCAGCAGTATGATACCCATGCCCAACTAAAGTATCATTTTCTTCTAATTTCAAATGCATTAACTTCCCGAATAGTTTTTAGCAATGACCCTGCTTTTGCTCTTCGTACACTCAGTGCTTTAGAAACCAATGCATCTGCACCAATCTTACTTACCGCTGCACGGGCAGATCTTGTAACAACCTTTTGAGCTAGTAATGGATGAAACTTACAAAAGGCATCATTTACTTCCACTATCCCTAAGAATAGCTTTTTCAAGACCACAATTATACTCCATTAGTGCATGAGATTTGTGTTCATAGAAGGAGTAGCTTTGGGAGAAGGATAACACAGTGTCAAAAGTCTTGTACATCAGATTAAGGATGACACCCCAATATTCAATAGACAGGCACAACGGAGAAAGGACTACTGTACACAACAGTTGGGTCACCATGGATGCTTTACATGCGAAGTGAATGGTTTTGTGCAGATCCCTTACATGCGTACTGTACACATGTTGCATGCACATCTTCCTATAACTTTTTAATGCTAGTACAATACAACATGCCATGACATACCTTTGGGTGGTAGTGGTAGTTCGGTGACCCCTGCGCTAAGCAGCGCGTTTAGCCAATCGGACAGCGGGGTCATTCCAATACCGATTCCTTTCAGATGCCCTAATGGCAGCTGAATTGTCCTCGTATTTCTGCCTTTTAGCAGCGCGGTTCTCCTCGAGGTCCTCTTGATATCGCTGCTTTTTAGCAGATTGCTTAGATCAATATCTGGGTTGTAGCTGTCGCGTACAGAGGCCTTCTTCTTTTCGGGATCGGCCTTGTAGCTGTCGCATACAGAGGGCTTCTTCTTTTCGGGATCGGCCTTGTAGCTGTCGCGTACAGAGGCCTCAACTTTTCGGGATCGGCCTTGTAGCTGTCGCGTACAGAGGCCTTCTTCTTTTCGGGATCGGCCTTGTAGCTATCGCGTACAGAGGCCTTCTTCTTTTCGGGATCGGCCTTGTAGCTATCGCGTACAGAGGCCTTCTTCTTTCGGGATCGGCCTTGTAGCTGTCGCGTACAGAGGCCTTCTTCTTTCTAGATCGGCCATGTAGCTGTCGCGTACAGAGGCCTTCTTCTTTTCGGGATCGGCCATGTAGCTGTCGCGTACAGAGGCCTTCTTTTCGGGATCGGCCTTGTAGCGCGCACGGGCTTTAGCCTTGTTTTCTTGTGATAAAATATTGTCTTGCGTTTGAAGGTATTCAACTCGTTGCTTAGATCGCGAAGGCATTTAACTTCACTAGCCAAAGTATCGATTAAACTGCGATGATAAATTTCGTGCAGGTCGCGTTGGAGTACTGCAAAATAACTTCATTGAACAATAATAAACCAAATAAACATCTGCATATAATTTCATACCAATTCCTATATAGAACTTGCTACCGCATTAGTTTCTTTCTAGATGTCTATATGACCTTAAGGGGCACCGTGCAGGTGAATTCCGAAGCGATTGGTGCTATTGCTGTTCTTCAAAACCGTTTGTAGCTCAAGTTATACCTTCCTACGACGACCAAGGATTTTTGTAGGACTGGGCACGAGAAACAAGAATTCGTTTGTTTCTCTAATAGCACACCATTTTATGACACCGAAAAAACGTAGAACTGTAGATCTTTGAGTTCTCGTTCCATCCGACAAAGAGATAAGCAATCCGTTTCTCCGTTGTCCCTCCAGACGCGAGTTAAGTTTTTTTTAATGATTTCATCAATCCTCAATCAATCCTATATTGATCCTGCTGCCGCAGGTTCAGATTTCTACAGCATGCATGTGAGACATTGGCGATTCCTTCTGCAACATGTATGCCTGTGGGATTCAAGTTGTACGGAAATTTGCTCTGTCCAAATTATATCTGAAACGTTATGGTTTCCATTCACCAGGCACCAAGTGACAGTTTTATTCTTGTACTAGTGCTTCCCTAAAAATCCAGCTGAGTTGCACATCAGGCAATCCGCATGGCACACCGCTTCTCTGCTGCAATTTGCATGACCATTGGCCACACGTTCACAAAATGAAAGGAAGTGTACCTGATGCATGGTCCGCTTTCACAGGGTTCACGTAAGCATCTTAAAGTGTATATAGGATGTCCACAAGTGGTTTTAATCTCTATAACTCTGCACCCATAATGGTTAATAAGCTTATTAAAAGGTTATGCATTGCAATGATCATGCCAATAATATTAGTGCAAACGAAATGTTAAGTAATTTTAATATTTATATTAACAAACTAAAATCAAGAACAATCATGTTAATTAATATAAACTAATAATCTGCAACAAACTGTATTATGATTATTAGTCCAAAAGTAAATCAATTATTTCATTGTAACATAAAATTAAAATCAACAAATCAAATTTCACACAATCAAGAGGATTAGTAGTTTAATAACTCACTATTAAAATTAAGCTATTTGATTATTAATATGTTTGTAATTGTAATCACCAGCTTTAAATAGATTTAATATAAGCCATTAAGGAATTATAAAATTAATAACTCAGTTTGTAAATAATTAACTTGAATATTAATGAATTTATTGATAACAGCAGCTAGAAAGTTGCTACTAACCAAAGTGCATGTATGTTACAAATAACCGAAAAATATTACTTTATAACCGTATGGGCTGGGGATTGTTGCTAATAACCGAAAGTTCCTTTTAAGAGTTTGCTATTAAGCAAATTCTACTATGAGAAATTGTGAATCAGTCTATGATTTGAAGTACTTACAATGTATCACAATATCATTATTACATTCTGAAATCCCATGAAACCATTAGCATCTATTAAATCATTGAAATCATGTGGAGAGAAATAGTACCATAGACAATTATTGAGTCAGTGTATGGATTATTTATTACTTGTGTAGCGCATCTTTGGAGTGCACGATGAGGTAGAACCTCTCACTGCTGGGATCATTCCCCATCAAGTTGACAGTCCCTACAGCAATATGATCATCTATGACTTGGCTGGACATCACCAATACTTCTCCAGCCACTCTGCATGTCTGGAGGCCATCTCCCTCACCAGTCCAGCCATCTTCCTCCTCCTGCAGGACCTACGGCATGACCCTGAGGTCATGACTAAGGAGGTGCACTACTGGTTCACAATGATTGATGGTGTGTGCCACAAGTGTCCCCAGCAGTCATCAGTGATAGTAGTGGGCACACATGCTGACCTGCTAACACCAAGACAGCTGTCTCAGAAATTAACCCACCTGCGATCATGTGCTGAGATGGCCATTAACCACCAAAAATTAGTAAGCATTTTAGCCTTGAACGTTGCGGCCACATATAGTGGAGAGATGGATCAGTTTAAGGACGAGCTGTGCAGAATAAATAAAGATGTTGTGCATATGTCTCCTTCCATTTCCATGATGTGTCACATGATGCTTGCCTTCTTGAAACAGAGAATACCTGATCTTGATGTGGATGCCATATCCCTCTCTGACCTTATTGCTTATCTTGCAGCTGATCCGGATAAACTCATTGATCCTGATAGCACCAAAATTGTCCCAATTTTACAGACGTTGTCAGAGAAGGGTTTGATTCTCTTCATTCCATCTGAAGTGTCACTCAATAGCTGGATAGTTCTTCGCAAAGAGAGCATTCTTAAGAAGGTCAATGGAGCTTTGTTTGCTGATCCATCTCTCAAGGAGTATATCCATGTAGCTAGCAATACTGGGATAGTACCCAGAGCAGTTATTAAGAAAATATTCCCACAATACAATGTTGAAATGATAACTCAGTTTATGATTCACTTTGAGTTGTGTCAAGCAGTAGAGTTATCCCAGGTTGATTCAAACATGGCACCAGAAGGATCTCCCAGCTCAGACCTTGGTCCCCTCCTCTTCTTCCCAGCTCTCGTCAGTGTTGAGAGGCCAAGTAGTGCCACAGTTCCCAATAATAGTTTTGGTTGGTCCGTTATTGTCAAGTCTCCAGATCAGTTCTTCACCACACGCTGTCTTCATGTCCTACTTTGTAGACTGCCGTCTAAGTTTGGTTTACCTGCAATCCGGGCCACACCCCTACACTCAAATCATTATAAATGCGTTGTGTGGAGCAGGGGTGTAAAATGGCTTAATGAGACAGGGGTGACCACCATTGTTGAGATGAGTGAGACATTTCAATCACTCACGTTGGAAATGTTCTCCCCTGACAGAGAAAGCCATAAGTATTTAAACTTAGTTGATGCTGTTCTTGCGGTCATTAAGACAGCCTGTCAGGAATTCTGTCCACACTTAGAGATGTTGGAGCTCATCTCCTACCCATCTGAAGCCAGCTCAGACCACTCTGATGATGCAAAGGTACCATTAAAGAAGGCCCTACCTGAAGGGGTGGAGCTTTCCTCATTAAAGAAGGCCCTTATTGAAGGAGATAAGCACATTACTGATGTGAATGGTGAGAAGTATGTAGCGATGAAAGTGTGGATGACGATTGAGCCATATCTTCCATACCTTGTTGGAGGTGAGAGAGGTTTGTAGTTGTGGCTACATGTGATGACCTCTATTGTTTTACAGTAAATCCTCCTGTGGTCCCTTCCTCATCTTCCTGGCCACCATCAGATCCAGTAGGCCAATCTGTTTCACAATTGAAAGGTTATTACATTAATGGCATATTTTTACAAATTTAAATTTTGTTTATGTTCTCTATAAATGAAAAGGTAATATTCAATTTTAAAAAATATATGGATGCATATGAATACCATATTTATGAGTGCTTTTAATCTTGATCATCTTGCAGTGCCTTCATCCCAGCTATTGTCAGAGTTGATAACCCAAGTTGTAATGGAGCTGAATGGTCAGTACACCGTACTCTTTCAAATGTAGTCCACCAATTGTTAGTTTACCTGGATAATATTGTTTATCCCATCAACTATTTGATAGTTACCTTGTTTCGCTCTCTTTAGGAACACCCACTTTGCCGGAATTATTATCCTTCTCAGAAAGGAGAGTGAACATTGCTGAACAGATTGGGGCTAATTATTTGAAGTTTGGAATATTTCTGCTGGAAGACAGTAATGGAGCCATCGTGACAGCACTAGAGAACGAACATTTAAAGAATGCTGAACGGATCAATGTAGCCATACTCCAAAAATGGCTTGAGGGAAAGGGAGTGAAGCCAGTGACTTGGTCAACTCTGGTGACTGTATTACAAAACATTAAATAAACTCAGTGTAAAATAGAAGTGTCAGTGTACAGTGTGATTTGGAATATCCTGTTCTATTAACTGCAGTATGCACACATTGGAACCTGGTCATGATGTGAGACTGGGTGGTTCACTGAGAATGTGGTGTTTCATCGATCACTACACTGTTAAAAACAGAACGTTATAATGATAGTGTGTCAATTGGTGCTGTACGTTTAGCCGCATGGTGTTCCGTGTATGGGTCTCCAGTCTCTTGCACCCTAGCCAATTAATATTATGATCAAGTGTACGTGTATAAACTATTAATAATTGGACTAGCATGCTGGCTGGATAGACACATCACTACACTAACTGGCATCTACATGTAGTCCACATCAGTGTATGTGTAATGGTGCACTTGCTTAAGCCATCTACCTGGCTTGTGAAAGGAATTCAAATGACATTTATCAGTTTGATGCATTAATATTGACAGAAACATGCTGCTGCTGTTGTTGCCTCATTGACATCCAGTGGTATTCCCCAGGCCTCCCTTCTTATCACCATTACAGTAGACTGCTCTGGCAAGCCTCCATCTAATCGACATCTGGTACTCATTGGGCTCCAAGTGCAGGCCCAAACCAATAGAAAGAACCACTGAAAGCCAGGAAACTGCATGAGGGTCAGACACTGAGCAGCAGGCAAGCTCTGTTAGCAGGAGAAGACACGAACAGAAAAGCTGGTCATTTATCTTTCCTGAAAAGACCTTCTTGGGGGGGAGGGGGGAGAGGTGGGACGCTTCAGTTTTTTCAAAATGCCCATTCTGCCTCTCATGGTCACCATGATGTGGACATACATCACAATTGCTTGCGGAATGAGGTTTTTAACCTATTTTGTCATGCCTTTAGTATATGGAGAAACACCATGACCTCACCTGAAACCTTGACCATACCAGATCTCCTGACAGCCTGGGACTTAGGCAAACTGACAGCATTAGACATCACCATCACCTCACCACTCTATCCTGCCATCTTGGGTGAGCTGTGACACCAAGCTGGTGCAGCAGCCCTTGCAGCTGAGGCCTGCAAACTCCACTCCAATTGAGTTGGGCTGGTCCTGCATTCCATTGGCAGTGGAGACATATAAGGCAGTTAATAGCTCTCAAGGGTGTTGTCTCACCTAGCCATTTATCAGCCTTCCTCCAAGGTAGTAGTTGTGGCTGAGATATATGGTAGGTTAGTGCCGTATGCGCTCAATGCTAGCACCATCCAGGCCAGAGAGCTCCCACCCTCAACTGCCTTTGATGCGATTCGTATTACCATTGCAATCTTTCAACTTGATGCAACACATCTCCTCGATGAGGGCAAACTCAGGGGCGATTTTATACAGTTCCTGGATTATGTTTTAAGGTTCCATGCATGTATAGTTTTACTATCTATTTATAATATTGTTGATATTTATTTTCTGGAATGGGCTGCAGCAGGGGCATCAGAGGCCAGCTCGCAGGAAGCACAGAGTAAATGACCCAAGTGTTCAGACACACTTGCAGTGGAGACTTTATGGGAATTGGGAAAAAGAGGCCCAATCTCCTTTCTCCCACCTGGCTTCTCACATGGCCATCATCACTTCTTCCCACAAATGTAAGGCTCTCACTGAGATCTACAGCAGGCTGAACTTCTCTCTTGTTCGGGCCATGGCTAGAGCCTTACTGGCAAGATGTGCACCCTTCCTTGGCCTCTTGGACATCCCTTGAGTATTTCTATGTATTGTGTACATGTACATGTAGCAATATTCCCTACATTTATTTTGTTTCTTATTTTATATATTAATATAACAGGTAATACAACATGTGACTATAGTAACATAAATACAAAATTCAGCTCCATAGTGGAGGAGTTATCCTAAAAAAGACAGCTGGTGCATTGGCACAGACAAGATTGAGATTCAACCGGCTATAGAGTACAATGGACTTCGGCTGGCATGTCGAGGTGCAAGTCTAGAGGCAACTGAGGAGATGATGGCGATGGCTTCCTGGCTTCCTTTCCTCAACCCCCATATGTTTCAACCAGCATAGGGACACATACCCACCCTATTTATGAGCATGTAGGGTCATTGGATTGGAGCTTCCTTGACTCAGTGGCCTGGCCAGCAGCTGTGGCCAACCCTCCCTCCCGCTTCCAACAGAGATGGGATATAGCGGTGAGGTGATGGACACATCTGATGCTGTTCTTCTGCCCAAGAACCACAATGTCAGCCAGACGGGTCATGCTGTGGTCTGTACTTAGTTGTTGTAGAGATGGTCATGAAAAAAAGGAGCCATCTTGCATCATAAATAATCGATTCAATAACTGCATGTTATTAAATTCGTAGAGACGCATATATGTGTTTACTGTTACCAAAGAATTCTTCAAGACTATTTAAAAAAGCATACTAATTTGAAGCTCATCATGGTCACGGCTTCAGATTAGTATCATTTACAAATGGTCTGGAAGATTCCTTTGGTAACAGTAAACACATATGTTTACTCTTACCAAAGAATTCTTCAAGACCATTTGAAAAATTTAAAGTTCTTCATGGTCACGTATCAGAAGCCGTGACCATGAAGAACTTCAAATTAGTATAATTCTTCAAATGGTCTACTTTGTATTGTTTAAAGCCCGTGTTTCTGCTTCTTAGAATTCCTCTGTGTTGCTACGATTAGCTTCATTTTGAACAACTCTACTACAGTTGAACAAAAAATATGTCGGCATGCATATGGTTATTGCACACACGCACACACACACACATTGCACACACACATGCACACCCATGCACACACACACACACACACACACACCACATACACACATATCCCGACGTGCAAAATCAGGTGGCCCACATGGAAGCCAGCAAAATACGCTAGTGCCGTAATCACTGGTCATAAGTTTGTTATTTTTATTTGCCCTAAGGCTATTTTTATTAAGCATTCCGTGCCTCGTGAATTGAATCTTAATCCAAACTCCTCGACACAAGGAGTTTTCCCCAATGAGCTCAGGATTGCCATTTTGGATTGCCACCAGTAGGGTACAAGTCAATCCGAACTTTGGGTTGACCAGAGATAATATATTATCTCTAGTTGACGGTGGCTCTTAATTTTCTTACAGTGCAGAGTCGCCATCAATCCAAAATTTCCAGTCGGACTCACTAATCATCACCTCTATGTACATGAATAGTAGACGCCAGGAGCAAAACAATGTGGAATCAAAGGGTAGGAAGAAATAATGTAGCGTCTGATACAGCAATGGCCTATTTACTATATATAGTGCCACAACTGACAAGAGGAAATGGAAACTTGAAATAACCTATGGCTAACTCCATATTGTTATTTTGTCCTGTAATTTTAGCACGAATTCATCACGTGATCCGCTCTGTTGAAATACATGTATAAAAATTTCTCGACTCTCAGCATAATTGCAACTTGTTCCAATGGCTGTCCTCACATTCTTCATCGCTGCAATCCTAGTGTTGAAGCGCTGTCACCGATTCTGATAGGTATGATGAAAGCGTGCAAATAATGGCTCAAATCTTACCACCTACACTCTATGCATGTACCCATAGATTTTGCAATATGTTTTAACCTCTCTCTCTCTCTCTCTCTCTCTCTCTCTCTCTCTCTCTCTCTCTCTCTCTCTCTCTCTCTCTCTCTCTCTCTCTCTCTCTCTCTCTCTCTCTCTCTCTCTCTCTCTCTCTCTCTCTCTCTCTCTCTCACCTCCACAGTTCCTGGTCTTATGGGATCACAACTATTCTCACGTCCCAACCCATGCTCTTTTCCCAACGGGAGGCTTGTGGGTTAGCGCTGATCTTTGCTTCTCCACTGCCAGTGCACTGGACAAGCTATCGTATGTTATTAGTATTCGGATGCTAGAACATGGCCAGCACTCCAATCACGGGGCTATTTAACATGCAAGGCTACCTAGCTGCCGTACAAAACAATCTTCTTTGCTTCAGTCATTTGCTAGACTGCCCACTGCTCGCTCAAGTTACAGAGCTGTGATCCACTCGATTTTTACCTATATTGACGGAAACAATCGGAGTGCATGCATGTCTGTTGCAAACGATCATGTACGACATTCATAGCGGTTATATGTACTGCAGGTTAAAATGCGATCCCAGATGCAGGCACTGATACACATATCCGCATGCTACACTGTAAAAAACGCGGTGGTTATAGCCCACTAAAACCTTACCCCACCAGCGTTTTTACTGTCCCACCGACGATAAGCGGTGGACAAGGCACACCTTGAGCATGGTGGAACGGGAATATTGTCGTATGATTGGAGAAGAAAATCAACGAACTACATGTAAATGTAAAAGAGAAAAAATGGCATGCATATGAATCGAACCCGGGATCATTCATCTGCAAGCCTCTTGTATAACGCTTCAGCCAACTTAGACATACTGAATTATTCTGGTATTCGCTGGATTTATACCTTCCATGAGCTATAGCTGTCATGTTGTTAAATAATATTTATGAAGAAATGCGTTGTACCTTTGTGTCACTACTGGGGACTAAGCTAAACATTTATCAACCCCCCCCCCCACCCTTCCTGTACATGTGTCAACAAGGCATGCAGTGGAAGCACATGCATTCGCTCCATTCTGCAGTCACTCTACGCATTCTGTGACACTTGACAGAGTACAGAAATTACACAAACACACCCGGGGTTTTCCCCACACATGTCTCACTGCTGGGGACTCAGCCATACATTTTTCAAACCCCCCCTACCCTTCCTGTAAATCTGTCAACATGGCATGCAGCGGAAGCACATTCGCTCCATTCACAGTCACCCTATTCATTCTGTGACACTTGAAAGTGTCCAATAAATTATACCAACACACCAGGGGTGTTCCCTACACATGTCTCACTGCTGGGGACTGAGCCATACATTTTTCAAACCATCCCTACCGTTCCTGTACATGTACATGTGTCAACAAGGCATGCAGTGGAAGCAATGCTATGATAGCAATGACTCCCATACTGTTGTATACATGTATGTATGTATAACAAGTGTAGACCTAGAACAAGACAAAGTGACAGTGTATTCCTGTTATGCCCACCTTCCAATTTGTCAGTGAAACAAAGTTAATAATGTGTTCCAAAATGTGATACTGAAATTGCTAATACTGTTCAAACTATGTGATGCATATTTAGGAGGAGGATATTTAGTTGAAACCTACAGTGTAGCACGCTCTGGCATTGCAGCAAACTAAGGTGAGGCTAAATCTGGTGATGCTTGGTTGACTTACTACACTGCAATTGCAAAGCCAGATGAGCAACAAGCCAAGAAATACAACCCTGAGCTTTTATACCTTAACCCACCAAAGGGCATGTGGATCGAACCTAACTCTCTGAACTTGGGATCATTTGCCTTGCGCTTGCGTTACATTGGCTTAATCCAGCTGTTGACCCACTTTTTTAAATGGACATTATACTTAGCAGCTGTGTATATTGTTGGTGGTACGCAAGTATTATTTTAAAAATCATTATTTAAGAGTACTATTTAAAGGTAAAGGCATGGAGATGGGGATAGCCACACTTTAGCTAGATACCAACTGAGCAAACCACTTCACAGCTTCTTGACCCCAAGCAATATAGGTCTCAACAACCAAAGGGGTACAAACCCATCATTACTATTATTATAGATAGACAACTCTCTTATAACATAAAAACAGCAATACACATACCCACATAAACTTAGACGAAAATAGTTCAGTGAAATGAACACACATAAAACCACATCAAGGAAAATGGGGTAGGCCTGCTCCATCATCCATGCCATGTCCACTTCTCCATTTTACCCTGGATCCACGCAAGCAAAGGTTTGTTGCACGTACAACCATTCTGGCACGAACCCCATCCCATTACTTCAGAATGTGACTTCTCCAACTTCGTTGTAGTTAATTTTAAAACAATAATAATGTAATATTTTAATGGCTATTTAAATTTTTTAAGCATAGAAATATTTATACACATATACATACATACATACATACATACATACATACATACATACTGAGACACACTAGCTATGAAAGTTACGATGATGAAATATCCCCCTCCTGAAGGGAACATCCACATCGTAAGAGGAGGGCTCGGGCATTGGCTCGTACAAGAGTCAAATTAAGGCGGCCGTACAGGCTGCAGACAACCTTGGACTTGGGGGAGTTGGTCCTTGTGGCAAGGTATGATGCGAGCCGTGAAAAAGCTTGCACCGCTTCGCTGCCCCAAGCTCCATATGACTCGGCCACAAGGGGAATACACGTCCACCCCAACTCGGAACACTTGGCATAATTGGCAGAGTGCTTCCTTAGCTCAGCGGCAACCGCTGCTGACCCTGCTGTGCGACCCGCTTCAGAGATAAAGGTAGGGTTAAGCGGAGACACCACAGTAAGGTCAAAGGCAGCAGGCTTGCCACAGAGCCAATTGGAAGCTAGGATGTCAGCAGGGCGTGTGTTCCGAAGCTCATGTCCTAGTCCACTACCAGCCTCCGCCTTGGCGCTTATGCAGGCACGATGGCAGGTCTGAAGTACTACATCCCTGAGCTTGTTGTGCCTGGATATAGCATCACCACCTCTCTTACATGTTACTGCATGGTGGCCTAGGGGATCCAAGGGATGTTCTGGACACAATGCACAGGGAGGTGAGCCAGGTGAGGTATTTAGCCCGAGCCACCACTTGATGGCCATTTGGTGCTCGTTGGGGTCTAGGCTTAGACCCAGGCCTGGAGATGGTACTACAGAGAGCCAAGCGGAGGCATGGGGAGAGGACACAGACAGGAGACGAGCCTTGTCAGCCACAGAACTCTGGGAAAAAAGAGAGTTAAATTGAATGTTTTCTAATGCAGCTGATAGAGTGTGTTGTCGGCAAGGAGAAGATGTAAGACTGTTAATATCGATTGCACTCTCAGGGGGAACACACCTGTTGTAGGAATTGACCGCATCGGCCAGGAAATTATCTGATGGTGAGGCAAGGCCTGCAGTACTGATGGAGGCGATAAAGGCTGCATTAGAGTGATGAGCCAGTGAACGAAGCCCCAGGCCACCTCTACTTAAGCTCAACTGGGCCTGCATCCAAGAGCTGTCAGTAGTGTCAATAGCTTGGCACTCTGTGAAGGTGCATCTGACCTGCTCCTCAAAGGCATGCAGCTCATCCAATGCCAGGGATGGGGGAGTGGAACGTGCAACATGGACCAATTTGGTAAACCCACCACACATGCATAGCAGAATGAGAGCAATCTGAGGATCACATGACCCGAGCTTCACCAGGGAGGATAGCAATGTGGAGGCAGCAGCACGTTTAGAGGCAATAAATGATGAACAAAAGGCAACCTCCCCTATGGGGGCTCCGAGGATGATAAGGTTGGGTGTACAAGATTTGTTCATCTGAGAAGGGAATACACTGAGGTCACCTTGGCCAAAAAGCTCGCATTTAGATGGATTTAAATGGAGCCCCAATGAGGGACCTAAATCTTGAAGTAGGCATACAACATGCTGGACAGAGGTGATATTAAATTATAAATACGTACACAATATTAAATAAACACACATAGCAATAGCGATGACCAATGAAGGTCCAACTCCTGACAGCTAGGCTATTGCACAGGTCTTCACCAAAGTGAGGATAATAATGATTTTTTGTGGATGGGGCTGGGCCTCGTAGGAACGTAAGACCAATTTTACATACAGTTACGAATAGCTGATAACACTCACCAATATGTTTCAAAACGGATGCGCTGCTGGTATTCCCGCTAAACTGCTCACAAAGTGCACAAGTGAACATGAAGATAGTTCTTCCGCCTTCATACCCTTCTCTCATGTTCTATTAAATAAAGAGCTTGCGCATGCGCGGTATATTTGCACATGTTTTTATTTTTTTGCTGTCGTGCGTGAACTTCAGCTACTATAGCAGGTGAGCAATAAGGTTGTGCTTGTGTCTTGCATCGAAAGAGACAAGAAGTTCTCCATTCCCACCACAAAGGAGCAATCGGACTTGGAATTTCTCCAACAAAAAGTTTTTCACTACCTTTCGAATTCGTTGAACGCAAGACCACGCAGTTACGTGTCTGTGCTTTGATGAAGAATTTGGTGGCGAGTTCGTTGACACCTAGGATGATGCAGTTTTCGGCTGTGGTTGTCGTTCCACTGGTACAAGCAACACATTTCAGCGGCTACGAAACAAAGGTGAGTGTTTTTTATTACTCTCAGAGTTTAGCATTTTGACCCTTCACAGAACTGGAGGCTACGGAGACTAGGACATTGAATCATCGCGCAGTATCGTATCGCCGTCAGGCGTTATACGCATGGACTCCCAACGTCAGTGGTATTCAAACGCGTGAGAATTCACCTAGTGTATATGACATTAACGCGCGCTACTTACTTACCCAGCGCTAGTGCCTTTTAAAATCTGTGGCTGCTAGAATTCACTGCTCAAGCGTCTTGTGACATAGAGGCAAGCGTGACTTTACCCAACGCTAGTCACATACCAGTCTGCAGAAGGGTAAGTCCTCAAACTTCATTTTGTTAACTTTATTGTAACAACAGAATGAATGCCTTCCCATAGTGAAATGAAAAATCGAACGACTTGCGCTGAGGAAAGCTTGTGTATTGAACAGTGAAAAGTTTTACCAGTGTTCAGACCAGGCAAGCTCTTAAATTAAATTTGGGATGTCTTAAATTAATGTACACTTCTTTATTAGACGTGGATGCTCATGCTGGTAATATTTTTCTGAATGGAGTGAAAGAAGCAGCAGGAAGGAATGCAGATTAATGTAGGTAATGAAAACAAATCCAGTGTGTTCTTGACAGCAACTTCCACTCCCAGTTTATGCCCTTGTGCTGCTGCTTGATATTCTTCAGGATCCTGGAGTACATGTTACATTTACAGTGCAAGCAGACCAGGCAACCTTCAGTGGCTCTTTTCATGGCATCTTGGACTTTTGCAGAGCACTGGGACTCTTTGAATGTACTCTGTATTAATTTTGTGCCCTTTTGATTCTGATTTAAAACTGGTTAGAGGTTATTAAAGTTAATTTTGGTATGCAGTACTAATGTGGGGCTATATATAGCACAAACCTGACCAAATCTAGTGGTGTTATCACACAAAAACTCGTGGGTACAGGCCTCTTCAACTAGTGGGTCATACCACTCAAAAAGAGAGGTGGGACTGACACACCTCAGATGGTGTGCCAGTTGGGACAACGCTAGCACACCAAATTTGGTGTGATGAAGCCACCAAATTTTTTACAGTGTACATGGAAGAGATACGTTTACATGATCATGCAGGAGGTCTATTCTGGGACACGAGGGTGTTCCGTCGGGCATGCCCATATATGTACTTTCATCAGAGATATATTATCTCTGCTTTCATGTACTTGCATACATGTATATAGCATTCAATATAAATGTAGTTTTGATAGCTTTATAAACACAAACAGTAGCAAACAATCATATGTGGTCGATAATTTCAAGCAGTCAAATAGCTCTACTTATTTCTTTTAGTACATTAATTTTTATTTGTGTTTATATAAACGCTTATTAGTATGTACGTGCATGGCGCAAAACCAATAAAAGCGTGTTTGCAAGTGGTTCATGTACCATGTTTAGATGACACGCGCCGTGCTGGACGTGCTCTTCATTGTAGCATGCAGCGTGCCGCATGCCACTAGTCGTGCACGTTAATTACACCCCCTGCAGTTTGGTGTATAACGAAGCAACGAATAGGTACAGCGACAAGTCCAGAGTCGAGATCAAGGCATCGCGGGCTTTGGTGACACGTGTAAGGTGGCCTCCTGCACCTGGCAACTGCCTATTGGAAATTATTTCCACACCTTAGTTGAGTACTTTGTTGATCGCGGATACCAACGTGGCAAGAGCATTCGGGCCGCCCCTTACGATTGGAGGCTAGCAGCAGGTTCGTGTCGATGAATGCCATGTGTGTAGGCATATGTGCGACGTCTAATTTGCAGACAGTTATGATTTTACTTAGTGCCGCATTTCCTGACGCATGTTAGAGCATCACTTCATATGCCATTACGTAATACTACCATATAGCACCAGCTACGTGTACACATGATTTGATCAACAATCCTACAGCTACTGTTTTTAATACGAACATTACATTACCCTTATCTATGTGCGTTGTAAATGAAGCGAAAGTTTGGAGTAGAAAATAAGGTTGTGTTAGACCATTCATGCATGATTTGTTTATTTCGGATATGCAGACCGTTGATAATTTATCGCAGTTTGACAAGTTGTATATGATCTTAATGCTTACCGATTGCCTCCCAGTGTTAAAAATGCAGACCAACTGTACGTGCGTGGTTACTACGACAACGTGAAGTCGCTCATCGAGGAGATGTACAAGTCCAACGGCGGGAGGAAGGTCACGCTGGTGACCCACAGTATGGGCGGTCCCGTGACTCTCTTCTTCCTCAACAACGTCGTCACCCAGCAGTGGAAGAACACTTACATCTACGCTTTCGTTCCGATCGCCGGGGCATGGTCGGGCGGGAACAAGATCCTGCTGGCCCAGATGTCAGGCATGAAGCCACCGGAGCTGAGCCGCGGTCCAAAAGGTGTGTAACTTCCCTTCAGATTTCGTGCTCCGACTCCGCAGCACCCTACGTTCGCTCGAAAGCATGTGGTGGCTTTCCCCAAAGCCCTCCGTATGGGGAATGCCGTCCTCGTCACCACTCCCAAACGCAGCTACACTGCAAACGACTACGAGGCGCTATTCCGGGATATGGGATGATAGTATGCACGATTTGCGAACGGGTTTCACTAATTTTATGTTTTGTGAATATTCACGTGAAGAAAACTGAACACGTGTACGCATGCATGTACATTGCACCTGAATACAACGACGTGAACTTTGAATTGTAGTTCCTTATACAAATATATTTATAATGAGTACATGACAGACATGCTGCAAAGTTATGTTATGTAAGCCTTCAGTCAATGCTATACCATATATCCTATATGTAAACGCTAAACAATATGTAATTACGGTTACGTGCTTTTAAAAAAATAAAATTAAAAGATTAGAGACTTACGCGTATATGTACATGTATAAGAGTTGGTATACATGTATACAAAAGCTTCACGTGAAAAGTAAAGGCGTACAAAAACCTTCACGCGAAGAAAAATTCTTCACAAAGTCTGAAGTCAAGTATATCATGCGTACAAAACCTTCACGTGAAGAAAAATTTTTCACAAAGTTTGAAGTCAAGTATATCATGCGTACAAAACCTTCACGTGAAGAAAAATTCTTCACAAAGTTTGAAGTCAAGTATATCATGCGTACAAAACCTTCACGTGAAGAAAAATTCTTCACAAAGTTTGAAGTCAAGTATATCATGCGTACAAAACCTTCACGTGAAGAAAAATTCTTCACAAAGTCTGAAGTCAAGTATATCATGCGTACAGAACCTTCACGTGAAGAAAAATTCTTCACAAAGTCTGAAGTCAACACGGCGCGACAGTGTACCGTATGCAGCCTTGTATATTGCACCCATACTAATCGATACTCGTCTGCACTCGACACGTGGGCAGTTTTTCATACGTCACGAATGCGGCGCCTGTGTACGTCTCAGAACGAACACTTCGCTTATACGTATGATATCGCGGTCTGCATATGGATTCGGTATATTCGTCATCACCTGTCTGCATACTTCAGATGAACGCGTGCAGACTCTGTACACGTCATGTATTCGAATCGTTTCAAATCCATTTTCTGTTCTGCATACTTGAAGGCTAGTGCTTAAACCCTGAACCACGCCAGCAATAATTCAGAATTTAACGGCAAACTTTAATCAAATTACAGATGAAATACAACTTGGTCAAAAAATAAACAGTATAGTTCCAAGCTGGCGATCAAAGTCTCCATCACATTTTCCTGATGTAGTTAGAAGGGCACTCTCCGCCTAGCAGAGGCCTCTTGGAAGGCGAGCACGAGCCTCTACTACTCTCGCGGCACTTGTCGACGGTTTCCTTACAAGCACACGCTAAAATATTACAGAGGTTATGCACAAAGAACTGAGCATTTACTTACTCTCTGACCGCGGTGGTAGCTAGCTTATGCTTTACAATGCTATCGTCGTCATCCCCTTGGTTGGCCATGCAGCGAAACGTTTTCATTTGGCCGTAGTACACCCTGGCGTCGGCTCAAGAGCTGTGGTCAGAAAGGAAAGTCATAGCATGCCTACTCTGTACCTGCGTTTCTTCTTTTGCATTGCCGGGGTTGGTCACTTCCGCCATTTCAGTCTCGATGTACTCGCTTAAATATCTCCTGGCCCTGAAGTTATTGGCACGCGCACATAATCCATGCACATGCACATATACAACGTACTATGCTCTTCGTAATGGCGTTCTATTGGTCGGCACTGTGCTTAAGAGAACAAACATGACGTAAGCATGTAAACCTTTGTGACAACTTGAAACGCCGCCTCACTGCATACACTGAATCACACACTTGTCCTGGTTTGACATAAGCAACACCGTATAGTGTACAGTGTAAACACGCACAACTTACCAGGCCTAGACTGCTTAAGTCCGTTCGGTATGCCTTTATAACCTCCGCCTGTCACCCGCGTTGTCCGAAACTTTTGGAACTCTCTATCGTGCACAGTTGCACCTCACTGATTCGTCAGCTATATAGTGATCAAAATCAACAATCCAATTTCTCTTTCGTTGGGAACGGCTCCATTAGTTGTCTCCACAGATAGCCCAGTAGTCCAACTTTCCTTTCCTCCTATTTCGTTGGGAACTCAACCAAGTTGCCTATTTTTGTTTCCTTTGCTCGATCGTACGTCGTCACCTCCATTAATGACCAACACGTGCAAAACTTAACACCGAGCATGCGCAGATAATGATATCAAAATTAATTACTCAAATAGGCCTACAGGCTACACCCGCTAGAAATAGTCACAGATGTAGGTATCAGAAGTTTACGATGATTATAGGGATCCAATAACTTACCTGGGAGTTCGAAATAGTACGCGACTCGGTCGAGGTAATTATAGTAGCCACACTCATATGCGTTTTCATGGGTGTGGTTAAAACGGCCTATATTCCTATTTATTGCGCACTATCGTAATTTACGGGCTAAACTGCTGCTCGCGATATGGGTGCGGTACGCACCCGATACTTAGCCCCAACAATACCCATCTGCACACTGCACTGGACATTGACATATCTAGGTACGAGTATGTATATCGGTCCGCACACGTGCATGTCTGGATACGTATCTGCATACCATGGCGTGGGCAAACTCTGCATATTACTGCATACGATACTATGTCACGCAGTGCAAGTATATCATGCATGCGTACAGAACCTTCACGTGAAGAAAAATTCTTCACAAAGTCTGAAGTCAAGTATATCATTCGTACAAAACCTTCACGTGAAGAAAAATTCTTCACAAAGTCTGACATATAAGGTATATCATATCATACGTACAAAACCTTCACCTGAAGAAAAATTCTTCACAAAGTCTGAAGTCAAGTATATTATGCGTACAAAACCTTCACGTGAAGAAAAATTCTTCACAAAGTCTGACATATAAGGTATATCATATCATACGTACAAAACCTTCACGTGAAGAAAAATTCTTCACAAAGTCTGAAGTCAAGTATATTATGCGTACAAAACCTTCACGTGAAGAAAAATTCTTCACAAAGTCTGAAGTCAAGTATATCATACGTACAAAACCTTCACGTGAAGAATCCGTCGCATCCTCAAGCATGCGTCATGTACATCAAGCATTAGACTAATGACACGAAATGCAGTGAGCTAGGTATCTGTGTAGAATTGGAGAAAGCTCGCCTAGCTACCTGGCTATGCCATTGGCCTCGAGACATTCAGCTCCCCTTGACCAGGTCCATCGTCCACCGCGGTGGCAGTGGTCAAAAGTTGAAGCGTCAATTTATTGATGAAAGGCCGATTCATTTCCACTGCGTAATATACAAAATAATTGGTGAAAATAAGCGTCGATTCATTTAGAAATCTTTTCGTGATTATTCAGAACTCGAAATCATGCAAAATCAATACAAGGATAATGATTCACGCTTCCCCCCCCCCCCCCCCCCCCCCAGAACTAAAGAAAAATAAGGCACGGCTCTTTTCGCGATTCTGGACCATACATGTATTTTTGCGAGTATCAGGACATAGAATCGCGTACCAAGCCAGCCTGATTAACTCAAGCTCACTCCCCCCCCCCCCCCCCCCCCCCCCCCCCTAACTGAATAATGATCCCAAATGAACTTGAGAATTTTACTTGTTCAGCACACGTACCCTTCTTGAAGTGGTTGGCGCTCAATAAGTTGAGTAGCGTGAGCAAGAAAGCCCTTATAGTCAGGCAAGGTGGGAGGGGCCTCCACGAAATTAGTGAGCTGAATCCCGAAATTTGTTAATGCGATGAACTCCTTTGATTCAGAAGTGCAGCTCCAGTAGCCTATCTTGTGTAAATTCTGTACTAATCTGTTCCTCATTTCAAGAGTGCCACGAGGTCGCTTATTAATTAGAGTAGTAGAAGTGTTAATAAGTCTGCTGACAGAGATTTGTGATCAGTAATTGTTTTTGCATATTATGAATGTATGCGAAGTGTTTTTGCATGATTAGTATGTCGGTATGAGGCTTCACTCGGCAACAGAAGCAATTGGTGGTGTAGTACATTCGATTGACGTCTTTTTGAAATTTCACCACTGATTTGAAGTCGACATGTTACGAGTGACTTGTATATGTAATTTTTTATCGTTAAAGTGTAATGAATAAGATTAGAAAAATTATGTGCCATAGAAACATTTGAGCTCCAGCACCGAATTAAGAGCGCCGGGCTAGCGCTGGATTTGGCGTTTACGAAACGAAGGTGCTGAGCAATCTATAGAAGACCCAGAGCTAAAGAAGCTTGCCCAAAGCACTACCTGCAACAGTGCAAAAAAAAACAGCACCTCAAATATCGGAGGAAGTTAATCTCGTGCGTTTATGCAGCACCAGGCTCAGTGAGTTTAATAAACAGGGTCTAAGGCAGCAGTAGAAGAGGCTGTTTCGAAGCAGGGCTGCAGTGCTCAGTTTGGGCGTTACCATTAGTACAAACCATGGCCACCTTAGGAAGGTTTAAAACGCACGGCATGAATTGTCTAAACCGTAAGTCCCTATCAAGGCCGATATGCTAAAGTCCATGGGCATGGAGGAGGCTGCAGGCCTTTGCTGGGGCTGAAGTTCATGCGCTGCTCGAGATAAGTTATAGTAACTGAAGTGTGATGACATCATCTTCAACAACATTTATAAATATTACCCACCTAAACTTAGCACGGAATTTCAGCCGCCTGCTAAATAATAATATTGGTCTGTTATATTATTTGAATGAATAATTTCCGTACGCGTGTGTACGTGTTTGTAGTACATTATTTTCACCAATAACCATGTATTTAAATTTTTTTTTACAATATATCATTTGAGGAGGGGGGGGGGGGGGGGGGGGGGGGGGGGGAGGTGCCCCCGGACCCTGGCTGCATGACCGGACCGTACAGCTTTGGGGGGAGAGGGGGGGGGGGGGGGGGGCCGGGGGGGGGGGGCCGGGAGACCCACCAAGTGACCCACAAGGCAAAAAGCGGGCTGTTCAACCACTTCAAGTAGAGCCCTAGACCCATTTCTCGTCCTTGTAGTCCGAATTCGCGCCATTTAACAAGATAATATGCAGAAAAAGGTTAGAAGTGGGAAAAGCCACGAAGTGAGTAACAGGATGGGTAAGGGCTAGGCATTGTTATTGCTTTTTTTTTTATACCGCCCGGTACAATAATAATGAATGATATTTTTACATTAACACATAGCAAATAATCAGTTATAACATTACTTTTTACAGTATACATAATTAGTACCAGAAAGTCATGAAGCATATGCATGTGCGTGTAAATTGTTGCTGGATATACTCCCATGCACTGTGAATTCACTGTGACTGCTCATCATGAGTTAACTTAGGAAGCAATGGCTTTTTGCCATGTTGGTAGCATTTAGCAGTACATAAATTGCGTCGTACGACCATCCGATGCAGGTAAAACAAGTGATGAGTTTTGGGCATTGCGCAGAGAATATGCCTAAACCGGTGGAGCCATGTGAAGGTCTGTTCACCAACTTGAGTGTTAAAGTGTGGATATTTCTCCTTTATTCTTTCAGGTGAGTACTTCAATTTGCATTCTTCACTGACATGATTGGGAAGGTGAAATGTGTCAATTATCTTTATAACTTTGATCCATAATTGGTCAAGTGGAGGTTCCAATGGTAGTGGAAGCCTTAAAGCCCGCATCCTTTCAAGGTTACACATATTGTCATATGCAAGGATTATATCCTCATCGAGTTCATTCTTTTCATGTAGAAGTAGTAACCATTGAATCAATATATAAAACACCTGAGAAGGAGATTCACTCCTACGTGGGATAGTTATAAGTACAGAAGTATCAACATGCATGCATGCATATGCATGCATGCAGCATTACCAACCTGTATAATGGTTGCCAAGTATCGATGTGGCCTCCTCCTCTTACAATGAATTGATGGCCTCTGGACCATTTCCTCAACTTCATTTTTCTGTCACCTAACTCCTTACGGCATAGAGTATCATCTACTTCCAAGTTAAGTGACAGGGCAGGGTGGTTGGACAGCATCTTAAGTATACCTACATGTATTAAGACACACCCATTGAAGTTCTTGTGTAATTCAATACTTATTATAATACACAACCTTGTGATGTAGCTGCATTTTGGCCAGTGACATCATTTGGAAGTTGATTCACAGCTATCTCAATCTTATCATCATTTGATGCTATCATATCACTAGACTCTAAGAAGCAGAATGGAATGGATGTTTCACACATTGCATTAGTAATGTGGACAACAAATTAACACATGCCAGCATACCATCCACTGTGACATTACAGAACTGAAGGAATTGTCTAAGATTTGTTGGAACAGTAGGGCTTTAGCCATTAACAACTCGCAGTGTTCGGTACAGAAGGCCTTTCCATACACAGGCTGATTGGCACATATACTCGGAAGATTTAGTGTTGGGATTCCTGATACAGTATGCTGTAAAATGAATAGTATGTGTGTCATAATCATATACTGTATGTGTGCTTACCTTAACTTCATGCATGCAGTGAGCAAATGTAAGTTTCCACAACCCATCTGTAACCCATAGTCTTCCACATCCTGCATGTGTGAGATGTTATGTAATGATGTCTGCATAAATCAACAGCGTACCTCTATCTTTGCATTGTGAAGTGCACATTGCAGATGGGTGTGGATAGAGTGTCTCACGACAAATAGATTCAATCATCTCCATAAATTTCTCTAGATCGCTGTCAAGTCGAAAGCAGAAATTCAGCTTGTCAATTCTTCTTAACTCTGCTTCCACTTCTCCTTTCCAAAATGCAGCTGCCACAAATTTTGGACTCAATTCAAGATATTGTAAGTTTTAATTCATTTAACTCAATGAAATTCTAACCTTTACCCTTTTTGGGGTCCAGCTGAAAGGCATCATTGTATGACTCAGCAAATCCTTGAAATGAAACCCAACTGTGACTTCTATATATAATGGTCAAGGCGGCCAGTGAGTGTACATGTGATGGGGGGGGGGGGGGGGGTTAAGACTTACGCAAGGCTACACTGAATTTTCTTTCAAAGAATATCCCATCAGTTACTTCAACCGCTTCCCGTTCAGAATCGTAAAATCGAAATCCTGTGCCAGCCTTGTTGCCGTACTGAGCTAGCGTAGTTGTAGATCATGCTGCAATCTAGGCAACGAAGGGAGATCTTTTTGGCTTCTAAAACGCCAGAGCAACGGTAGTATATGACATCCGTAGTGTGGTAGGACACAAGGCGTGGCTGGCAGATGACACTCACGGGTAGGTGGAGCAAAAAGCGTGGAGCAAAACGTAGTTGATGTGTTCAGCGCTATGGCCAGTTCACTAGTCAAGTTTGAACATTCTTGGGTCAACATGTGACAGATAGCTTCGATGTCTGTATCAGAAGCATCGTTCCGCTGGTGTATTGCGTCTCTCATATATGCCAGCAATTGACGATCAGTTAGAGACATTGGCATTCTTTGAGTGGCTATAAGTAGTGGTAGTACGATTCGCGCACAATCAGCCAGGTGAATTTCACTCTTTCGTCGATGTTTTTCAACAAGTGACTACTGCACTGCCCAAGCTCAGCGCTGAATAACTCCTGACACGCGGATTTGACTGCAGCTATATCTCTTTTGTTGCTAGTGCTACGTTCTGCAGAATGAACGTCACTCTTCAGAGATTGAGCTTCCTTAAAGAGTGAAGCTAGCAATAAGTGCCCTTCACTTTTCGCTCGCTTCAACTCCAAAGGAGTGCATGAGTGAAGCGAGCGAAGCACAATTTATACAATGTGCTGGGTGATCAATATAAAGTATTGCAAAGTTGTACCTACCGATTGCCGTAGCAGATCCAATCTGTTATATTCGGGGACGCTTGAACATAGGGTTAAAATAGAACACATGTGTAGCTAGATTTGTGCTGTAATTGTGCTGTACTTGTGCTGTAATTGTGTGTTTGTGTGTGTGTGTGTGTGTGTGTGTGTGTGTGTGTGCGTGTGTGTGTGTGTGTGTGTGTGTGTGTGTGTGTGTGTGTGTGTGTGTGTGTGTGTGTGTGTGTGTGTGTGTATGTGTGTGTGTGTGTGTGTGTGTGTGTGTGTGCGTGCGTGTGTGTGTGTCGCCACTGGATGACATCTTTCCAATAATAGCTTACAAATTATGCAATGAATCAGTGTTATCGTTTTGGTCGACAACTCCCACTCGAATTTGCCCGTATCACAAATATGGCGTCGTCCGACAAGGTAATGTAGCCTGTAACTATCAAACTTGGGTTATGGAGTTAAGGTACAACGGGGCGTAGCAATATTGTCCATTATTCGTTTAGCTTAGTAACAGAACCCATACATGTACGTGGGTGAACCATATGCTTGTTCTATCGCTGTAGGAACGTGAGGCGAAGCTAATAGATGCAGCACGCGATGGCAATCTGGAAGACGTCATTACACTTCTAGACGAGGGTACACAGATTGATGCCACTAATTGGGTGAGGAACAGTGTGGTGGACGTTGTTTTCAGACACGTGATGACAATACACACAGGGGCGGCGGAAGGTATTTTTAAGTGGAGGGGGGGGGGGGGGGGAGGCTATGAATAATTAATGAATGGGCGCGGTATACTACTATTGCGCATGCGCAAATTAATTAACGGCTCTTTAATACAATTGACAATTACACAGAATTTATTTAAAATCCGAATTTGTTCATCCTATTCTCTTTACAAAAGAGTTAGCTATGGCTTTCAAGTCAAGTTGGTCGTGGGAGGCATAGGAATCGCTGGAGTTTTAATTGTCCGTGCCAAAAATCCAATAAGCTTCGTCTGTTTCATCTTTTGTTCGATGTGAAAGTTTTGCGCTTCATCAATTCCAACACTACGTATCAATTGGATAATCACTTATTAACTGGTTATATGACGTTTAATAATTCTGTCCAGAAAAGTTGGGGTGACCACAGCCAGTTTTCTACTCGTCCGGATCAGATCCGCAGGTGATTCAGTCGCAAGGCGGGCATAATTTCCAATGGTATCCGGAACAAGTTTTATGCCCGCCTTGCGACTGAATATCCTCCTTTTGCGGGTAGCAGATCAAATTCAGGCGTGTAGAAAACTGGCAGCGTTACTATATTGCATCTGTACTCATCAGAACAGAGGTATTGAAATTAGTTATGTGGTGACTTTAGTGAAAAGGGCACTGTCTCTGACAAGTACATATCTTTCTAAGAATACTAGTGCACATGGTACAGTGAATCAACTCAATCACATACAACTACAATGCGATACATATACTGATAAATGGAATATGTGAGTTCACAATCCTCCCCTTCATACAGACACTGGTGTCTAAATAGTGTGTTGGTTTCTTGATCGTCCGTCCATACCTAGTGATAATTGTCCAATATTCCTGCGTTGAATGGGGGGGGGGGGGGGGGGGGGGGGGGGGGGGACCAATGGTAATGTGATGGTCACCGAGGTTTGCTTCCCAGGCATGTCACCACCCAAATCACCCCCATAGTAGAAGAAGAAAGAGTATTAAGATGATCAGGAAGAATAACACTGACTTTCGAAATTGCCTGTCACTTAATGCAACACTTCCATCAATTCTAACTGTGAAATTGACAAATCTAGACGCAGTTACCATGTTACAAATGCGAGCCAATCACCTGAAGTTATGAAAAAACTAAAAGAGCTATAGCAGATTACATTCCAATGCACGCCTGATAAAATGCATGATGTTGCATTTGATATTGTGTAAGATGTGGATCGCAAAGTATTGTCAGAAGCAAGGAATACAAAAAGACTGTCTCACTTGACAAATTACATGTAATCTATGTGCTAAAAGTGAGGCTGCTATTGTTGTAGCTGTCATAGTGTCATATTGAATGGCTACATAGTAAGTGAATTTCCTCCATGTTTCTCTCACTCAAAGTAGCATATGAAGCAGCAGGCACAAAACACCAAACATCCACCATTAAGACATATGGAAAAGTCATCGAGCAGTCTAGTGCCCTTTTTGTGCACATCGTGTTGCGCAGCGGAATAAATGGACTATTTACATACCTTGTCCTCCATAAAGCTGTTCTAAGCCAGTGGTGTCAGCTATATGACCCTCCCATCTGGCTGGGCCCACCTTTGTTTATGCAGTGATTAATTAGAATACACTTAGTTCCAGATGCACTTTTCCCCCAATGCCCTTTTAGAATGGCTCTGTGCATGGATATCAGCAGCATGGCCAGAAATAGCGGACATGAATAATTGAAACCCGCGACGCGCGTCATGAAAAATTGAAGTATGGAACGTCTATGGAGATTTGCATTCAAACGTGTACAATTCTTTGCTGGAGACCCGTAACTATGTTTCCAGGCAAAATTGTGATAAAGGTACTCTGAATGGAACTTCTTGTATTATTTTGTTCCGCCAAAATATGCACACAGCTAATTCGAAACTGGGTTTTATGAAAATACATACATTGAATGGAAGATGGTGCATTTATCAACCGTTTCTCCCTTATAGCACGCCGTGTAGACCCGCTACTCAAGTTTCCAAGGCAGATCCTAAAGGCCAAATCATCTGGCCATATACTTATACTATGGTGTTAATTGTGCCACATACATAGATGATTCAAAATGGACTTTTCTAGGTTGTGCAGCATGACATTATTAAACGTTATGGTTAATTATTGTACAGTACACTAGTCGTTACATGCTATACATACATGTACATCCGTAACTTCTAAAATCGCGAGTACATGCTATACGCTTTCGAAAGATGTGCTACCTCCGTTGGAGACACTAGTGGTGACTATTGTGGGGTCCACTGAACTTGATGGTATACTATCTGTAGCGATACCAAACCGTCTGCTAGAAGACTGGGCAAATTCATGGAGCACCGATACAAGCTTCGTGGCGTTGTTAAATGAACGTATTGAGGACGATATCATGTCTTTCGACCCAGACGCGACACGTTTAGAGACACAATTGTATCGCAGATCGCTGAGTGTTGCATCTAAACTTAAAAAAACGAGGGGTGCAAAGAGGATCGATGTGCTATTTGGCTCCACAATCACTACAATTTATAAAGGATGAGTTGTTTCCTGCTGCCATGCTTGTTGAAGACCGAAGCGTAGCGAAGGACTTATTGGCTGAAGCCGATGCTATGATATACGATTTGCAGAATCAGCTAATTTTCGTGAGGCAGGAACTGACTGAAGCACACGAAACGCTTGCTTCACAGTATTGTAACAAAGGAGGTAAATTAGATGATGTAAGCAACATGCAGGCACGCTCGACAATATGTAGTTAGTTGCACAATTAGAGCGTTGGAATTCCTGCATGCCATCATACGGGATTACTCTTGACTCACATGTCATACCACCACTGGAAAACCTCTAACTATGCCTCTGTTATCAGGAACCACTGATATCGATAACTCCGACAGCACCGAAGCAAATCTAAGGGTTTTGTATCCGCTAGATAGATTCGGAGTAAGCGACAAGTTTTACCAAGAACTTTCCATGCTTTTCTCAGAGCTTCCAAGGACTAATGCCGTAAAAAAAAAACGCGCACCGAACTTAATGATATCTTGGACCTCATCCGCATCGAGGGATATGAAGGTGCCTATCCGGCCGTTTGAATGTACTTTGTGCAAACACTTGTCAATATTGATAATAGTAAACATTACAAACAATACATGCATGTAATAATTCATTCTTCTCAATGCAGATAGCAAAGAACCCAGCAGTATTTGCATCTGGTAAAAAAAAATTAAAATCAGGATTTCTGGGGATGGTGCTAAGTTCTCAAGAACGTCTAATTTCATTCTGTTATCATATGCTATCCTGGAACCTTCCATTGGACAATACTTATCCGGACTAGGTAAGAAAGTGAATAGACCTACTCATGCAGTTATGTTTACTATTTATAATACTGTCGGTACATGCAGGCAACCATACGTACTATTGCAGTAGTCAAAGGTATGGAAGATTACTAAACAATCTCCGCAGCGTTTTCTGTGACCTTTGATGAAACTAATCATCTTCAGCAGACAGCTTTGTCAATGTCAATGGTAACCCTTACCCTATTGAACTCTTTCTGAGTTCAGACATGAAGGTTGGTGTTGTCTAGTTTAAGGAGGTACCCCATGCACGTTCTTTCTATGTTCTAATAGTTAGTTTACGCTTTTGACTGTGGGTCTAAATGGAGCAAATTCTATATACGCTTGCCCATTTTGCACGATGCAACGTGATAACAGGTTTGAACGTACTAAGCCTGTTACAGTGAAATGGGGTACATAATGCCTTTCTCTAGATGGGACATGTCAAAGGCAGAAGCGCACTTTACCAACACTGTTGTGAGAACACTTGCTACTCTTAGGTGAGGAATATATATATGTAAATTCCCACATGTCCTAACTGCAATCTTGCAGATGCGGCTTTGCTACCAATGGCAAAATGGCAGCGCAGCACAAAGGCTCAATACATCGGCCACTCACTTCTATCTTCATCATGTGATACTTGATGAATTACATGTATTGTTAAGGATTTTTGATGTGATGCTACGGAACCTTATAATGATTATGAAGTCAATGGATGATCGGCTTCGTCTTCACACTAACTTGCATCTACATCAACTGGTGGCATGCGTTAAAAGTTGCTGTGTTTCGTTCAATTTTTGGGAATCCGTGTCAAGTAGTGGCAATTTTGCGTGGACATCCTTAACGGGTGAAAGTGTGAAGAAAGTTTTAAAGTTACACATGCACACTATGTACAAACATTGCATCCCATCATCTTCTACTTACACTAGCTACTTCCGCCAAAAATGAAAGCTATCCCTCTGCCAAGTACATTGCTGGCAACTATTGTTAAACTGTGGACGGTATATGCAAGGGGGAGGGTGGGGGTGGGGGTAGATAGAATTAAATCAATATTGAGCAGGTTTCTATATTGAATGTTAAAACAGGATTTTGAAGAGTTGTACACTATGATATCCAGTGAGTCCCCACCATTAAATGCTGCAGATGACATTCATCAGAAGGTGTGTTGTCAGGTACAACAAACAATGCTGTCATACTGTGTATATATATATATTATATAGAGCAAGAGATGGGTTGAACTATTCTTGAGCATCAAAGAGGATGGTCACCAACTCCAGCATGTAACTCCATTCATTCATGCCATGGTGTATCATGTTCCAAACAGCATGGAAGTATGAAGCAGTTTTCTTACACTAATAGTATGCAAACGTCAAATATTCTTTCAGGTGTGGAGAAGCATAATGATGACGCCAAGAGAAATTACTTCTCCAGCAACCAGTGGGATGCCCCAGCAGAAGACAGAGTACAGGCTGGAAGAGCTGCGTGAGTATGCCAGAGAAAGGAGGTCTTACACTAAGCATAATTCTGCATACTGGCATGAAGGAGGGATTGAGGCCCATCGGTCTGAAACTCGGGAAGCACACCTACATAAAATTAACATTGCCAAGACATCCTTAAAGCATGATTACAGTACTGCTGGAGGACAACTACATGTATAACATTACTGCAATGTTGTTTACAATGAGCTGCAATGTTTTGAATGAGCTCTGCATGATGTTGCCTGCAGGAGTTCATAATGTTTGCCTTCAGCATACACGGGCCTATAAACTTTAAATGAGTGTGATAAAATGGTGCGTTACAACAGATTATCATGTAGTGGGCCACCTCATCCTGACTTAATTCAGGTGATCAATGTGAAAGCAGTTCAGGAATTGATTCTCTGGCTAGACCATGCTGTGAATAAGGTCTATAGGTTGTCTGCAATTATGATCTATATATTGTCTCTCTTGTTACTCCTGTACTATAGATGTTTTGAATTAGCTCTGCATGATGTTGCCTGCAGGAGGTCATTAATGTTTGCCTTGAAACATCCACAGGTCTATGAATGTGATAAAATGGTGCATTCCAACAGATAATCATGTACATGTAGCGGGCTTTACCGCTGTACTTTTGCGCACCTAATGTCCATGCACAAGAGTTATTCCAGCGTATGTGTGCATGATATGACGCTTTCCTAAATTTGTTTAGGATATTTTAAAAATTGTAAATGTACATCTCCTTGTAATCACGCATGTTACACAACTTGTACATGGTTATAGCTATGGACTTCCTTTTTCAAACGCATCATACTACACCTTTTCTGTATGGTAAAATGTATATTGTGGGATCTTGCTTTAACTTCGTGTTTTTATCCCCGAATCCAACGATTATCAAAACCCACTATGCTTATTGCTGATATGACCATGCAAATTGCACCAGCACATTAAAAATGATTCAGATGGGTAAATAATCGTGAGCTACATGTATACAACAGAAATTTCTCCATGTGCTGTTTGATAGCTTCGAACGCTTTGGCTTAACTTACGCCAACGAAACGGCACTACTATTCTCATTCCCGCCTGATGTAGCGACACCTCGCGTTAAAATACTCAATCGGTTATCATGATTAGTTCCACTACTGTGTTGCGTGAGAGCAAGAAATTACTTGGTATGGCCTGGGAACAAAAAAAACGCTCAACTAAATTTGTGCATGCGTATGTAGGATATAGTTTTGATAGTGTTTGGGCAACAACAAAAGCATGTCAGGACCTGTTGTTATTATACACTAGTCTGGCACGCAGAATTTTTAATTTGCGCACTTGCGCTGCATCAATCCACATCAGCGTGGGCGTACCGTTTTTCTCGTTGCAGAAACGGAGGTTTGGCACACTACATCGTAGTCTTACTATTTTAATGGTCTCGTGAGCAGAAGTCTCGTGAGCAGACGATACATCAATATTCAAAAGATGACGCACATAATGACATACGTTTATGAATAATTATGCTCTGTCGTAATTAGTTAATTTGTCTTGAATTTAATTAATGTATGCTTAATATTCTTTACATTATCACGTATATTATAATCAGACCGATTTTTAGAGAATACTAAACCTGTTTGGAATTCAATTTGAAAAAAAATAATTTTAGTTAATTGATTTGAATAAATAATTTCTTGTCTTGAAACATGATAAATCATTAAAAAAGGTGGCAAAGTTATTGGTGAAATCAGAATTCTCAAATCTCTATCACAACCTTACATATTCACTCATGTCGTCCATTTTTGGCCATGGGTTATTGTACTAATTTGCATTACATAAATGCATTGCAAGGCCGAATATTTAGTGCAAGTACATTAGTTGGTGATTTTAAGCCACTGCAAATGCTAATGCTTGACCGATGGGAGCTAGCACTCCCCATATCCCCTACCTGGATGGGAGGGGCACCTAATCCCTCACCCAACCCATGCAGTCCCCTTCATAACAGCTACCTATTACCATTCCACTTGTATCTTTACAGGATGGATGGACTCCACTGATGGAGGCATCATCAGGTGGGCATGTCACACGTGTGCAGCTGCTGGTGGATAGGGGTGCACAGATCAACCATCAGGACAAGGTGAGTGTAATTTGAGATCGGACCAATATCTGTTGCTGACACATCCCTGATGTTGAGAGGGCATAGTGTATGTGATCATTGCCCTCATGGCCCTCTGGCTTACTTTTTGATGTATGTGCAAATCATAGACAAGGTTATGTAACTAGCAGAGGGGAGGGCTAGATATAGGAGAGCCCATCTGAGCAAGCCATGACATGTGTGCAGTTTTGCATACCAGAGAGGGGGGTTGGGCACAAGGCGGAGCATGAGGGCAGATGCCTCTCCTCCTTACTCTTCCCCCCCCCCCCCCCCCCCCCCCCCCCCCCCCCCCCCCCCCCTACAACCAGCTATATGACCCACCCACCTGGCTGGGCCCACCTTTGTTAATGTGGTGATTAATAAGAATACACTTAGTTCTTCACCTCCCCCTCCTCCTCCGTCCAATGCTCTTTTAGAATGGCTCTGTGCATAGATGTCAATTGATATCAGCACGTCACTGTAATAGTTTACATCGTGTAACTGCATTGCATGGCCGTATAATTAGTGCAGTAAGGTTGTTGGCTATTCCATGTTTAATGTTTACTCATACCTATTTAAATGGTGACTGTAGTGAAAAGGTCACTGTCTGTGGGGTCTGACAAGCTTGATGTAAACATATCTTTCTAAGAATACTAGTGCACACGTACAACTACAATACGATACATATACTGATAAATGGAATATGTGAGTTCACAATCCTCCCCTTCATTCAGACACTGGTATCTAAATAGTGTGTTGGCTTCTTGATTGTCCGTCCATACCTGGTGATAAATGGCCGTTGTCCAAATGATTCCTGCGTTGATGGGGGGGGGGGGGCCAATGGTGATGTGGAGTTCACCGAGGTTAGCTTCCCAGGTATGTCACCAGGTTCTGTGTCACTAGAGTCAGGTAATACCTCTGGGACTGGGTTTTGGACAGCTGGCATGGATACCTCAGGTATTATGGGTAGCTCTGGTCAGCAGAGTCACCTTGCCTGTCCAACCTCCACTCTGGTTCAACTGCCATGCTACCTGGTTCATCCTCTATTCCATTTCCAACACCTGTAGCTGTCATCTGGTCTGCATGTCTCTTCCACACTCTGCCTCCATCTATTTCCACCTTGCATGACTTACTGCCCTATTCTGGCTGGTTGCCACCGAGAATGACCAGACCTGTAATCTCTAACCATAACTCCGTTTCCAACATCACAAATGCGTTCAACAGCTGCAGACCTCAACTGTTCCTATCTGACATTTTAGAACACTGATTCCCTCAAGTCTGTCATCAGGAGACTGAGTCTGCATTGTAGATCCCTCCCCATCAATGTGTCCGGTGTGGCTTCTGTCGTAGGTTGTCTTGCGTTTCGGTAGTTCAATAAGAAGCTGGCCAGGCTGTGCTGCAGTGTGTCCATCTCTTTATTATCTGTTACCATTTGCAGTGGTATCCCCAGCATTCACTGTCCTGTCTGTGATGGTTTCATCCATTGCCACAACCTCTGACCACTTCGAATAGGCATCCACAACGACCAAGAAGCCTTTCCTCCGAGGAATGGTCCCCCAGACCAGTGGCGTGGTGGTCGGGGCCAGGCCCACCCTGCGCCATAAGAAAGGCAGGGCGCCGTTTGACCACGAGGGCGCCATTAATGGCAGCAATTGCGCAATCAGCTTAGCACAATAAACTTGCACTGAACCTGAAATCACTCAGACCCGTCAAGACTGAGTACGAGTGCATGTCCTGTCAACTCAGTGGCGTATTTAGAGGGGGGGGGGGGGGGGGCTCAGGCACCCCCCTCTGTCTCGAGTATGAAATTATTAAATAACATTAATTCACGCGCTTAGTTACCTGCATCTGGCCTCCCTCCTTTCGTAAAATTAAAATCAATTTGTGACCACTTATAAAGACGCCAGAGGAAAAACTTACGAAACAAGTAAATAAAAACATTCTCTAACGAGAAAGTTGTTGGTATATAGGATTGACAATGGTGGTGTAAAAAGCACGGAAACAAGACTGACAGAAATTTGACTGGAAAATTGAAATAGGCCTATATTTAGCCCATTATTCAGGCATGTACGGTTATAACGTTAGTGTGCTAAATATAGGCCTATTTCAATTTTCCAGTCAAATTTCTGTCAGTCTTGTTTCCGTGCTTTTTACACCACCATTGGTCAATCCTATATACCAACAACTTTCTCGTTAGAGAATGTTTTTATTTACTTGTTACGAATTTATTTTCAGCACGGTTTTTATCTCTCCGTGCTCTAGCGCGTGAAGGCATTTTGTTCGGGTACAATTCACGGTGCATGATACCTGTGTCGTCACAATGGATTTATAGAAGGTGTTGGCACAAACCCCCGTTTTATGGTCACGATGACGCTACATGTATTAAAATCATGCAAACATTTACGTAAACATTGAAATTTGTGTTGAACACAACTCTAGATCACGTTGTCATAATACCAAACAAACTGGGCAGAAAGTTCCTAACTTGTCTTGTCCAGTGCCTTTCCGTAACCGGTAACATTAGGCTTAACTGGTGACAAAGATATAACGCAATATAGCTCTTAAACCGATGGAATATTTACTTATAATTGACGGAATGCCTGACACCGTTTTTCTGGGTTCGAGTGTGGGAACGGGTATGAACTATCTAGCTTTCTAAGCGTCGGCAGTTTCACTACGTTGTAGGTAATCACCAGCTCGGCGCTTGGGGAAAATAAAATAGAGGCCATGGTCGGTCCGCAATTATGGAATCGGGTGTTTTGCTAATCGTATTCATGACACTTCACATAGGACCCTACTAACGTAGGTCCTGCAAATCCTACATAGGACCCTACTAACGCAGGTCCTGATATCTATCCAACTAACCTGCAGAATCCAACATCATTTCATTCCTAGAAAAGAATGTTCTGCTACTTGAGGCCTGGACATTCTCGGGTTGGGTCAATACACGGTCCAGCAAAGCATTCAACACGTGCACGCTGATAGTAGCGTTCCGCTTGCAACCGGGTGCAAGTAGTTGCTTCGCTGCCTCAAATCTACGCAGAAAAGTTCCCTTTTCCTCTTGAGAGGAAAAGGACCCTTGCAGATGCAGTCTATACCTAGAGTACGTATCTTCTGGTGAAGAGGTCGCCATTATACGAACATGTGCCAGTTTGTTAACTTAGTGTTATTAACTTCAGAAATTGTATTATTGCATGATATGGCATTCAAAACATGCATGTGTGCTTGAAGTTGTACGCTGTAACTGTTGTTGCCACGCCTCTAGCTCTATGTATAAATAATGGATCCACCATTAAAAAGCCGCACGGCCGGTTGAGGATCCAAGCTCCTTTTATACGGCAACTCCTGCTTTAACTTCACTTGCCAAAGTATAGATTAAACTGCGATAGGAACACTAAATAAATTTCGTGCAGGTTGGAATATTTATACTGCATGCTGTATATATGAAACCACAATAACAATAAACCTAATAACTTCTGCATATAACTTCATACCAATTCCTATATAGAAGTTGCTACCGCATGAGGTACTTCGCGCTGTAGTTTCTTTCTAGGTGTCTATATGACCTTAAGGGGCACCGTGCAGGTGAATTCCGAAGTGATTGGTCCTATTGCCGTTCTTCAAAACCGTTCGTAGCTCGTGTTATACCTTCCTCTAAGGAAGAAGACTTTCTTTAGGACTGGGCACGAGAAACAGGAATTTGTTTGTTTCTTAAAAAGCCCACCGTTTTATGACACGGAACAAACGTAGAACTGTAGATCTTTGCGTTATCGTTCCATCGCGACAAAGAGATAAACGATCCGTTTCTCCGTTGTCGCGAGTGAAGTTTTTAATGATATTCATCAATCCTCAATCAATCCTATATTGAACTTGCTGCCGCAGGTTCAGATACAAGATTTGACTTCTTTAAGTCTATGCATGTGGTTGGAAAGATCGGACCCGATTTACGTATTTTTAGGGTGCCTCGGGGTTCGCGAATCTGACAAATTCGTTTGACTTAACCCCTGAGATTTACTGATTGCATCATGAAGGAGAGGTATTCATTACTTTTCTTTCCGGCTTAATTCTTGCTTCAAAAGCTAAAAACTTACGCGTTTCTTATGCAACATGGTAAATTGTGATGTATTTTAATTACGTGATGAGGCGCTGCGCGTAAGGTAAGAACGGTATTGTATATAGATCGCACTTGTTTTTTAAACTGAAGCTGAAACAGCTATCAATAGGATCCAGCACGCAGAAAGGGATCAGGAAACAATAGATGGCTTACTACTTGGAGCGGAAAGGTTATTAAGAAATACGGTTTTGGTTGCTGATTTTTTTTACACATAGCGAATCTGAAAAACTCCTGAACGATATCGCCGCCATTTATTTGGCACTTGAAGACGAACAACGGCTTCAAAAAAGGTCGGCCGTGCATTGAAATATCTCACACAAGCTTCACAACACACACCACACACACAAAATGTGTCATTCACACACACACACACACACACACACACACACACACACACACGCACACTCAAAAACTGTCAACTGTCTCATTCACACACACAAAATGTCTGTCATTCACACATAGCGACACACCCTTCCGTTCATCTAATTATATATTCATGTTACGTAATCGTACCGTGTAACTGCTGATGTAAATGTATGAAAGAAGTATTAACGCTTCGCCACCGCTTATAGCTTGCGCACACCAATGAGACAGTTTTAGAAATCTTCATTCAAAAGCGACCACGAAGGCTCTTCGCCTCACTGTATGACAAAAATGCATAAACTAGCTACATACTAGTATTAGTACGTGTACTTTCATGCTTTTGTATTAAGTGATAAGTGCTAATTTTCCATTATGAATGTGTGTCAGTATTGCTATATTGCTCAAAGCTTCCACGCTTCGCGAGGGAGGGGGCACATCCCCCTCCCGCACCCACCCCCTTCCTGTGCCCGCCCCCCCCCCCCCCCCCCCCCTTTCCTAAATTCCTGGATCCGCCCCTGCTATTGGCATACAGTGTACGTACGCAGGTACACGCACACATGGTGCAGTCATGCATCAAGCAAACTATAGATCCTTCCAGCTAGCTCTACATTAATAGCTAACTGGTATATGCCCGTAATACTACAAAAGCCGCGTGTATACTGCCTATAGCTCCTACTAATATTGAAGCCTATAAGGGTTCTTAGTGCGCTGTTGAGTTACCGATGTGTGTGTGAAAAAAAAAGTGCCGAACTGTTTCAGCATTCTTTTCAACATTATTCAATGTCATAGGAACTGTAGATATGGCTCTCAACTGGTATGTATGTGTATTTGTGTGTCATGGTGACTTGTGTTCAAATCTGTGGTGTGTGCTAAGTCTAATCAGTTTTAAAACCAACGTTGTTCATTAAGAAAGAGAGTGAGCAGTTTCATGGACATCAGGATGCCTCTTTAGCGCTTACAACTGGGCATGACTTGTAAAAATAATACCACCTAATTCTCAGATCGAAATGTAATGTTGAGATGATCTTCAAGTGTCAGTGAATTCTTATTTGGTTGTTTCATGCCAATTTATCAGTTTCTAAAAAAAAATTTGTGTTGTTGGTGGGTGTAAAGTTGACTAGCTTTGAAAAACATTCACTTGCTTCCTGTTAGAGCTTCGTATTTTAATACTCAGTAGTCATTTGCATGTTTCAAAAGTATTATTCTCATGCAATGGAAGCAATCTGCTTATATGCCTGTTTGTCACTAAAGAAAATGTCACTTTGTCATGGAAGGATGAGCCAACAACTTCACTCACAAAATATGGCTGTTAAAGTACCATGTTTGGTACTTTTGTTACTTTCTACTGTGTGGTTGTCCAATCCAAAATACTCACCCAGTGAGGTTACCCTACCCATCACCTAAATACTGATGCAACACTGGAAAATACTTTGCAACCTGATTAAACCTTCAGGCTACTAACCTACCATATTGTCACACCCCACCTGGATATCTAAATAATTTCTGAATAACCATAAAATCACATCCTTACGCACACGCATACACACACACACACAAATACACACAAACACACATGCACCCACACATCACACACACAAACGAACACACAAACACCTACACACACAAACACATACTCATACATATCCAGAAATGGCCCATACATAGGCGGTCATCTTGCTTTTTATTTCAAATTGAATTTTTAACAAGTTTATAATGTACTATAAATCGGTCTGATTATGATATATGTACTTCGAAAAATTATTCCATTAACCATTCTTTAACTAAAATCAAGACAAAAAATTAATTTCTACCGCGCATAATTTATTCATATAAGTATGCCATTGCGTCATCTGCCAAAATTATTTAATAAATATTGGCAATAATTGTCTAATGGTGAATAAATGTGCACAATAAGTTAATTCAGCTGAAGATTAACAAGGCTGATCTGAGCAAATAGCAAGCCAGGTAGCTAAGTGGAAACCTTTTCCCTAGCAGTGGCGGATACAGGGGGGGGGGCAAACCCGGCCTATGCCCCCCCCTAACTAATAAGGATACGCCTCCTTTCCATTGTAATGAATTTAATTACATGTCATCAGCGACGCACTGTCGTAGCTCGTGCAGGCCTAGACCTGTTATATATCACCCCTGACACGCGGCCCTTTTTCTATTGTGCTTTTGAGCGTCCAGTTCGTACATTGCGAATTTCAATTGCCGTCAGGAAAGTAGTAGATCTGCGGAGTCCGCCGTCATCCGGATCCCATGGCTAAGAAGTGTTTGCGGCGAGCAAAAAGTGTATGTGCCAATGAATCATTAATCATACGAGCGACACTTTACAAAATTCATTTTGTAGCAAAGAAAGCAGAGTTCACTCTTGAGTGCCTCCAGACCCTGATTTGGCAACATTGCCAGAAAGTTTTATATGCAATGATCTGCCTTTTCCATAAGCATTTCATCAAGAGATTGCGCTTTGGAAAACTAATTCCCCTATTAAACCGAACTCTCTTGTCCAGGGTTGCCGAAGGCCAGTCCGGCCTGCCAGGTCGGCCTGCCAGGCCGGACATTTAGCTTGGCCTGGCAGGCCGGACCGTGACCTGACAGGCCGGACCGTGACCTGACAGGCCGGCAGGTCGGGATCCACCCACTTATTATAATAAATTATTTATTCATTTTGCGATGTCTATAGCTATATATAGTAATAATAGTTATTTCAATCAGCCGGTAATGGTTACAATTTACAAATTACAGATACAGAAACTGAGTCTGAGATACATAACATGCAGTGATGCAAACAGCGCGCTTGCTATCTAAATACTTGTAATAAACCACGCATTGTGCTTCAGCATGACACACGCCTCCAAACGTTGAGGGAGAAGGTTCCATCTCTCGCGCTGTTGAATCAGCTTAGCTCGCGAAAACACTCGCTCGGATGGAGCTGAAGTAGTAGGAATTGCTAAATACTTCCTGGCAAGCTTTGCAATTGGGGGGAATTGCCCATCGTGCATTTTCCACCACGCTAGAGGGTCAATAGGGGAATGACTCGGGCCTCAGGAACAAGCAGATACTGAAGTGTCTTGCTCATCCGGCGATGTTTGTGGTTAACTATGGATTTTTAATAAATATCGTAATGTTTTGTAGTAGCTATTAATTTTTAATAAATTGTTTAATAATATCAATTTATCCGACCTGGCAGGCCGGCCGGTCACAGGCCGGACCCCGGCCTGACTTTCGGCAACCCTGCTCTTGTCACAACATAGCAGACAGAAATGCACCCCTACTATGTTACCAAAGAATTCTTCCAGACCCTTTGAAACATTACACCAATTAGAAGTTATTCAAGTTCACGGCTTCATTTAATATAGTTGAAACCCCCTTTCCTGCTACCTATAACATTCCTCTGCTGCCTGATTTTGGACAATTCTACTTTAGTTAAACAAAAAATATTCCGGCGTTAATCGGTTAAGCTACTGCTATTGACCTGTGTAACATCAATTGGAGTGGAAAGAGCTAATTTCTCTTTGATATTTATTTAAAAAGTCTATCGCAGCACTATGGGAGAAGACAGATTTAATGCGTTAATGTTATTGTATGTGCACAAAGATATTGAACTTAATATTGATGCTATCATTGACAGCTATAGTCGAAAATACCCTCGGAGGATGCTTTTAATTGACCCTATTTGTGAAGTGTGACTGTTATAATAGGAATCTTTAATTGTATCCGTGAGTACATGTTTTATAATTTCCAAAGTGCAAAAACAAAACCCCAGTGGCTAGGGTTTTGGGGCGGGGATGATGGTGCTTACTGCGCTTTCCCAGACACCCTGGCAAGTTTGGAGGAGCACGCCCCCATTCCCATCCCTATATGCCCCCCCTAACACAAAATCCTGTATCCGCCCCTGGTGTGTGTGTGTGTGTGTGTGTGTGTGTGTGTGTGTATGACATCTTTAAGCTTGCTAATTATTCAATTAACCTGTGCTACCACACCTCCCCATTCGCGTATCACAAATATGGCGTCGTCCGACAAGGTAATGTACCGGTAGCCTGTAACTTATAATAAACTACAGGAGTTCGAGTTAAGGTACAACGGGGCGTAGCCCTATTCTTCATTATTCGTTTAGCTTAGTAACAGGACCCATACGTGGGTGAACCAAATGCGTGACTCATCTTGTTCTATCGCTGTAGGAACGTGAGGCGAAGCTAAGAGCTGCAGCACGCGATGGCAATCTGGAAGGCGTCATTAGACTTCTAGACGAGGGTACACAGATTGATGCCACTGATAAGGTGAGGAACATTGTGGTAGATGTTGCTTTCAGACACGTGATGACAATACACGGCCAGTTTTCTACTCGTCTGAATCAGATCCGCTAACCAAAGCAGGTGATTCAGTCGCAAGGCGGGCATAATTTCCAATGGGTATCCGGAACATATGCCCGCTGAATCACCTCCGTTGGGTAGCGAATCAGATTCAGGCGCGTAGAAAACTGGCCGTGTAGTTAGTCGTTACTATATTGCATCTGTACCAGTCAGAAGACAGGTATTGAAATCAGTTATGTGATGACTTTAGTGAAAAGGGCACGGTCTGTGGTGTCTGACAAGCTTGATGTAAACAGATCTTTCTAGGACACATTGGGCTATTCCATAATATAATTGTACACCCCTACTGATGACTAATATCAAGGTATTCCCCCAGGACATAAAGCCTCTACACCATACCCCCCCAGGACATTTATTTTGGACCCCCTCTGGACACACTTCCCTGTACATTACCATTGAACCCCCTCTGGACACAACCTGATGTAGGATACCCCCTTAGGACATTACCATTGAACCCCCTCTGGACACATCTCGATGTAGGACACCCCCCTAGGACATTACCATTGAACCCCCTCTGGACACATCTCGATGTAGGACACCCCCCTAGGACATTACCATTGAACCCCCTCTGGACACATCCTGATGTAGGATACCCCCTAGAGCATTACCTTTGAAACCCATCCAGACACATCTCACTGTGCGATACCCCTAGGACATTGCCATCATTGCCATTGGACCCCCCTCTGGACACATCTCACTGCAATAGAACATCCCCCTAGGACATTACCATTGGACCCCCTCTGGACAACTTTTTTGGTCATCAGTAGGGGTGTACAATTATTTTATGGAATAGCCCATTATATACGGTGAATCATACAACTACAATACGGTACATATACTGATAAATAGAATATGTGAGTTCACTATCTTCCTCTTCATTCAGACACTGGAGTAGTGTGTTGGCTTCTTGATCGTCCGTCCATACAGTACCAAGTGTTAATTGGTCGTTGTCCAAATGGTTCCTGCGTTGATTGGGGGGGTGCTGGCAATGGTGATGTAATGGTCACCGAGGTAGCTTGTCACCAGGTTCTGTGTTTTGGACAGCTGGCATGGGTACCTCAGGTGACTCTGCTGACCAGAGCTACCCATAATACCTCAGGTATTATGGGTAGCTCTGGTCAGCAGAGTCACCTTGCCTGTCCAACCTCCACTCTGGTTTAACTGCCATGCTACCTGGTTCATCCTCTATTCCATTTCCAACATCTGTAGTAGTCATCTGGTCTCATGTCTCTTCCACACTCCACCCCCATCTATTTCCACCTTGCATGACTTGCTGCCCAATTGTGGCTGTTTGCCACTGAGAATGACCAGACCTGTAATCTCTAACCATAACTCCGTTTCCAACATCAAAAATACATTCAACTGCTGCAGACCTCAACAGCTCCTGTCAACTGACAGTCTATCATCAGGAGACTGAGTCTGCATTGTAGATCCCTCCCCATCATCAATGTTGCCGGTGTGGCTTCTGTGATATGTGGGATAGCATTGCCCCAAGCCCATATGGGCTTACATCACATGAAAGGGTCAGTGGTAGTTCTGAATCACCTGTATAATTTAGGGTGGCTGAATATGGCATCCATATTCATGTGATGTGATGCACCTCAAACTGTACTCTCGTCATGTATATGTATGTCAAGTGTGGTTTAACGTGTTGGTATGGGTTCATTAATGGTTTACTGGCTATCTGAAATATTAAATTCCACAACAGGTCAAAAGGGTGATCTCCGTTTCAATTTCAGGTCTGAAATCAAAAGCCAAGGGCAAATCCAGGTTTATTTTGCCGGGTGGTTGGGGGAGGCTAGGGGAGTATGAGGTGAGAGAATGTGGGAGGAGTACTGTATCCCATTCAGCCAGCTAGGGGAGTGCTCTAACCTCCCCCTGTTGGGGTCTGGGGAGGAAACCCAGAAGCTTTGCAAACGTAGCTATTTTGATGTTGACAAAAGTATCGTCAGAAGCAAGGAATAAAAAAAGACCTGTCTCACTTGACAAATTAATCTATGTGCTAAAAGTGAGGCTGCTATTGTTGTAGCTGTCATAGTGTCATATTGAATGGCTACATAGTAAATGAATTTCCTCCATGTTTCTCCTGCTCAAAGTAGCATACAAAGCAGCAGGGCACAAAAGACCAAACATCCACCATTAAGACATGTGGAAAAGTCCTCGAGCAGTCTAGTGTCCTTTTTGTGCACATCGCGTTGCGCAGCGGAATAATTGGACTATTTACATATGTCGTTTCCTCCATTATAAGCCAGTGGTGTGTCCCCACCAGCTATATGACCCACCCACCTGGTGGGTCATATAGCTGGTGGGGACATAGTATATGTGATAATTGCCCTCATGGTCCTCTGGCTTACTTTGTGATGTTTGTGCAAATCATGGACAAGGTTATGTAGCGGAACAGGAGGGCAGATACCCACCCCCCACCCCCACCAGCTATATGACCCACACACCTTTGTTTATGTGATAATTAATTAGAATACACTTTCTTCTGTCCCTCCCCCCATCCCAATGCCCTTTTAGAATAGCTCTGCACAGCGGAATAATTGGACTATTTACATACCATGTCCTCCATTAAGCTGTTCTAAGCCAGTGGTGTGTCCCCACCAGCTATATGACCCACCCATCTGGCTGGGCCCACCTTTGTTTATGCAGTGATTAATTAAAATACACTTAGTTCCAGATGCACTTTTCCCCCAATGCCCTTTTAGAATAGCTCTGTGCATTGATATCAGCAGGTTATTGTACTAATTTGCATTACATAACTGCATTGCATGGCCGAATATTTAGTGCAGGTAAATTAGTTAGTGATTTTAAGCCACTGCAAATGCTAATGCTTGACCGATGGGAGCACTCCCCCATACCCCCTAGCTGGATGGGAGGGGCACCTACTCCCTCACCCAACCCATGCAGTCCCCTTCATAACAGCTGCCTATTACCACTCCACTTCTATCTTTACAGGATGGATGGACTCCACTGACGATGGCATCATGGGAGGGACATGTCACATGTGTGCAGCTGCTGTTGGATAGGAGTGCACAGACCAACCATCAGGACAAGGTGAGTGTAATTTGAGATCAGACCAATGTCTATTACTGACACATCCCTTATGTTGAGAGATGTGATCATTGATGGCCCTCTGGCTGTGATGTACAATGTACATGCATGTGCAAATCATAGACAAGGTTATGTAAACTAGCAGAGGGAGGGCTGGATATAGGAGAGCCCTTCTGAGCAAGCCATGACATGTCACTGTGTGCTGTTTTGCAGTTTTTGTGCACATTGCATTGTGCAGTGGAATAATTGGACTGTTTACATACCATGTCCTCCATTAAGCTGTTCGAAGCCAGTGGTGTCGCTATGTGACCCTTCCACTTGGCTGGGCCCACCTCTGTTTACATGTATGCGGTAAATATTAGAATACACTTAGTTCTGCACCTTCCCCCCTCCTCCCCCTCCAATGCCCTTTTAGAATGGCTCTGTGCATAGATATCAATAGATATCAGCACGTCACTGTAATAATTTACATCGCGTAACTGCATTGCATGGCCATATAATTAGTGCAGTAAGGTTGTTGGCTATTCCATGTTTAATGTTTACTCGTACCTGTTTAAAAATGAAAGGTACTGGAGAAAGATCATTGTTTCTGCCAATGATATTTAAACAATGTAAAATGCTATGGTACCATAGATATGCCATTGATATTGCATGACAGTGTATTGATTTTTAGTGATTTTAAGCCACTGCAAATGCTAGGGCTAGACCTATGGGGCACTCCCCCATACCCCCTAGCTGGATGGGAGGGGCACCTACTCCCTCACCCAACCCATGCAGTCCCCTTCATAACAGCTGCCTATTACCACTCCACTTCTATCTTTACAGTATGGATCGACTCCACTGATGAGGGCATCATCAGGTGGGCATGTCACATGTGTGCAGCTGCTGGTGGATAGGGGTGCACGGATTAATCATCAGACCAAGGTGAGTGTAATTTGAGATCAGACCAATGTCTGTTGCTGACACATCCCTTATGTTGAGAGGGCATAGTGTATGTGATCATTGCCCTCATGGCCGGCCCTATGTAACTAGCATAGGGGAGGGCTGGATATACATGTAGGAGAGCCCATCTAAGCAAGCCATGACATGGGTGCTGTTTTACGTACTGGAGAGGGGGGTGGGGCAGAAGGCGGAGCAAGAGGGCATATGCCCCCCCCCACCAGCTATACATGTATGACCCACCCACCTGGCTGGGCCCATCTTTGTTTATGCGGTGATTAATTAGGATACACTTACATGTAGTTCTGCACCTTCCCCCCCCTCCCCCCCCCCCCCCCTCCAATGCCCTTTTAGAATGGCTCTGTGCATAGATATCAATAGATATCAGCACGTCACTGTAATAATTTACATCGCGTAACTGCATTGCATGGCCGTATATTAAGTGCAGGTACATTTGTTGGCTTTTCCATGTTTAACGTTTACTCATACGTGTTTAAGTGGTGACTTGAGTGAAAAGGGCACTGTCTGTGGTGTCCGACAAGCTTGATGTAAATATATCTTTCTAAGAATATGGTATACAGTGAATCAACTCAATCACATACAACTACAATATGGTACAATTACCTGTACTGATAAATGGAATATGTGAGTTCACAATCCTCCCCTTCATTCAGACACTGGTGTCTAAATAGTGTGTTGGCTTCTTGATCGTCCGTCCATACCTGGTGATAATTGTTCGTTGTCCAAATGGTTCCTGCGTTGATGGGGGGGCCAATGGTGATGTGGAGTTCACCGAGGTTAGCTTCCCAGGCATGTCACCAGGTTCTGTGTCACTAGAGTCAGGTAATACCTCTGGGACTGGGTTATGACAGCTGGCATGGGTACCTCAGGTATTATGGGTAGCTCTGGTCAGCAGAGTCACCTTGCCTGTCCAACCTCCACACTGGTTCAACTGCCATGCTAACTGGTTCATCCTCTATATTCCATTTCCAACACCTGTAGTAGTCATCTGGTCTGCATGTCTCTTCCACACCCCGCCCCCATCTATTTCCACCTTGCATGACTTACTGCCCAATTGTGGCTGTTTACCACCGAGAATGACCAGACCTGTAATCTCTAACCATAACTCCGTTTCCAACATCACAAATGCTTTCAACAGCTGCACACCTAGACAGCTCCTGTCGAGTGACATTTTAAAACACTGATTCCCTCAAGTCTGTCATCAGGAGACTGAGTCTGCATTGTAGATCCCTCCCCATCATCAATGTTGCTTCTGTGGTAGAATGTCTTGCGTTTCGGTAGTTCAATAAGAAGCTGGCCAGGCTGTGCTGCAGTGTGTCCATCTCTTTTTAATACCCTTAATGCTTGTTTTAATGTTTGAACTAAGCATTCCACTAGACCATTTGTGGCTGGATGATATGGACTAGACTTGAGGTGCTTTACATGTATGTTATTCAAGGCCAGGAAATAGTCCGAATCGCTGAAGTGAACTGGGGCCCATTATCTGTTACCATTTGCAGCGGTATTCCCCACCGGGCAAAGATAGCACGCAGTTCATCCACTGTCCTGTCTGTGGTGGTTTCATCCATTGCCATAACTTCCACTTCGAATAGGCATTCACAATGACCATATGGCTTTTCCCCTGAAATGGTCCCCCAAACTCCACATGGATCCTCCTTCACATGGATCCTCCTCCACGGACTGTCAGGAAATTCCCATGGGTGTAGAAGGGTTAGTTTGGGGTCTCCATCATCTGGCACCCTCCACAGTGTTGGGCAGCACCCTCAATGTCCTTGTCAATGTGAGGACACCACACATGTGAACGTGCCAATGCCTTCATCTTACCCACACCCAAATGACCCCCATGGAGTTCCTCCTGTACCTTCTGTTGGTGCACTTTTGGAATGACCACCCTAGTTCCCCACATTAGACAACCTTGTTCTGTGGTTAGCTCATGGCATTTGTCAAAACACACCAGCAGGATTTCTTCCACAGTTTTGGGCCATCCTGATTGAACATATTTTGAACACCTTTGACAGAAGTGTCCCTCCCTCTTCCTCTATTTAGATGCCCTGCTGTAACTGGAAGTAAGTTGATTTGCTTCACTGTAAATACATTTACTTCTTCTGTGTTCTCACCTTTTGCTGATATGGAATGGGTAGCCTAGACAGAGTGTCCACATTAGCATGTTGGGTCGTTCTACAGTATGTGACATCACATACCATAGAATGACCCAACATGCTAGTGCGGACACTCTATATAGGCTATCAGCAAACAGACCATGAGGCCATTCATATCAGCTCACTCAAAATTATGCATGACCCTCTCAAATTTAGTTCCTTTTTCTACTAGTTATTAACCAACTAAATGTATATTTATCGCCTGGAATGGAGCGCAAACACACATCGTTTGCGTAGTTTCATGTTGGCAGCGCTTGTAAAAGACATGCCTTCTCCCGCAATAATATATTCATTCGCATGGTTTACATGCACAGCTATCTGGGTAGATAACAGAACACTAAAGTCTGTTACACTGTATCGTACCCAGATAGCTGTGTAAACCATGCAATTATTGCGGGAGAAGGCGTGCCCTTAACAAGCACTGCCAACTTGAACTAAACCTGAACCTGGTCTGGGTTGTAACGGTCGTAAAGGTTCTTGCTACAGTACAGGATCAGCCTTTTGTTGCTATCATAGTAGCCTCCATTACACAAGTGCTCAGCAACCGTGACTTTATCTTGACTAGGAGCTTGCCTATTGCTGTTGGGGTTTCGCAAACGCACAATTGAGGTAAATTATTCATGCCTAATATTGAGACAATAAATGTATACATGTCCACATATTTATGCACTTACTATTGTGCACTAGAGGCAGAGCAAGGATCATTGTTCTTCATACTCTCAACATGATGCACAATATAATCACAGATCTGCATTGCCTCAGCATGATCAAAGAAGTCGCACTATGCAATGAGAAGCACATAGAGCACCACATACATTAGTGCGTATTGTGTACTGGCCCCAACTCATCAGCAATTGTGCATACGCTCTATTCCAGTTAATATCTCTGGAAATACCAGAGATCCAAGCTCAATTACTGCCAATCGCGTTGAATAAGGACCGACGCTACTTTTCGTGCGCTTTGGGAGGAGTACCATATCCCATCCAGTCAGCTGCTCTAACCTCCCCTACTGAGGTCTGGGGAGGAGCCCAGAAGCATAGCTAACGTAGCTATTTTGATGTTGACAAAAGTATTGTCAGAAGCAAGGAATACAAAAACACGGTCTCACTTGACAAATTAATCTATGTGCTAAAAGTGAGGCTGCTATTGTTGTAGCTGTCATAGTGTCATGTTGAATGGCTACATAGTAAATGAATTTCCTCCCTGTTTCTCTTGCTCAAAGTAGCATACGAAGCAGCAGGGCACAAAAGACCAAACATCCACCATTAAGACATATGGAAAAGTCATCGAGCAGTCTAGTGCCCTTTTTGTGCACATCACGTTGCACAGCGGAATAATTGGACTATTTACATATCGTGTCCTCCATTATAAGCCAGTGGTGTGTTCCCACCAGCTATATGACCCACTCACCAGGTGCGTCATAGCTGGTGGGGACATAGTATATGTGATCATTGCCCTCATGGTTACATGTAGATATCAATAGATATCAGCAGGTTATTGTACTAATTTGCATTACATAACGGCATTGCAAGGCCGAATATTTAGAGCAGTTAAATTAGTTGGTGATTTTAAGCCACTGCAAATGCCTGGCTAGACCGATGGGGGCACTCCCCCATACCCCCTAGCTGGATGGGAGGGGCACCTACTCCCTCACCCAACCCCATGCAGTCCCCTTCATAACAGCTGCCTATTACCACTCCACTTCTATCTTTACAGGTTGGATGGACTCCACTGATGTGGGCATCATCACATGGGCATGTCACATGTGTGCAGCTGTTGGTGGATAGGGGTGCACAGATCAACCATCAGAGCAAGGTGAGTGTAATTTAGATCAGACCAATGTCTGTTGCTGACACATCCGTTATGTTTAGAGGGCTTAGTGTATGTGATCATTGCCTCATGGCCCTCTGTAACTAGCATACATGTAGGGGAGGGCTGGATATACATGTAGGAGAGTCCATTTAAGCAAGCCATGATATGGGGTGCTGTTTAACATACCTGACAGGGGGGGTGGGGCACAAGGCGGAGCATGAGGGCAGATGCCCCTCCCTCCCCCCCAACCAGCTATACAACCCACCCACCTGGCTGGGCCCACCTTTGTTCATGCGGTGATTAATTAGGATACACTTAGTTCTGTCCCTCCCCCCCCCCCCCCCCCCCCCCCCCGTCCAATGCCCTTTTAGAATGACTCTGTGCATAGATATCAATAGATATCAGCACGTCACTGTAATAATTTACATCGCGTAACTGCATTGCATGGCCGTATAATTAGTGCAGGTACATTTGTTGGCTTGTCCATGTTTAACGTTTACTCATACATGTACGTGTTTAAGGGTGACTTGAGTGAAAAGGGCATTTGTGGCTGGATGATATGGACTAGTGAGGTGCTTTATATGTATGCTGAAGTGAACTGGGGCCCATTATCTGTTACCATTTGCAGCGGTATCCCCACCAGGCAAAGATAGCACGCAGTTCATCCACTGTCCTGTCTGTGGTGGTTTCATCCATCGCCACACCTCCGCTTCAAATAGGCATTCACAATGACCAAGAAGCTTTTCCCCTGAAATAGTCCCCCAAACTCCACATACATGTAGATCCTCCTCTGCGGAGTACCGTATCCCATGGGTGTAGAGGGGTTCATTTGTGGTCTCCATCATCTGGCACCCTCCACAGTGTTGGGCAGCACCCTCAATGTCCTGTGAGGACACCACACATGTACTTCTTCTGTATCCTCACCTGTTTGCTGATATGGAATGGGTAGCTTAGACAGAGTGTCCGCATTAGCATGTTGGGTTGTTCTACGGTATGTGATATTGTAGGAATATCCTGAAAGATGGTGGTCAGTCACGAGCTCGCGTAAAATGAATGCCATACAGGTATTGGTGGAGTACTTCACTCTCCATGCCACCACCAGTTCTTCTTTGTCTATTTGGGCATAGCTACGTTCCGCTGTTGTTAATGTACAGGAAGCACATGCCACTGGTCTCTCCACTCCATCAGGCATAATGTGGGATAGCACTGCCCCAAGCCCATATGGGCTTGCATCGCATGATAGGGTCAGTGGTAGTTCTGAGTTGCCTGTATAATTTAGGGTGGCTGAATATGGCATCCATACTCATGTGATGTGATGCACCTCAAACTGTACTCTCTTCATGTATATGTATGTCAAGTGTCGTTTAACCTGTTGGTATGGGTTCATTAATGGTTTACTGGCTATCTGAAATATTACATTCCACAACAGGTCAAAATGGTGATCTCCGTTTCAATTTCAGGTCTGAAATCAAAAGCCAACGGCAAATCCAGGTTTATTTTGCCGGGTAGGCTAGGGGAGTATGAGGTGAGAGAATGTGGGAAGAGTATCGTATCCCATCCAGCCAGCTAGGGGAGTGCTCTAACCTCCCCCTGTTGGGGTCTGGGGAGGAGCCCCAGAAGCTTTGTAAACGTAGCAATCTTGATGTTGATAAAAGTATTGTCAGAAGCAAGGAATACAAAAAGATCACTGTCTAACTTGACAAATTAATCTATGTGCTAAAAGTGAGGCTTCTATTGTTGTAGCTGTCATAGTGTCATGTTGAATGGCTACACAGTAAGTGAATTTTCTCCATATTTCTCTCTCTCACAGTAGCATACGAAGCAGCAGGGCACAAAAGACCAATATATGACCCACCCACCTGATGGGCCATATAGCTGGTGGGGGCATAGTATATGTGATCATTGCCCTCATGGTCCTCTGGCTTACTTTGTGATGTTTGTGCAAATCATAGACAAGGTTATATAGCGGAACAGGAGGGCAGATACCCACCCCCCCACCCCCACCAGCTATATGACCCACCCACCTACAGGTAGCTAGGTCCACCTTTGCTTATGCAGTAATTGATTAGAATACACAAAGCACTCACAAATCGATCAATACCACATTTTGTTTAGTTGATAACTGTAAAATATAGCTATTTAACTTTTGCACAGACCCTATTGGTAATAATCACTGGTTTACTGTCGTCTATACACAATAACCACTGACAATGTCGTGCTATACACGGCCAGGGCTACGTACGCAAAATGTGCAACTTCGCGTATAGTCGGTTAACATACTGGAGAGGAGAGGGTGTGGCTTGGGGTGGAGCATGGGGGCAGATGCCCTCCCTTCCCCTCCCCACCAGGTATATGGCCCACTCACCTGGCTGGGCCCACCTTTGTTTATGCTATGCGATGATAAATTAGGATACACTTAGTTTTGCCCCGTCCCCACCCCAATGCCCTTTTAGAAGGCTCTGTACATACATGTAGATATCAATAGATATCATGCAGCCCCCATCATAACAGCTGCCTATTATCACTCCACTTCTATCTTTACAGCATGGAAAGACTCCACTGATGGGGGCATCATGGAGGGGGCATGACACATGTGTGCAGCTGCTGGTGGATAGGGGTGCACAGATCAACCATCAGGACAAGGTGAGTGTAATTTGAGATCAGACCAATGTCTGTTGCTGACACATCCCTTATGTGGAGAGGGCATAGTGTATGTGATCATTGCCCTCATGGCCCTCTGGCTTACTTTGTGATGTACATGTATGTGCACATCATAGACAAGGTTATGTAACTAGCAGAGGGGAGGGCTGGATATAGGAGAACCCATCTGAGCAAGCAATGACGTGTGCAGTTTTACAGGCTGGAGAAGGGAGGAGGTGGGGCATGGGGGCAGATGCCCTCCCTTCCCCTCCCCACCAGGTATACCCACCTGGTGGGTCATATAGCTGGTGGGGACATAGTATATGTGATCATTGCCCTCATGGTCCTCTGGCTTACTTTGTGATGTTTGTGCAAATCATAGACAAGGTTACATAGCGGAACAGGAGGGCAGATACCCACCCCCCACCCCCACCAGCTATATGACCCACCCACCTAGCTAGGTCCACCTTTGTTTATGTGGTAATTGATTAGAATACACAAAGCACCCACAAATTGATCAATACCACATTTAGTTGATGACTGTAAAATATAGCTGTTTAACTTTTGCATAGACCCTGTTGGTAATAATCACTCGTTTACGGCCGTCTATATACAATAACCACTAACAATGTCGTGCTATACACGGCCAGGGCTGCGTACACAAAATGTGCAACTTCTGCGTATAATCGGTTAACATACTGGAGAAGAGTGAGGGTGTGGCTTGGGGTGTGGGGGGCAGATGCCCTCCCTTCCCCTCCCCACCAGGTATATGGCCCACCCACCTGGCTGGGCCCACCTTTGTTTATGCTATGCGGTGATAAGTGATAAATTAGAATACACTTAGTGCCCCTCCCCCCACCTCAATGCCCTTTTAGAAGGCTCTGTACATAGATATCTACTGTGTAGATACCATGCAGTCCCCTTCATAAACACTGCCTATTACCACTCCACTTCTATCTTTACAGGATGGAAGGACTCCACTGATGTGGGCATCATTAGGTGGGCATGTCACATGTGTGCAGCTGCTGGTGGATAGGGGTGCACAGATCAACCATCAGAACAAGGTGAGTGTAATTTGAGATCAGACCAATGTCTGTTGCTGACACATCCCTGATGTGGAGAGGGCATGGTGTACATGTACAATGTATGTGATCATTGGCCTCATGGCCCTCTGGCTTACTTTGTGATGTCTGGTTATGTACATGTAACTAGCAGAGGGGAGGGCTGGATATTGGAGAGCCGATCTGAGCAAGCCATATGAATGGCTTGCTCAGATGGGACCAGTACTTCTATATCCAGCCCTCCCCTCTGCTAGTTACTAATCAGTGGAGTGCCAATGGTCTCCCCTTCCTCCCCTCTCCAGTAAGTAGAACAGCACACATGTCATTCACATACTACTGGAGATGGGAGAAAAGGGGCGGGGGGGGGGGGGGGGGGGGGAAACATCGCACTCAATTCACATATCCGCTTGTGTATGCCTTCATGGTGTGTATGGTTTACTGGTGGATAACATGACATAGACAGAGTGTATTGGTTCCATATATAGCCCTCCACAGAGCAATGCTCACCCCACTAATCGATCAATATCATATTTTGTTTAGTTCATTGTCTATGCTTGCCAGTCTAATGTTTGGTAGTCTCTTGCTCGTCTCTACTGAGCTGATCCACTACTATCTTTACTGGTGCTTTGTGACCAGAACTTGTGTGTGCAACGTGTGCAGTTTGGTTTCACCATGCGTCTCTAATGACAAGATGCACTTTGGCCATTAAAATTTGATAATTTGTGTCTCGGGTAAAATACATGTAGGGTCTGTAGATTGGGCAAAAGAAGAAAGATAATTGCACACCGTTCGCTACTAATGAGTTCGTTGCCACTTGACAACGTTGTTGGGATGCCAACCTTGTGTGTTTTGTCATCTAATTGGCACAAGATGCATAGGGGATGAACAACAGCATACTGCCTTTGCAGCTCCGCTATGCTTTCAGTTACAAAACCTTCTGCCATACCGCACACTGGTGGGATTTTCTTCAGTGTAGCAGTGTAATACACACCTTCAACGGGGTTTGCACAACAGCAGTTTTGTTGTACAACTACTGTGTCAAGGAGTGATGAATCTAGGGGGAAAAGAGGTAGTCTACAAGAGTAGGTTTTAGCCTCTTTTACTCATTCAACAATAATTTCCTCCACCTTATGTAAATTTGAGATGCACTGGGGTTTGAAACATTCACCACAAAACATTACTTGCCTTACTTTTGCGTTATTAAAAAGGGGTTTGTGCATTGCATCCACTTCTGCTGCTTCTCAACTAAATGTATGTGCGGCTAAGGGCCTGTCTCTGTCTAATGGTAGTTTACCATGTACATGTACATGTAGCTCTTGAAAACTTGTCTCCGAGGCATCCAATATCGGAAGTGGTTGAAATGAAGTGAGGTGAAGTGGTCAGATGTGATATGGATAGGATGATTAGTTCAGAAGGAACATTCTGAATCTAAGCTCTTCTTAACCTGGAAAATGTAAGGACTGCGATGACAGTGTGTCTTTATTTTAACTTTGACTTTGTCCTTTAAGTGAGTGATGTTTTGGTAAATGCGAGCTAATGTGTTAAAAACCCTGGAGCGAAAAGTCTGGGAACCTCCCCAGGGAAAAGCCTCACTTCCATTCAGCCATTTCTCTCACCTTCATTCAAACCCAATCTAACACACTGTCCCCAAAGATATTGATCACATGATATGGTTCCAGGTCACATATGTATATAAAGGATGGTAGGGCAGGCTTGTAATCACTCAGTCTAGGCTAGGCTGTTGGCTGCATTGCTTACCCACCCGCCACTCCACCTGTGCATTGCTGTATGTGTACATGTATCGCTGTTCTTGCTCACATATAAATGGTAGGTGGCACCCCCTTCGGGCTTCTACCCTGACCTAGCCACCTTACCATGACCAGCATCATGGTGTGGCAAACTGGCACCCCAATGGTAACCAGCGTTAACCCTTGGTCCCTGTCAGGCTCAGTGGTGGGGAGGGGTCATGCAGCACACTGGACTAGCTGTTTGCTGCCTGCCCCCTTATGGACAAACAATTAACAATGCTAAGCACGATAGGGATTACGTTCGAACAATATCAAGTTAAGCATGAGAGAGCTCATTTAGACAGCATTAAATCTTCCTCCTCAGCTGTTATTGTTGCTCAGAGCCAGAGGATGATGATTCATAGATAGCAGCTGGTGGTAACACAAGTCGTTCAGCATTCTGCATCAGTATTGCAAGTGCATTTGGCAGCTGCTGTTGTGCTAGTGAGACGGTGGATGTTGCAAAGTCAAAATTAACGTAGTATCAGCCATAAGTCTCGAGCAATGTGATTGGAGGATCTAAGGAACTGTGTGCACTGAATGCATGGGTTATTGTCTGATGAGAGGTTGATCTCAGCGACCGTTTCGCTACCTAATTTACTTCAAGCCTCTCTGTCTTGCACCAAAGTTTTCACCCTGGTCGCATTTGATGATGCTTCTCCTACTAACTGCACCACCTCTATAAATCGCTACGCTCGGCCATGCAAATTTGCCATTCATTTTTCCATTAATATCTCCTTTCTCTTGTGCAAAAGACCTATAACTGATCCATGCTGTTCAAGAAGAAAAGTACATTAGAGAGGAACACATTTCTAGATATGTTGTGGTACAACAGTATGATACAGGACTATCATATAGCTTCTATAAAAGATTGTAATACTAGAAACATGTATGTACGTGACATTGGCGGGCACTATGGCAAAAATGGACATGCAGAAAGGTTGTGTGCTGCACATGTATGAAGAGGAAGGTGTGCAAGGGTCTCCATAGGATGGAGTAGCTCTTATTTCTAAAGTTGAGACAGACAGAGTGGAATTGAAAAGGCTCTGGGAGCTTAAATCGATGACAATGATCTGTGAGGATTGGGAAGGTCAAACAAATCCATCAGTTTTATATTGCTTGCGTGATATTTACATGATATATCCGATATACAGTACAAGTAAAATGTCAGAATTATTTAGTGACATGGTACATGTATCTACATGACAAGTTCTATGTAACGGTAGCGAATCACATGAGATGTTCATAATCATTACACTAACATCTACATGTACTTGTATGATGTAATGTGTGACATCTGTTTCTCCTCAAAGAAATACCTTTAGATCATCTTCCTTGCTGGAAGAATTGTTTATAAAACTGATATGATGTATGAATTATGTCACTTTTCCTACCACCAGGATGGTTATACTGCTCTTCATTTGGCTGCAAGGAATGATAAGGCCAGCTGTGTAAGAGCACTTCTCTCCCATCCTGGCATTGATATCAACATCAAGAACGATGAAAGACAAACAGCCATGATGGCTGCTGGGTACACATCTCTTGGTGTTTTCAAAGAAATGAAAGCATGTAAAGACTTTCCTGTTGATTCCTATGGAAAGGTTGTGTTGTTTGGAAGTTCGGGAGCTGGAAAGAGTACATTGACTCAGGTAGGCTGTTTGATGAAATCAGGAACTGCACAGTAGTACTTCCTACTGTAGATTTACATGTATATACTGGTAGCAATATACTCTGTAGGAAACATATACTGTACATGTATGAGCTGAACTGTAATTGAAAATTAATTAGAAAGGCGATTTTATTTTTAAAGGAATTTTCTTTGCTTGTGGGACACCCTGTAGTAACTGTTTGTGGGGTATGAAGGTGAGACTTGTCCTTGCATCACAAATATTGTCACTTTAGGTGCCAGACAGACAGTTAAGCCTCAGGCAAGCTGTACATAACCCAGTGGATGGGGTGAATCAAATTGTTCAACACTACGTGTATTAATGTTCAGTACATCGCAGTAATCTCGAGAAGTAAAAATATTAAACATTGTGCTGTATAGATACTTATTTATATAACATGATGTCATGCGAATCTGTTAGCGATACATGTGCCTATAGCTGTACATACATGTATGCACCACCTATGCCCTACGGAGGTCATGTGTGTATATGTGTACATGCATATGGATTGATGTATTCGATTGAATGCCAAATAATGTTTCTGTATTTTAATTGAAGGCTATTGTCAATGTTTCAAAACCAATAACAAAAACAATCCGTTTTGTAAAGGTGAGAATATTTTATAATGGTCACAGGTCTTCCCTGAGATTACTACATGTAAATGTGTCAGTTTGAATATTTGGATAGGTACTGTAGCTACATATACAAGCAGTTCTCATTAAAATGTAGCATATGTCCCAACTCCCAAATTATTACCCTTTTCAGAATTGTTGTATAATCTGGTATAATCTAAAAATGTGTCTATCCCATCAATAAAGTCCTATTTTGGCTTTTGGCGTTCTCATTGCATGTCTTTTAGTTCATGCCAAACATTTTAGATTGGATTCAGATCTGGTGATTCTGCTGGTGACCTCCACCAGTTCATCTTCCTTACCTGCAAATACGTTTACATGTATCTTCCTTCTGTGGCAAACTTTTGTGCTAATTGCAACAAGTGTTTAGACCATTGTCGTTATTGGCTCTAGTACATGTATGTGTGTAGAGTGGAGCCTTCATGATCCTATCAAAGGATAGATAGTTTCTTTACATGGAGTTGTCTTTGACTAATAAAAGAATGTGTATTTCCACAACCTGCCTTTGAGACATTGGCTATTCCTTCTGCAACATGTATGCCTGTGGGATTCATGTTGTACGGAAATTTGCCCAGTCCAAATTATATCTGAAAAGTTATGGTCTCCAGGCAACAAGTGACAGTTATATTCTTGTACTAGTGCTTCTCAAGCTGAGTTGCACACCTCATGGCATACATCTTTTCCGCTGCAATTCGCATGACCAAACAGCCACACATGTACAAAATGAAAGAGGGAAGTGCACCTGATGCATGGCCTGCTTTCACAGGGTTCGCGTAAGATTCTTAGAGCCACAAATGAACAGGACAGGTTTTAATCGTTATAACTCTGCACCCATAATAGTTTATTATCTTATTAAAAGGTTATGCATTGCAATGATCTGGCCAATAATATTAGTGCAAACGAAATGTTAAGTACTTTTAATATTTATATTAACAAACTAAAATCAAGAAAAATAATGTTAATTAACATAAACTAATAATCTGCAACAAACTGTATTATGATTATTATATTTCAGTAGTAAAGTATAATGTACAGTATATCAATCATTTCATCGTTACATAAAATTCAAATCAAACTTGATAACACTCACACAATCAAAAGGCTTAGTAATTTAATTGCTCACTGTTAAAATAAAGCTATTTGATTATTAATAATTGAGTTATGTTTCTAAGTGTAGTCCAGGAATTTCCATAGAGGGGGACATAAGTGACATTCATCTCCCGCACCTCTTCCATAGTACGTGTACATATAAATAGAAGTTAAAAAAAAACTGTTTGTGCTTAGCTTAGCTCAAGACAATCCATGCTCCTGTTCTGCTGCTGTCTCTTAATCTTATTATCTCGTTTCTTATTAGTATTTTTATATAGTAAATGCAATGATTGGATTACATGTAGTTGTAAATGGATAATTAACACCTAATTGCGTGTGGTTTTTGTGTCAACATGTGACGTTTCGCATAGGTCAAAATTTTTAAATGATGCAATAAATTGCCCGCCTAAAATCTGAATGTCATTTATGTCCCCCTCTATGGAAATCCCTGTAATCATCAGTTTAATTAGATTTAATATAAGCCATTGAGCATGAAATATAATAACTCAGCGTGTAAATTATTAACTTAAAAATTAATCAATTTAATGATAACAGCAGATAGAAAGTTGCTAATAACCAAAGTGCATGTAGGTGGCTAATAACCGAATCACTTTACTTTATAACTAAATGGGCTATGGTTGGTAGCCATGGGATTATTGCTAATAACCGAAAGTTCCTATTTACGAGTTGCTATTAAGCGAATTCTACTATAAGAATTTGTGAATCAGTCTATGAACAAATTTGATTTGAAGTACTTACAATGTATCAAAATATCACTATCACATTCTGAGATTCCACGAAACCATTAGCATCTGTTAAATCATTAAAATCATGTGGAGAGAAATAAACACACATGCACTACATTCATTAGGTCACAGACGTTATGTATGTGCATGTACAATGGACAATTATTGAGTTAGTCTACGGATTATTATTTATTACTTGTGTAGCGCATCTTTGGAGTACAAGATGAGGTAGAACCTCTCACTGCTGGGATCATTCCCCATCAAGTTGACAGTCCCTACAGCAATATGATCATCTATGACTTGGCCGGACATCACCAATACTTCTCCAGCCACTCTGCATGTCTGGAGGCCATCTCCCTCACCAGTCCAGCCATCTTCCTCCTCCTGCAGGACCTAAGGCATGACCCCGAGGTCATGACTAAGGAGGTGTACTACTGGTCCACAATGATTGATGGTGTGTGCCACAAGTGTCCCCAGCAGTCATCAGTGATAGTAGTGGGCACACATGCTGACCTACTAACACCAGGGGAGCTGTCTCAGAAATTAACCCACCTGGGATCATTTGCTGAGGTGGCCATTAGCCACCAAAAATTAGTAAGCATTTTAGCCTTGAATGTTGCGGCCACATATAGTGGAGAGATGGATCAGTTTATAGACGAGCTGTGTAGAATAAATAAAGATGTAGTGCATATGTCTCCTTCCATTTCTATAATGTGTCACATGATGCTTGCCTTCTTGAAACAGAGGATACCTGATATTGATGTGGATGCCATATCACTCTCTGACCTCATTGCTTATCTTGAAGCTGATCCGGATAAACTCATTGATCCTGATAGTACTGAAATTATCCCAGTTCTACAGATGTTGTCAGAGAAGGGTTTGATTCTCTTCATTCCATCTGAAGAATCACTCAATAGCTGGATAGTCCTTCATAAAGAGAGCATTCTTAAGAAGGTCAATGGAGCTTTGTTTGCTGATCCATCTCTCAAAGAGTATATCCATGTAGCTAGCAATACTGGGATAGTACCCACAGCAGTTATTAAGAAAATATTCCCAGAATACAACGTTGAAATGATAACTCAGTTTATGATTCACTTTGAGTTGTGTCAAGCAGTAGAGTTATCCCAAGTTGATACAAACATGGCACCAGAAGGATCTCCCAGCTCAGACCTTGGTCCCCTCCTCTTCATCCCAGCTCTCATCAATGTTGAGAGGCCAAGTAGTGCCACAGTTCCCAATAATAGTTTTGGTTGGTCGATGATTGCCAAGTCTCCAGATCAGTTCTTCACCACACGCTGTCTTCATGTCCTTCTTCGTAGACTGCCTTGTAAGTTTGCTTTACCTGCAATCCGGGCCACACCCTTACACTCTAATCTCCATTATAAATGTGATGTGTGGAGCAGGGGTATAAAATGGCTTAATGAGACAGGAGTGACCACCATTGTTGAGATGAGTGAGACATTCCAATCCCTCTCATTGGAAATGTTCTCCCCTGACAGAGAAAGCCATAAGTATGTAAATTTAGCTGACGCTGTTCTTGTGGTCATTAAGACAGCCTGTCAGGAATTCTGTCCACACTTAGAGGTGTTGGAGCTCATCTCCTACCCATCTGAAGCCAGCTCAGACCACTCTAATGATGTAAAGGTACCATTAAAGAAGGCCCTTCCTAAAGGGGTGGAGCTTTCCTCATTAAAGAAGGCCCTTACTGAAGGAGATAAGCACATTACTGATGTGAATGGTGAGAAGTATGTGGCGATGAAAGTGTGGATGACGATAGAGCCATGTCTTCCATACCTTGTTGGAGGTGAGAGGCTTGTAGTTGTGGCTACATGTGATGACCTCTATTGTTTTACAGTAAATCGTCTTGTGGTCCCTTCCCCATCTTCCTGGCCACCATCAGATCCAGTAGACCAATCTGTTTCACAATTAAAAGGTTATTACATTAATGGCATAAATATTTTTACAAATTTAAATTTTGTTTCTGTTCTCTATAAATGAAAAGGTAATACTCAATTTTTAAAAATATATGGATGCATGTGAATACAATATTTATGAGTGCTTTTAATCTTGATCATCTTGCAGTGCCTTCATCCCAGCTATTGTCAGAGTTGATAACCCAAGTTTTAATGGAGCTGAATGGTCAGTACACTGTACCCTTTCAAATGTAGCCACCAATTGTTAGTGTTTTTTATTACCTGGATAATATTGTTTTTCCCATCAACTATTTGATAGTTTTACCTTGTTTTGCTCTCTTTAGGAACACCCACTTTGCCGGAATTATTATCCTTCTCAGAAAGGAGAGTGAACATTGCTGAACAGATTGGGGCTGATTATTTGAAGTTTGGAATATTTCTGCTGGAAGACAGTAATGGAGCCATCGTGACAGCACTAGAGAACGAACATTTAAAGAATGCTGAACGGATCAATGTAGCCATACTCCAAAAATGGCTTGAGGGAAAGGGAGTGGAGCCAGTGACTTGGTCAACACTGGTGACTGTATTGCAAACAATAAAATAAACTCAGTGTAAAATAGAAGTGTAGAGTGTACAGTGTGATTTGGAATATCCTGTTCTATTAACTGCAGTTATGCACACATTGGAACCTGGTCATGATGTGAGACTGGGTGGTTCACTGAGAATGTGGTGTGAATGATAGTGTGTCATTTGGTGCTGTACTGTTTAGCCGCATGGTGTTCCGTTATGGGTCTCCAGTCTCTTGCACCCTAGCCAATTAATATTTGATCAAGTGTACGTGTATAAACTCTTAATAATTGGACTCGCATGCTGTGATGTGTGCTGGATAGACACATCACTACACTTACTGGCATCTACATGTCGTCCACATCAGTGTATGTGTAATGGTGCATGTGCTTAAGCCATCTACCTGGCTTGTGAAAGGAATTCAAATGACATTTATCAGTTTGATGCATTAATATTGACAGAAACATGCTGCTGCTGTTGTTGCCTCATTGACATCCTTGAGCTTTGGCAGTGGTAGTCCCCAGGCCTCCCTTCTCATCACCTTTACAGTAGACTGCTCTGGCAAGCCACCATCTAATCACCATCTGGTACTCATTGGGCTCCAAGTGCAGGCCCAAACCAATAGAAAAGACCACTGAAAGCCAGGAAACTGCATGAGGGTCAGACACTGAGCAGCAGGCAAGCTCTGTTAGCAGGAGAAGACACAAACAAAATATTGAAAAGCTGGTCATTTATCTTTCCTGAAAAGACCTTCTTGGGGGGGAGGGGAGAGAGATGGGGTTGGACGCTTCAGTTTTTTCAAAATGCCCAATCTGCCTCTCTTGGTCACCATGATGTGGACATACATCACAACTGCTTGCGGAATGAGGTGTTTAACCTATTTTGTCATGCCTTTAGTATGAAGAAACACCATGACCTCACCTGAAACCTTGACCATACCAGATCTCCTGACAGCCTGGGACTTAGGCAAACAGCATTAGACATCACCATCACCTCACCACTCTATCCTGCCATCTTGGGTGAGCCGTGTCACCAGGCTGGTGCAGCAGCCCTTGCAGCTGAGGCCTGCAAACTCCACTATACAGCAATGGCCTATTTACTATAAAGTGCCACAAGCGTCTAAATTTCGCCTTCTCGCCCTTTGTCATACCCTTGGGATACTGGCTGCTACGTAAATACGTCTCCACAGCAGTGAATTCATGATCCGCTATCGTAGCTGCACCAAGTGGTTCAAACAATTCCAGCTGAGGAGTCATATATGCCCTGTGGGAGTCATTAGTACCTTAGGTGTTAATGACTGGGAGAGTCAGTTATGCCTGGGAGTCAATTATGCCTCTGACACCGGCAACGCGCGTGTCATCTAAACAGGGTACATGAACCACTTGCAAACACGCTTTTATTGGTTTTGCGTCACGTACATACTAATAAGCGTTTATAAAAACACAAATAAAAATTAATGTACTAAAAGAAATAAGTAGAACTATTTGACTGCTTGAAATTATCGACCACATATGATTGTTTGCTACTGTTTGTGTTTATAAAGCTATCAAAATACATATATCGAATGCTACATGTATGCAAGTACATGAAAGCAGAGATAATATATCTGATGAAAGTACATATATGGGCTTGCCCGACGGAACACCCGTGTCCCAGAATAGACCTCCTGCATGTTTCATGTAAACGTATCTCTTCCATGTAGCATGCGGATATGTGTATCAGTGCCTGCATCTGGGATCGCTTTTTAACATGCAGTACATATAACCGCTATGAACGTCGTACATGATCGTTTGCAACAGACATGCACTCCGATTGTTTCCGTCCAGATCACAGCTCAGTAAATGGAGCGAGCAGTGGGCAGTCTAGCAAATGACTGAAGCAAAGAAGACTGTTTTGTACGGCAGCTAGGTAGCCTTGCATGTTAATTAGCTTCGTGATTGGAGTGCTGGCCATGTTTTAAATTAACTTGATTTAGCTTCCGAATACTAGTAACATACGATAGCTTGTCCAGTGCACTGGCAGTGGAGAAGCAAAGATCAGCGCTAACCCACAAGCCTCCCAGTTGTGATCCCATAAGACCAAGAACTGTGGAGGTGAGAGAGAGAGAGCGAGAAGAGAGAGAGAGAGGAGAGATGAGATGAGAGGAGAGAGAGAGAGAGAGAGAGCGAGAGAGAGAGAGAGAGAGGAGAGAGAGAGAGAGAGGAGAGAGAGAGAGAGAGAGAGAGAGAGAGAGAGAGAGAGAGGAGAGAGAGAGGTTAAAAAATATTGCAAATCTATGGGTACATCCATAAAGTGTAGGTGCATGGTAAGATTGAGCCATTATTTGCACGCTGTCATCATACCTATCAGAATCGGGGACAGCGCTTCAACACTAGGATTGCAGCGATGAAGAACGTGAGGACAGCCATTGCGACAAGTTGCAATTACGCTGAGAGTCGAGAAATATTTATACATGTAGTTCAACAGGGCGGATCACGTGATGAATTCGTGCTAAAATTAAAGGACAAAATAACAATATGGAGTTAGCCATAGGTTATTTCAAGTTTCCATTTTCTCTTGTCAGTTACGCAAGTGTAAAAACAATTTCAAGTTTGAAACTGGAATGTTATACTTCAAGAAAGATGGTATTGACGAGGCATCAAAGTGGAAGATTTGCGTGCGATCAGACAATGAAAAAAGGCAGATGCTTGAGTCATGCCATTCTGGAATAGAAGGTATGTACGTATAAACTTTATAACTTGTCAGTGTCCCATGGATTGGGCTGTAGGGTGCCATCTGGGCAGAGATAAAACAATTGAGAAGGTTTCAAGTCGTTTTTATTGGCGAAATATTAACGAAGAGATCAGAAAATGTGTTTATCACTGCGAGCAGTGTCAAAAAATGAATGCAAAATTTCCCAAATCTAACAGCAAACTCCATCCAATAGTTCTTGTTCCAAATGTGTGGCATCCGGTTGGTCTTTATTCATAATGGTTTAAGCTATCAACTTCCTATCTTCTACACTTCATACTACAGTACACCATTTCTCTACGGTAAAATACTTTTGGGGTCTTGCAATTGCTCCGTGCCCGTATTGCAACGTCCGATACCCCACAGGGTATGAACCCGTCATAACTTTCGGCAGGAGTAATCAAATCGCTTCAAATTCGGTTTGTATAGGTAGAGGGGTCCTATAGCTATTGATTTGTTCTGTTCGTTAATTTTGACTCTATCCGTTGCGGAGATATTGGTGTGCAAAGTTAATGCACATTTCCTGCTCGATTTGCTCAGGCAACCCTAGTTCCATTCTCCCATTCCGCATGAATATTAGTCACTTCCTTGTTCCGCTCATTCTCCACCTTAAGGCCGGCATACACTGGGCGACTTCCTGCTGATTTGTCGCATGCAACTCAAAGGAAATGTTCCACAAACCATCAGTAAACTAAACAATTACGGAACTTTTACCCATATTCATTCGAGTTGCATGCAACAAGTCTGCAGGAAGTCTAGTCTCGTACCCAGACCCAAACGTACGTAAGCATTATCGCTTACAGTATAATACAGCGTAATGTTATACTGTAAGCGATAATCATCGTTACGTACATTTGGGTCTGGGTACGAGACTACAGGAAGTCTCCCCGTGTATGCCGGCCTTTAAACTAAGCTATAGCCGTTCGCAACTCCGTGTCTGTTTGTTTTTTGTTGTTTTGTTTTATTTTCTGAGGCTACACGGGTCAAAGAAGATGAGTTATCACTTCGTATGAGGATCGTACCGAATTTACGGATCCAAGTGAATGGTTGTCAGCTAGCGCCTGATTTGTCGCCGCCTCCCACGTCGCGGACGCGCGTAAGGAATTTTTTTCCTCTCACTCGCATCACCGTTCGGTACCTAGTAGTGTATTGTAAGTTTTCCCACATTCGCATGCTTAACTTCATTACTGTCACGCGGCTCACGCCCACTCGGCTACACTAGCTGCAGGGATGCTATAACTTAGCTCACATAGCACGTGAACATGCACTACGCACTTCCATTGTTACCTGCCACACACCTACCTACTGTATCTTTGCACTCACAAACACGCCCATGCCACACACACACACACACACACACACACACACACACACACACATACACACACACACACACACACACACACACACACACACACACACATACACACAGTACATGTGCACACAAAGGAGCTGCACCATTTTTATACTTTTTTGGATAATCTAATTGGTCTCTAAATGCTGCATTCAATTGGTCAAATATCCCTGCCTTTCTATTGATTAACTATCCCTGCATTTCTATTGGTTGCGCTGTGATTACTGTTTTCTCCAATGATAATAGAGCTTGCAAAGTGATCCTTTAATCTTTTTCTGAAACTAACAAAGCTCTGTAAGTTTTAAAAGTGCTTTAAAAACAGATGTCATTTGAAAAGAAGTATTCTCTGGTCTAAGAATTCAACAAAATAATTAATACTACATTGGGGGGGGGGGGGGGGGAGGGGTGGGGCCCTAACCCAAAACTAAAAAGGCAAATCTTATATCACTACACCAAAACATAATCAAGTGTGTGTTTTTTTTTGCCTTTGAAAGTCTCTGCTTAAATGCTTCCAATGTGTGGGTGTGTTTTCATTTCAAAGCATCTACCACATATCCAGAAATGAGCGGTCTAAAGTCAGAAGTAATTAATTCGCGGTTTGCGAATCAACGAATATCCCCGTACATCTTCCCGTAGACATGTATGGGGTACTACAATACCAAGCACTGCCTTAGCACGCCAGATTTTTCTCAGCATTTGCCATGAGGGATTTTTAGTACACTACATTTGCCAAGATTTTTAGTGGGGTCGCCGTATTTTTCCTATTTAAGACGTCGCTTCCCTAGGATTGTCTACAATGTATGGTTATGTATATCATAATCAGACCTGCTTATAGTACATCATATAGTTGGTTAAAATTCAAACTGAATTAAAAAGGCAAGATGACCGCCTATGTATGGGCCATTTCTGGATATGAAACAAATACAGTGTACAGTCTCAGTTAGTTTATGTTAAATATCGCCAGCTACCTCCCAGATGATTTGGAAGATTGATGATTGAAGTTTATGTGTGCATGCTCTGATTGTCTGTTGTTACATGTAAGTCAGTGAGCTTTAATGATTTTGCATTATGTTGCAATTGAGGTATGAACAGAGTACAATTCTGTTATGTCTTTGTGAGCAACAATTATGTATTTTGCAGAATCAAGGGTCCTCTTTTGTTTATCAGAGTAGATGCACATTTTCTCCTATTGGTGTATGTGCAGAGCACACTGTGTAAAAAGGGTTGTTATACTCACCTGTATAACATTGTTATACAAGTAGTTATACAGTATTTGTTATACACATTGCGTATAATTGTGTATAACTGTGTATAACGGCAGTGTGTGCTAATCAAAAAACCACAGTGTAAATAAGGGTTGTTATACACGCCTGTATACAAGTATCTCAACTTTGTTAATTACATTCTACCGATCCGCGAGGGCGTAATTCGTTGCACACAAGTAAATGCTATTGTAGCTATTAACAATTTAATGCCATCTTTCTAAATAATCATTGTACGCGTAATGAAGGAATAGAATTTGGACTCCAAGCGTTTGAAAAAGCGTTAGTGAAGACGCGCGAACTGCGTTCAGACGAATCTACTTTTGTATGGACAACTTTACTTTTCTCGCTTGGTAAGGGGTTGAAATACTTTCTTTCGTTTCCTTTTTAATAACATCGTATTGATCCTACATGTAGTTGCGATCGCGCGATTTGAATCGCCTTTTTTTAGGCACTTCAAGGCCATTCGATCCTGTGTGTGTTTTGTGCGTTCTACTTTTCGTTATGTAAGTTTTAAGATGATGAGAACTGTTGGAAGACACTTTGGAGTGGTGAAACTCGTTCCGTTGCGCGTAAGTAGTCGTTTGGATTATAATTACGTGGTTTTGAAAGAGTGAGATAGTTAAAAACTCAGTTGTGGCTCCTGTCAGTTGTTTGTGTGTGCCGTTTTCTAGATTCAATGTACTTGTGCTTTTCTGAAGTGCATTCGATTTAGAGCACAATTTAATCTATTGTTGCCTGTGTCTGTGTCCATAGTCGCCTGATATGTGTGCAATGTTACTAGACTGTGTGTATCAGTGTTCAAGTAGTCTACACCAGTGTTGCTTGGTGTTTGTGCATCAGTGTTGCTTGGTGTGTATGTGTGTGTGCATCTGTGTGTGTACATCAGTGTTGCTTGGTGTGTGTACATCAGTGTAGCTTAGTGTGTAGTTTCTATGTGTGTGTATGTGCATCAGTGTTGCTAGGTGTGTGTACATCAGTGTTGCTTAGTGTGTAGTTTCTATGTGTGTGTGTGCATTATAGTGTTGCTAGGTGTGTGTACATCAGTGTTGCTTGGTGTGTATGTCTGTGTGTGCATCAGTGTATCTATGTTTGTGTGTGTTCATCAGTGTTGCTAGATATGTGCATGTACATCGATGTTGCTAGGTGTGTGTTCATCAGTGTTGTTAGGTGTGTGTGCAACACTGTTGCTTGGTGTGTGTACATCAGTGTTTGCTAGGTGTGTGTGCATCAGTGTTGCTATGTTTGTGTGTGTGCATCAGTGTTGCTAGATGTGTGTACATCAGTGTTGCTAAGTGTGTGTACATCGATGTTGCTAGATGTGTGTACATCGATGTTGCTAGGTGTGTGTGCATCAGTGTTGCTAGGTGTGTGTACATCATTGTTTGCTAGGTGTGTGTGCATCAGTTTTGCTAGGTGTGTGTGCATCAGTGTTGCTACGTGTGTGTACATCGATGTTGCTAGGTGTGTGTGTGCATCAGTGTTGCTAGGTGTGTGTACATCGATGTTGCTAGGTGTGTGTGTGCATCAGTGTTGCTAGGTGTGTGTACATCGATGTTGCTAGGTGTGTGTGCATCAGTGTTGCTAGGTGTGTGTGCAACACAGTTGCTTGGTGTGTGTACATCACTGTTGCTAGGTGTATGTGCAACAGTGTTGCTAGATGTGTGTGCATCAGTGTTGCTAGGTGTGTGTGCATCAGTGCTGCTAGGTGTGTGTTCATCAGTGTTGCTAGGTGTGTGTGCAACACAGTTGCTTGGTGTGTGTGTACATCAGTGTTGCTAGGTGTGTGTTCATCACTGTTGCTAGGTGTGTGTGCATCAGTGTTACTAGGTGTGTGTGCATCAGTGTTGCTAGGTGTGTGTACATCCGTGTTGCTTGGTGTGTGTACATCAGTGTAGCTTAGTGTGTAGTTTCTATGTGTGTGTGTGCATCAGTGTTGCTAGGTGTGTGTACATCAGTGTTGCTTGGTGTGTATGTCTGTGTGTGCATCAGTGTTGCTATGTTTGTGTGTGTGCATCAGTGTTGCTAGATGTGTGTACATAAGTGTTGCTAGGTGTGTGGCGTGCATCAGTGTTGCTAGGTGAGTGTGCGACACTGTTGCTAGGTGTGTGTACATCAGTGTTGCTAGGTGTGTATGCATCAGTGTTGCTTGGTGTGTATATCTGTGTGTGTGCATCAGTGTTGCTAGGTGTGTATACATCAGTGTTGCTAGATGTCTGTACATCAATGTTGCTTGGTGTGTATGTCTGTGTGTGTGCATCTGTGAATCTATGTTTGTGTGTGTTCATCAGTGTTGCTAGATATGTGTACATCGATGTTGCTAGGTGTGTGTGCAACACTGTTGCTAGGTGTGTGTACATCAGTGTTTGCTAGGTGTGTGTGCATTAGTGTTGCTAGGTGTGTGTGCGACACAGTTGCTTGGTGTGTGTACATCAGTGTTGCTAGGTGTGTGTGCATCAGTGTTGCTAGGTGTGTGTGCATCAGTGTTGCTAGGTATGTGTTCATCAGTGTTGCTAGGTGTGTGTACATCAGTGTTGCTAGGTATGTGTTCATCAGTGTTGCTAGGTGTGTGTTCATCAGTGTTGCTAGGTGCGTGTACATCGATGTTGCTAGGTGTGTGTGCATCAGTGTTGCTAGGTGTATGTGCAACACAGTTGCTTGGTGTGTGTGTACATCAGTGTTACTAGGTGTGTGTGCATCAGTGTTGCTAGGTGTGTGTACATCCGTGTTGCTTGGGGTGTGTACATCAGTGTAGCTTAGTGTGTAGTTTCTATGTGTGTGTGTGCATCAGTGTTGCTAGGTGTGTGTACATCAGTGTTGCTTGGTGTGTATGTCTGTGTGTGCATCAGTGTTGCTATGTTTGTGTGTGTGCATCAGTGTTGCTAGATGTGTGTACATCAGTGTTGCTAGGTGTGTGTACTTCGATGTTGCTAGGTGTGTGTACATCAGTGTTGCTAGATGTGTGTACATCAGTGTTGCTAGATGTGTGTACATCAGTGTTGCTAGGTGTGTGTGCATCAGTGTTGCTAGGTGTGTGTGCATCAGTGTTGCTAGGTGTGTGCATCAGTGTTGCTAGGTGTGTGTACATCCGTGTTGCTAGGTGTGTGTACTTCGATGTTGCTAGGTGTGTGTGCATCAGTGTTGCTAGGTGTGTGTGCATCAGTGTTGCTAGGTGTGTGTGCATCAGTGTTGCTAGGTGTGTGTGCAACACTGTTGCTAGGTGTGTGTACATCAGTGTTTGCTAGGTGTTTGTGCATCACTGTTGCTAGGTGTGTGTGCATCAGTGTTGCTAGATGTGTGTGCATCAGTGTTGCTAGGTGTGTGTGCGACACAGTTGCTTGGTGTGTGTACATCAGTGTTGCTAGGTGTGTGTGCATCAGTGTTGCTAGGTGTGTGTGCATCAGTGTTGCTAGGTATGTGTTCATCAGTGTTGCTAGGTGTGTGTACATCAGTGTTGCTAGGTATGTGTTCATCAGTGTTGCTAGGTGTGTGTTCATCAGTGTTGCTAGGTGCGTGTACATCGATGTTGCTAGGTGTGTGTGCATCAGTGTTGCTAGGTGTATGTGCAACACAGTTGCTTGGTGTGTGTGTACATCAGTGTTACTAGGTGTGTGTGCATCAGTGTTGCTAGGTGTGTGTACATCCGTGTTGCTTGGTGTGTGTACATCAGTGTAGCTTAGTGTGTAGTTTCTATGTGTGTGTGTGCATCAGTGTTGCTAGGTGTGTGTACATCAGTGTTGCTTGGTGTGTATGTCTGTGTGTGCATCAGTGTTGCTTTGTTTGTGTGTGTGCATCAGTGTTGCTAGATGTGTGTACATCAGTGTTGCTAGGTGTGTGTACTTCGATGTTGCTAGGTGTGTGTACATCAGTGTTGCTAGATGTGTGTACATCAGTGTTGCTAGATGTGTGTACATCAGTGTTGCTAGGTGTGTGTGCATCAGTGTTGCTAGGTGTGTGTGCATCAGTGTTGCTAGGTGTGTGCATCAGTGTTGCTAGGTGTGTGTACATCCGTGTTGCTAGGTGTGTACTTCGATGTTGCTAGGTGTGTGTGCATCAGTGTTGCTAGGTGTGTGTGCATCAGTGTTGCTAGGTGTGTGTGCATCAGTGTTGCTAGGTGTGTGTGCAACACTGTTGCTAGGTGTGTGTACATCAGTGTTTGCTAGGTGTTTGTGCATCACTGTTGCTAGGTGTGTGTGCATCAGTGTTGCTAGATGTGTGTGCATCAGTGTTGCTAGGTGTGTGTGCATCAGTGTTGCTAGGTGTGTGTACATCGATGTTGCTAGGTGTGTGTACATCAGTGTTTGCTAGGTGTGTGTGCATCAGTGTTGCTAGGTGTGTGTTCATCAGGTTTGCTAGATGTGTGTACATAAGTGTTGCTTGGTGTGTGTACATCAGTGTAGCTTAGTGTGTAGTTTCTATGTGTGTGTGCATCAGTGTTGCTTGGTGTGTGAACCTCAATGTAGCTTAGTGTGTAGTTTGTATGTGTGTGTATGTGCATCAGTGTTGCTAGGTGTGTATACATCAGTGTTGCTTGGTGTGTATGTCTGTGTGTGTGCATCAGTGAATCTATGTTTGTGTGTGTTCATCAGTGTTGCTAGATATGTGTACATCGATGTTGCTAGGTGTGTGTACATCAGTGTTTGCTAGGTGTGTGTGCATTAGTGTTGCTAGGTGTGTGTGCGACACAGTTGCTTGGTGTGTGTACATCAGTGTAGCTTAGTGTGTAGTTTCTATGTGTGTGTGTGCATCAGTGTTGCTAGGTGTGTGTACATCAGTGTTGCTTGGTGTGTATGTCTGTGTGTGCATCAGTGTTGCTATGTTTGTGTGTGTGCATCAGTGTTGCTAGATGTGTGTACATCAGTGTTGCTAGGTGTGTGTACTTCGATGTTGCTAGGTGTGTGTGCATCAGTGTTGCTAGATGTGTGTACATCAGTGTTGCTAGGTGTGTGTGCATCAGTGTTGCTAGGTGTGTGTGCATCAGTGTTGCTAGGTGTGTGTGCATCAGTGTTGCTAGGTGTGTGTGCATCAGTGTTGCTAGGTGTGTGTACATCCGTGTTGCTAGGTGTGTGTACTTCGATGTTGCTAGGTGTGTGTGCATCAGTGTTGCTAGGTGTGTGTGCATCAGTGTTGCTAGGTGTGTGTGCATCAGTGTTGCTAGGTGTGTGTGCAACACTGTTGCTAGGTGTGTGTACATCAGTGTTTGCTAGGTGTTTGTGCATCACTGTTGCTAGGTGTGTGTGCATCAGTGTTGCTAGATGTGTGTGCATCAGTGTTTGCTAGGTGTGTGTGCATCAGTGTTGCTAGGTGTGTGTGCATCAGTGTTGCTAGGTGTGTGTGCATCAGTGTTGCTAGGTGTGTGTACATCGATGTTGCTAGGTGTGTGTGCATCAGTGTTGCTAGGTGTGTGTACATCGATGTTGCTAGGTGTGTGTACATCAGTGTTTGCTAGGTGTGTGCATCAGTGTTGCTAGGTGTGTGTTCATCAGTGTTGCTAGGTGTGTGTACATAAGTGTTGCTTGGTGTGTGTACATCAGTGTAGCTTAGTGTGTAGTTTCTATGTGTGTGTGCATCAGTGTTGCTTGGTGTGTGAACCTCAATGTAGCTTAGTGTGTAGTTTGTATGTGTGTGTATGTGCATCAGTGTTGCTAGGTGTGTATACATCAGTGTTGCTTGGTGTGTATGTCTGTGTGTGTGCATCAGTGAATCTATGTTTGTGTGTGTTCATCAGTGTTGCTAGATATGTGTACATCGATGTTGCTAGGTGTGTGTACATCAGTGTTTGCTAGGTGTGTGTGCATTAGTGTTGCTAGGTGTGTGTGCGACACAGTTGCTTGGTGTGTGTACATCAGTGTTGCTAGGTGTGTGTGCATCACTGTTGCTTGGTGTGTGTACATCAGTGTTTGCTAGGTGTGTGTGCATTAGTGTTGCTAGGTGTGTGTGCGACACAGTTGCTTGGTGTGTGTACATCAGTGTTGCTAGGTGTGTGTGCATCACTGTTGCTAGGTGTGTGTACATCAGTGTTGCTAGGTGTGTGTGCATCAGTGTTGCTGGGTGTGTGTACATCAGTGTTGCTAGGTGTGTGTTCATCACTGTTGCTAGGTGTGTGTGCGTGTGTGTGCATCAGTGTTTGCTAGGTGTGTGTGCAACACTGTTGCTAGGTGTGTGTACATCAGTGTTTGAGGTGTGTGTTCATCAGTGTTTGCTAGGTGTGTGTACATCGATGTTGCTAGGTGTTTGTGCATCAGTGTTGCTAGGTGTGTGTATGACACAGTTGCTTGGTGTGTGTACATCAGTGTTGCTAGGTATGTGTTCATCACTGTTGCTAGGTGTGTGTGCATCAGTGTTGCTGGTTGTGTGTACATCAGTGTTGCTAGGTGTGTGTTCATCACTGTTGCTAGATGTGTGTGCATCAGTGTTGCTAGGTGTTGTGCATCAGTGTTGAGTGTATATCAGTGGCACTAGGTGGTACATGTTTGTGTTCGCGCATAAGGTGTGTGTGTGTGTGTGTGTGTGTGTGTGTGTGTGTGTGTGTGTGTGTGTGTGCACGCACGCTGGTGCGCACATGTGTGTCTGTGTGTCTGTGAGAACATGTATGTGTGCATGCATGTGTTCATTGTATGCCCCGGCAGCCTCCCAGCACTCCCCGGTTCTTCAGGAGAGCTTGTTGGTTCACATCACCCACCCTCCACCCCTGCATCACCATTGTACCCCTTCTGTGTATTTCTTAATCACTGTCATGCCTATTAATATTAAATACAGCCAGGGTGGGTGCCTACCAGGCTTGACCTTCTAACTCGGGGACCCAAGCCTGGGCCAGCGTCCTGGCTTGGTATGCAGGTCACTCAGTGGGTGGCCAATGCCACCATCTGGTGCCTGCCTCCCTGAGTCTCCCCCAAATGACCTAACAAGCCACGCATGGCTTGGCCACAGGGACTCCCAATTGGTGACCAGCGTCACTCACGGGAGTTCCCCACAGCCAACAGGTCGGGTTTGGCAGAATCACAGCTCAGAGGGGATCTTGCCCTGGCCCCCAATCAGTCAACTGGGCACGTTTTGACAGAAGCATATAGCTGGGGAGCTTAGGGGCTGGGTACGTACACCTACACACCTACTTAGCCTGGGGAAGTTACAAGGCTTGATAAGTAATGTGTTAGTGTACACGTGTATATGTGTACACATGTACACATGTGTGTGTATGTGTATTAGTGTGTGCGTTAGTGTGTGTCTGTGTGTACACGTGTGTGTTAGTGGTGTATGTGTGTGTACATGTACATGGCACACATGCATACACATCTACACACACATGCACAAATTGTAACCAGATTTTCAATACTGTAGTCTTCATCAAAATTGTATGTATGATATGTTTGCATGGTGTGATGTCTTAATATATTTTTATCCTGCTAGGATCAAGCCTTACATTGATGGAAACTGGGAGATTTGATGTGAACTATTTGTATTTGTTGTATTATTACATCTGTACATGTAAATGTTGTCAACTTGCACTTGTGAGATGTAAATGATCTTTTCCATATATGTACATGTCATGTTAATATACATTCATACATGTCATAAAGGGGTGTGGCCATATCATATGACCATTATAAAAAAGCAAGTTTGTGAGTACTTATAGCAATGACCCAGTACACTTCTATACATCATGCTATCACCAGTCCCTGGTGTGCATCTGATAGAGTCATGTACATCAAATGAAATCAGGATAGTGGCCACAGCCAGACCTGTGTGCAGCAGATTGAATTATCAGGCTATCCAGATTGTATCTGGTCGCTACCAAGACACTATTACACTAAAGTTAATAAGATTCAATTTGATGCACACTGGCTGGGTCAAGTCGCTAACATGTTTCTAATTGATGCTCACCAGGGTCAGCTGGTCGATACCACAATCCTATCAGCTGCACACCAGAGACTGGCCAATAGCATGACTTTATTTGATGCACACCGGACTGGCCGCTAATATGATTCTATCTGATGCACACTGCTACAGTGACAGGTAGCATAGCTATAGTTAAAACTACAAATCAAGTCATGGTAGTGGAATCCCTGGTGTGCATCAGATAGAATCATGTTAGCGACCACACCCAGTGTGCTTCAAATAGAATCAGGATAGCGGCCAGACACAGGTTTGTATTGAATTGAATTTTTTTAAGTGGCAGTCCCTGGTGTGCATGTAATAGAGTCATGGTGGCTGGTGTGCATCAAATAGAATCATGTTATTGGCCAGACCCAGTATTCTGATGTGCATCAAATAAGTCATATGTCTGTAATAAGTAGCTTTTGAAACCCCAGTTTGGAACAAATACAGCGTACGAGACTTCCATTTCAAATGAATGTAACGCGCATGCGTAGACTCTTCAAAGCCACATGCAGGTATGGCGTCATCGTCGGGAAATCTACTGCAACTAACCGTACGTTCCTATCAGCCAGAAGAAGTATCTTGCGTAGGTCTTCAAGTAAATTGAGGGACTAGTTGCTAATTCCCAGGTTTCTTCTCTAACAGATCCCTGAGCAACGATTGTAGCGTGATAGTCCAAACTCTAATTAATAATCACCGTACATCACGTGCATTATTACAACATAATATGCATAATAATGTGTCCATAATTCATCACTCCACATCTCCCTTTTCTAGAGCCTATTTGGTGGTTTAGATACACGACCACTCCTTGTAATGACTGGTCTTGGTTGAACTAATTCCTGTTGCTTATGAGAACCAGATGCATTGGGATTATTGAGATTTGGAGCCTCATATTGCCCTTCTGATTCATGCCCTTGCACTTGTGGTTCAACTACTCCCTCTAGTTCCTGTTGTCCAACCGCTTCTTCTTGTTCATGTGATTCAACTGATTCTTCCTCCGGCACTTGTAATGTTCTTTCCTGTTCTTGTGGGTCTACTGCTGCTTCCTGCTGCTCCCTCGGTGTTTCTTCCTCATCTCGGAGGATGACAACATTATGGGGCACTGGATCAGTACTGCTCACACCTCCACCATTGTGTACTACGGCTGAATGGCTACGATCCTTTTCCCCCGGGAGAAATTTCAGCTGTCGTCTGTTCCTCCGCAGTATACCCCTTTCAGTGTCAACCAAATAAGATCTTGGGGAGTATTCCTTTACTACAGATCCTCTCAAATTTTGGTCATCAATCCACACTTGATCACCTGGCATCAATTGTTGAAGAGATCGACTGGCATGACGTCTATCAAAATCAGTCTTCTGTTTCTGTTTATCTTTTTGCTCCATTGCTCTGAGCAGTGCATAGTTAGGTACTGATGGATGTAAATTATACCCCAACGTAGGAACTGTGGTCTTCAATCTCCTATTCATCAAAAGTTCAGATGGACTGTACCCATTACGGAGTGGAGTGGAACGATATGCAAGAAGACCAAGGTATGGGTCTTTTGCTTTGTCAAGAATATTTTTAATGGTTCTCACCGCCCGTTCGGCTTCACCATTTCCTTGAGGGTACCTAGGGCTGCTGGTGGTGTGAACAAATCCATATTCACCAGCAAAAGAGTGAAATACATTTGATGAAAACTGAGGACCATTGTCCGATACCACTTCATTTGGAATTCCGTGCCTTGCAAAAATAGATTTCATGTGGTTGATTACATCCTGAGATGTAGTTGCAGAAAGTTTGGAGAGCTCCACATATCGAGAAAAATAATCAATGATGAGAAGATACTGTGAACCTTTCCAACTGAACAGGTCAGTTGCAACTTTCTGCCAAGGCAAGTCAGGTAGCTTTGACATCATCAAAGGTTCTGGCTTCTGAGAATGTGATTTGATACACTTGGTACACATACTAATCTTTACTTCCAATTCCCTGTTTAGACCAGGCCACCACACTGATTCCCTTGCACGATCCCTGCATTTGTTGATTCCCAAGTGTCCCTCATGCAATCTATTCAAAACTGGTGCACGTAGAGCCATCGGTATCACTATCCGATTCCCTCTCAACAACAAGCCATCTTCAACGGAAAGTTCTGATGCGACGTGGAAAAATTGCTTCCATTCACCCTTCACAAGACTCTTATCAGGCCAACCTTCTTGGCAGTATTGAATGACCTTTTGACATATTTCATCCTTCTGCTGTGCTTGTTTTATTTCCAGCATCTTTGGTTCAGAAGTGGGTATATTCCTAACTACCAAGTCAACATAAGCTTGAATTTCTGCTCTAAACTCTTTCTCTTCCTGATATACTTCATTACTTGGAGCTCGTGACAATGTATCGGCAATGACCAACTCTTTTCCTGGTATATGTGAAATTGTGTACTTAAATCTCATCAATCTTAGTCGAAAACGCTGAACCCTTAATGGCAAATCCTCAAGGTTCTTCGACCCCAGGAGTGGTACAAGAGGTTTATGGTCCGTCTCGATTTGAAATTGAAGTCCTGTAAGAAAATCCCTGAAGCGCTCACAGGCCCATGTCACACCCAAAGCCTCCTTCTCAATCTGAGCGTACTTCTGTTCAGTTGGAGTTAAGGATCTAGAGGCATATGAGACTGGTTTTACAGATCCATCAAGCTGTCTCTGGAGCAGCACAGCACCAATGCCATATGAAGAGGCATCCGCCGACACAATAGTATCTAACTTGGGAGAGTACAAAGCTAAAACAGGTTGTGTACTGACTTCGTCCTTCAGCTTAGAGAATGCTTTCTGATGGATTTCATTCCATGTCCACTCGTTCTTTTTACTCAGCAACTCTCGAAGTGGCTTGGTGAGCTCCGCTATATTAGGAGTGAATTTACTAAGTTGATTAATCATCCCAAGATATCGTCTAAGTTCTGTTGTGTTCATCGGTGCAGCCATCCCTCTGATGGCAGTCACTTTATTTGGATCCGGCTTCACACCGTGTGCATCTACAATTTGTCCCAGGAATTTCACACTGCTCTGAGAGAATACACATTTGTCTCTATTTAGTGTAACCCCAGCAGACTTGACCCTCTGCAACACAGCTTTTAGTCTCATGTCATGGATTTCTTGGTTTGGCCCAAAAATCAAGACATCGTCCATCATACACACAACTCCATCAAGACCTAGAAGAATTTCAGACATTCGCTTCTGGAATATTTCTGGTGCAGAAGTGATCCCAAATGGAAGTCTTTGAAAGCAAAATCTCCCAAATGGAGTTATGAAAGTTGTAAGTGGAGACGATGACTCTGACAACTTGATTTGCCAAAAACCAGAGTTTGCATCCAATTGAATCTCCTGTTTCCGTAAGTTAAACTTGGCGCGCTCGTAAATGACATTCCGCTTCTTGACAAAGTAAGCTTCATATCGATCTCGCACTACCTTGTACTTCTTTTTGTCTTCATCCTTCAGACCAAAAGAGCGTAAAATGTCCTCTGCCTTGTCTCCCATCATATAGATTAGAGCACTAACTTGCGCCTCTTCTTCCTTTTCTTTCAGACCCGATGCTTCCCGGAATCGCTCAAATCTGCGAACCCAACTAGGCCAGTCTCCCGGTTTCCCAAAATCGAAGCACTCAACAGCCGGTAGTTGATACGTAGCCATGTTTACACGCACAATAACAAGGAAAGTCGTTCACGTTTCAATCCCAGTAAGCTGCCACCATGTAGCGTGATAGTCCAAACTCTAATTAATAATCACCGTACATCACGTGCATTATTACAACATAATATGCATAATAATGTGTCCATAATTCATCACTCCACAACGATCGCGTCACAGCAGAACCTATCAGTCGATATACTAGTACCATGACGACGAAGATACCCGCGCCGAACCTTAGGTCCTAGGCAGCATGGCGATGCTACTCCTGCAGGAGAATCATTTTCAATAGCGGACATGTATAACAATTAGTAAGAGAGGTTGCGACCAAAACTGTCTCAAAGCGATGCTGTAACATCAACTCGATAGAGGACATCACTTCCTGTGCAGGTACAGTAACGTTATATCGGCTTCTTTTTTTTTTTTTCTTTCCTACTGAGGAGAATCAGCTGAAGTCTCAAGAAGCGTAAGCAGTGTGGCTTTGTATTGGTAACGGGAATTCTTTGTTCTCAGAATCTCAAGCGTCCATAACGCTGAAGTGATGTCTCGGATATCAGCATAGAAGAGGTTGAAGGTATACTTGTTGACGGTTAAAGGTGTGAGTTCTATCATTTTTGCTATGTAGCTGGCATAGCGAACTACAACCGGACTCTGAAATGAAGCCGATTTAAAAGAAGGGCAGGCAATTAGAGCACAACTAGGTAAGCGCTCGATTTCAAAAATGTTGTACGTGCGTTTTTAGTCTTAGTTTTATACACTATAGCTATGGGAGCGGCGATCCGCACAAGTAACAGATCATGCAAGAAAGGGATGTACTGAACGTGTCGGAACTGGACAGTGGGACGATGCTAAGAGGAGATCGGAGGAACTAAACGCGTTTTTGGACACACTCGGGAGAGCAAAACAAGGCGCCACGGAAGGAGAGACAATTGGGCCCACCGCGCTCGGAACTTTCCTGATGGCCTTTCCTTTCCACCTGCATGGATGCTTCACCGTCGCCGAATGAACTCGTTCTCTGTTGATTATTATTTTTTGTTCCCTGTATATACGTTCTATTTACTCGCTTATAACTTTATAGAAGAGGCCTGGAAACGAGGATATGCAGGAAATGAGGGACTAATTCAAAATTCATAATTATGTTATACACTGTGTTATACTCTTTGCTAGTTATACATATTGTTATTCATTGTTATACTAAATGTTATACAGAAGTTATACACAGTGTTATACTATAGTTGTTATACGCAACTGTGTATAGAGTATCCATACGCAAAGTTATACACATGCGGATAACACGTGTATAACGTGTGCATAACACATGAATACACGCGTTATACAGTACTGTATAACAACCCTTTTTACACAGTGGCAGTGCACGATTTTGGCCTGTTAGAGGCTTTTTACTAACATGCAGGTACCTAATTGTATTCATAGCAAATGACAAGTTTTATATGAATTTGATTTGCATTGTTCCTTCTTGTGAGATATGTTACTGAAATGAGTTTACACTATCTGTCATGTTTATCAGTCCTGTTTTGCCCAGCAAGGTACACCTACAGTGGGTGAAGGTTGGGTATCCATTTGAACTCACTGAATTTAGTGTTCTGGATATGTGTAGCTTACAGCTATAGTTTCTGCATCTGAAGAGTCCAATGCATATACACAATGTATGGGGACAATTGATGTTTTTAAGAGTTGTGTGATGTCTCCCAGGTCATAGTGCTTGTATGGGTGGAGACTCTCTGCTTAAAGAGTGTGAGGGTGTGCTTTGATTTTCAACTCCTAGCATAATGTAACAGATATACATGTAACTGTTCATTCTGTTGAAGGTGCTTAAAAAAAACTGCATTGAAGTGAGGGTGTGCTTTCATAGAATATGTAAGTTGTGAGCTTGTAAACAACATTTAGTTCATACATGTTGAAAGCACGCACAATCACACAAAACAGGAGTGTATTGAAGTTGTGAGCCTATCTACATGTACCCATACTTTAGCACGACTTGAAAACTTATTACAGGCCAAGTCTCACAACATGATGCATTAGAAATCTACATTAGCTGGAGGCTTGCAATATTAGTTCATACTTTTAAAATGAAAGCACACAACAGGTGTCTCCATATAGCGAGAGCCTACCCATACGCAAGCAAGAACAATAATTTAATTAGCTACATGTATGATACTCATATCATAATGAAAAAACACCTCCTTTAAAAAACTATCTACATTTGTAATTAATAACTCTAACCTTACTTTTAATAGTCATACAAGTTCTTTCAATAAAATCACACCCTCATTAAATGCAGGTTTTCATACCTCAAAAGCGTGCACAATAATTTTGCTGACATTACTGGATACAAATACTTAACACATGCACCATGTCTTGAGAACTTAGCTAAGTGGCTCACAACATCCCTCTCTTAAAACAGTAATCTTTCCAATATTCAATTTCCTACAAGTGTAATTTCTACTTTTAACCTTACTTTTAAAATAAATAAAAAAGCATGAATCATTTAACACCGGCAAAAAGCATTTTGAAGCACACATAACATCTGAGTCTCTTAAACTTTCACATGATGCAAGGACATGCACCACCCAAGTATCTAAAACCTGGCTAGAGGCTTGAAACATTATCGATACTTCACTTTTAAATGAAAACAATCAAATCTGAATAGGAGTTTTTAAAGATGACACATAAGCTACATATTATCTGATGATCTGGGAACTACATCTACATGTTGCAAACAGCTAGGCTCAAAATATGATGCTCTATAAAGATGTACAGCTGAATTCCCAAACATCCTTAACCTTGCTGGTGATCGTAAGCTTTAGAGCACTTCAACATAACAACAGGAGTCTGTTAAAGCAAGTTATCAACATAAATAAAGAACACGCTAAGAGACTCACATCACAATGCAACAAACATTTGTTGATACTAATGCAATTCTTTAATCCACAACAGGTATCTCCTAAACAAGAGAGCATATAAATTGTGATTTGCAGGTAAGCTTTATGAAAGCTCACCCTCTCGTAAAACAGCACTCTTCCAATAAAATCATCTAAAACATAGCTCGAGGCTTTACATATCAGCTGATACTCTAAAATTGAAAGCTGCATCGACCCCTAACATTAAAACGTTATTCACTCAAATACTACAGCCTCTCCTTAAGATCTGGGAAGTAGCTTATGTGGTAACATATTCAGTCATCTAAATCCTTACTGTTAGGTTGCAATACTAGACAGTTAAGCACACCCTCACATAAATAACTTTTAAAAATAAGCAACAGTTAATACAGCTAAAATGGTTCACAGCTAGACGCAAGCACACATCTCTTAATACAACTTTTTTCACAACTCATCTAACCCCAACTTAGGCACACCCTGACCTGGGAATTAGTTAACATGTGATACAATAACAATGCTATTAAAAATCGAAGCATTCAAAACCTATCTGGTGGCTTGTAATATTAGCTGGCAATTTTTAACAAAAGCACCCCCTCATACATTATCACAACTGTCTGTTTAAAAGAAGAGGAGCCCATCCATACACAAGCAGCAACATAGATTTGATCTGGGGTAAGTATTGAAAGTAAAGCACACCTTCTCTTAAATTTGTTAATATAAAACCTTACTGCAGGCTTGCAACATTTGTCAGCGCTTTAAAATAAAGTCTAACATAACTACAAGAATTTTTGATGGTCTACACACTGACATATAATTAAGCAACAGCACACACACTATGATCTGGAACTAGAAATAAGGCTCGTACCCACCTTTCTCTAAAACTGCAACCTTTGCCATCATCTAAACCTGCAGGTGTATTGTAAGCATACACTACATTTAACCAGGAATAACAATCACAGCTAGAAGCTCATGTTACATTTTAAATGAAAGCACCCCTTATTTAGCACAGAGGTTTACAAAGCAAACACCTAGCTTAACAGCATGCACAATTAATCACTTTACTGAATGGAGGCTTAAATGCTCACTGACCCTTCACATATGAATGGCACAAGGTTTTCCTTAGAGTATTAAATGGCACTCACATAACACAAGAGTATTCTTTAATCCGGCACACATGCATAGCATTGGTTTGGCTCCAGCTATGTAGCTAGCTAAGAGACAAAATCAGATCTGCGCACAAATTACTGCGTGCTGCTTGAGGTGCAATGCTGCTATAGGCTATTAGCTCCGAGAAAAAATCAGCATTACATGTAGCTCCAACAAACATTATCATCTACTAGGCTCAATAATAACGTAACTTGATGCAATCACATCTACATTGTCAACAACCATTTGAAACCTAGCTGGAGGCTTGTATGAACCAAAACTGAAATCACATCCTCCCATAACAAAAGGATGCTTTCTAAACAGAGATGCACACCTCAACATTTCAATAAAAGCACATTCTTCAACAGCATGCACAAAAAATTTCGTGTGTAAGTATATTACTGGATGGTATGAAACTAAGGCCCTTAAAGCAGTAATCTCCAATAATCAAAAGTTCGTACAGATGGAATTTTAGCTTTAACCTTACTTGAACACACATCATTTAACACAAACACAAGTAATAACCACCCAGCCTGTTAAAAGCTAAAAGCCTCACAACATCTGTCAACATGTAGCAAAGACATGCACCACACTTTCATTCGAACTTCTAAAAACTAGGCTTGCAACTGGATACTTTTAGCATTCCCTCAAATCTCAACAGGAGTCTCCTAAAGCTCATACCAAGCAACAGCACATATTATGATCTGGGAACTTCATGTAGCTAACACCTAGGCTCAAAACATGATGCTCTCTTAAGGAGGTACAGCTGAATTCCTAAACATTTCAAACCTTCTGATTCTACCACTAATTCGAAATTGCTCATAACGTGACGAAATAACACCACCAAGCATCACAAACCCACTTGCAACATTATTCGATACTAAAGTAATTCTTCAAATCACAACTGGTATCTCCTAGACATGACAGCCTAGTATCCATGCTTAAACAAGAGCACAGATTGTGATCTATAGGACTCATAACTAACCTATCTTAAAAACAGCACTCTTTTTAGGTGCTTTAAAAAAAAAGGATTGTTATCTCTACTCGATCATTTAATCAAATGGGTTGCACAATTAGACAGTTAAGCACACCCTGCATGAAGGAACTCTTAAAGCAGAGGGTCTATATCCATAAACAGCAGTTAGCACACATTATGATATGGAAATAGCTATATAAAATCACAACTTGCAAGCAAACCTGTCCTAAAACAGCTGCCTTCAGCGAAAAACCTGAACGTACAATGACACCACTCTTAAATCCAAGCATTGTAGCTGGTGGCTTATAGCATTACTGATATGGTTAACAAAAGCAGCATCTAAAACATATACAGGGCTACATTTTCAATGAAAGCATACCTCATTTAACAAAGTGGTTTACATACCTCAATAGTATCCACAATCATTGAATAAGTATTGAAATCACACACTCACATAACAAAACAAGATAATCTACCCCACATGTTGGTCCATTATGACCTGGGAACGTGCCACGAAGATGCATTACCTAGCCCTCTTAAAATGGCAGTAAAACGATAGCTGAATGTTTGACACAATGTTTGAATGTTTGACACAATAAGCACACCATGAATTAAAAAATCGAGTCACTTAAAATAAGAAAGCTTTAAAGCAGAGTCTATCCATATACAGCAAAGAACATTATGATATTGTCAATCGCAACCAGAACTTGTGCTCTTAAATCAGTAATCTTCAAGTTCGTACAGGTGTAATTTGTAGCATTTTCAAGAACACAACACAAAGCTTTTCTTGTTACACATTACGCCTGAGTCTCTTAAAGCAGAGACTACTCTTAAGACCTGGCACCACACGAACATCCAACCATCCAAAACCTAGCTGGAGGCTTGCTACACCACATAAGGCTGATACATAAGCAACAGCACGTACATCATAAACTGGGAACTACATGTAGCTAACAGCAAGGCCCAAAACATGATGCTCTCTTAAGACGTACAGTGATTGTGATCTGCTAAGAAACTCATAGCTTTATGCATTGAAATTAAAGCTCATACTCCCTAATGGCACTATTTCCATGATATCATCTAAAACGTAGCTCGAGGCTTTGCATATCAGCTGATACTCTAAAATGCAAGCATAATAAAAACATACATATGCATCAGTGCACATTATGATCTGGGTACAACCCTATCCAATCCTTATTGGTCAGCATCCGACAGTCTATATGCATAGGCAACAGGTAACACAGCTAGAAAAGCTCAAAACTTGATGTAAGCACACCTCTCCAAAGGCAGCTGTCTTCAAAATTCATCTAACCCCAATTTAGGCACACCCCGACCTGGGAATCTAAGCTAACAGGCTCGCACCGTGATACAAATCCAAATCGTTGAAAATCTATCTGGTGGCTTGCAACATTAGCTGGCGATTTTTAACAAAACCATCATATCACATGTCTGTTTAAAAAGAAGAGAGCCCATCCATCCATACACAAAAAGCAACAGAAATCGATCAGCATGGGATGAACATTGAAAGTAAAGCACACCTAAAACCTTACTGCAGGCTTGCAACATTTGTCATTGCTTTAAAATAAAGTCTAACATAACTAAGAGAATTTGTTAAAGAGATCGATGGTCTACACACCGACATATAATTAAGCAACAGCACAAACTATGATCTCAAACTAGAAATAAGGCACCTTTCCACGTAAGTTTAACGTGCGCGTCTCTCACAGAATGGCATAATGCCATTCTGTGAGAGACGCGCACGTTAAACTTTGATGATTTGCATGTCAAATTCATATCAGCCCGTAGTACCTGCCGCCCGGTTTAGTCCCTGTCCGTACGATTGTGCTAATTGGTACGCACCACATTGGATGTAAACATGCATGTAATTAGCACTGGCCACTGACTCGTAACACCCACGTAGGAGGTGGTGCATTAAAAAATCCGCCTCCAAATTGTATCACGTGATAGAGACTGGTATTTTTCAAGTCTTAGGACGAGGTCGTGAAATAGGTAGTCGGTCGTAGTTTTAGTTGTGAAGGTGAAAAAATTTTGAACGAAGCTTCACGTCGACGCAACACATACAAAATCAGTTAATTTATTCGGCTTATTAAAATTAATAAGCATGATTAATAATGTATTAATGAATATTGCGGCTAAATAGATGTTTGCGGAATATCTGATCACTAGCCTAGCAATTATCATAGCAACCGAATAACAACTTTGTCGCCCACTTTTAAGGGCATCTAACAGAGTAGACTAGTTTAAAACATAGCATTCTGCACAACTCACACACTTCCAAAGCTAGCTGCACGTATACGCATTTAAGAATTGCTATTACGTTGCTTGTGCGCACGTGATAAACAATCGTGGTTTTAGAGAATTCGTCGTACCGCTGTCAAAGTGATTTGTCTTGGAAGTAACCTGCAGTTTTCCCAAGTATACAATTAATACCTTCCTGTACAGCAATCGTATCATAGTAATTCTGTGAAGGTTTAATTTGGTGAACAGAGGGTTTTTTTCCTCGCCCATTGTACATTTGCAAAGACGTGCGATCGTACGTCAGAAAATCGGGTTTCTGCACTTCCTGTTGTTTCAGAGTAAAAACATATGGAGAAATGAACGGTCACGAAAGTTGCGGTTTGTAAATTTTTGGATTTCATTCCGCGGTACGTTCCATAGAGAATGTATGGCGTTTTTACAAACTTGATTATTATTTAATTAAATAACGGACCTGCAACTTTTGCTACCCACTAATACTACTCTAATTGATGTTCAAATGTAGGCAATTTCAAATTTTGTATCTCATACCGTCCAAAATTCTGGGACCATTTCTGAAAATATGATATTCCATAGACTTGTACACAAAATGGAAAAAAATCATGCTAATTAAGATATTCCATTAGTTATAACTAATGAACAGAGGGGGTTAGAACTTTTGCCACCCTCTAAAACTATTCTAAAACTATCCAAATAATATAATATATGAAAAAAAGTGAATTTTGTCGTGAAGAATTTGGGGACCATTTTTAAAAATAGTAAATGGGTTTTGGTGCAATAAGGCGCCATTTTAAAATGGCGTTTCTATGGGTTGCCATAGATATTAGCGAGACCTCTAACTTGGACACGCCTATCTAGGGCAATTCTGCGAGGGTGGAGTCGAGGCAGAGGGCGAGGTGGGCCAGGGGGCGGGGTAGACAGGGGGAAATGAGCGTATAAACATAACTACATGGAATACTAAAAGCTTCGAGTCTGTCACCGAGTAGACTGATCGTTGTCTTGAAATTAGAATGATAGTGTAGGCTCGACCGGCTGCACAGATATCTACGTACGCTGGCAACACTTCGCATATCAAATTTTTATGTTAGCGGATCCTATAGGCCTACACGTAGCTGAATCGAGTGTCTGAGAAACAAACCAGCAGCCAAATGGATCACATGTACATGTACATGCGACACCTCCAGTTATCAAACTAACACAACAGCAACGCTAATATTTTGCAGATTCGAGGTGAGAAACTTTAAGCGTAGTTGTGTGGTTCCATCCACGTACTCGATATCGATGTGTTGACAGTGTGATTCTGTGATCGAATCGGGTGTAATAATAGTGCCCTTCACAAAGGGAGCATTTATTAGAAATAATGTATTACGCTGTTGTAGTATAGTTTAGCAGTAGCATATCGATTATGTATTGCGAATAAATTTGTAAAAACTGTATATTTTGCCTCCAACACATGTGTATGCTTTTACTGTATGGTGCATGTATACGTATGGTGCTTGTGACGTAATGCATGTACCAGTGTAAGTGTATACCCTTATAACTGATCTAGGTGTGTAAGTAAGGAGGAAAAAGCTACAATGCAAGTGTGTGTGTGTGTGCGTGTGTGCGTGTGTGTGTGTGTGCGTGTGTGTGTGTGTGTGCGTGTGTGTGTGTGTTGTGTGTGTGTGTGTGTGTGTGTGTTTGTGTGTGTGTGTGTGTGTGTGTGTGTGTGTGTGTGTGTGTGTAGTATGTTTCTGCGGGCAATCACATGCATGTATGTGCAGAGTTTGAACTCTTCCAGAACTACTTTTGAACCCACCTATGGTTGCATTTTACCCATGCATAGGAAGAAGGACCAATGTGACTGATCATACATGTATATATTAAGTCCCATTGGTCCAGGAATGGATATTTAGTTATGAGGATCTGTGTTGAAAGCAATAGGGGCTGGTGTTTCGGAATATAATTGGTAATGGGGCAAAAATAAGTTTTCCCTTCGTGCCATTACATGGCATGCCACGCTGTTATAGTAAATGGTGCAGACCAGCCCGATTAATTGGTTAATTGGCTGAATGGCAAGTTACAATGGCATGTGTAAATCAGAGGGTCAGTAAATCCCTTGTAATGGTGTGCATCTTGTTAATGTAACATCTGTAGCAACTGAATGTCTTGAAACTATGAGAGATGTTGCGTGTTGCCTACTCAATCCTTCCTGTCTCTCTCTCTCACCCCCCCCCCCCCCCCCCCAGGCTTCTACTGATAACATTATGTCATTAGTAATTTAAAAACATACAGGCTACACATATAAAGGATGGCAAGAACTGGACAGGATGAAGAAGCAGCGAATCATGATGCCAGTTGGTAGAATGCAGCCATTGCTTCCATCACCTCCAAGCTCATAGGACTTGGTGTCATTGAACTCATTTTTCTTTGTTTCTGTCAGTCACTGTGTAATCTGAACAAAACAATGCTTGCAATGGGATTTCAGCTTCCCACTTCATAAGCTGAGACATGTGTGTGTGTGTGTGCACATACCCTCTTCTGATCCTATCTTAATTTGGATATTTATACAAGGAACAAAGGCATAATGTCATGAATTTTGTTGTGTGGCAAGACCTTTGCCCCATGCATGCAACATACATACATGTATATGTATGATACCTCCATAAAGTGAACAACTTCATGCACATGGTATTTGTGTAGGGGTTATTTGTGGGTGCAAGGGTCAAGCATTTTAATAAAAGATGATGGTGCAGGGACTGATACAGATAGAGGCAGCAAAAACTGTTAATCATTTTGCAACCACCCCCATGATGGGTGTGGCCTTAGGAAGAACAGTATCAAGTTTTTGAGGGGTGACTCTTTCATTGTAAGGGCATCCTGTTCAGCTGATCCTGAGAGTACATTCAATTTCAGTGATGGATCCAGGATTTCCAGTTTGTGGGAGGGGGTGGGAGGACAAATGACTCATGCCCACGTCCTGCTCCAGCTGGGGTATGGGGGACTGGCTGTAAGCTCCTCCATAGGATCTAGGGAAGAGCACATTACATTGTACTTCGACATCAACCAATATTTCAACAAGTCAAAGAGTGTACATGGAAGCACTTGTGCTTACAGTACATGTACACAGATAAAGCCCATTACATAGAGGTGTAGCTCCTCCCATGGATGTGAGATAAAATAACCACAGACATTACCACTTACACACACACACACACCACACACACACACACACCCTCACAAGTAGTCCAATCTTCATGTACTATCTGCCAATCAAGTGAAGTCAGCTCACAAGATGCTTTGATTGTATTCATTTTAGCCAGGACAATGGTTGTGTACACCTTGGACTGCCCTTGTGGGTTTTGTGGTAGCAGTCAGGCCCCAAGGCCAACATAAACAACAGTACCTAGGGAGATAGAAGGCCAATAGTATACTATATCAACGCTAATACACTACACATCTGTATCTGTACTGACTTGTTGGAGTCATGAATGTTTGGGGGCAGTATGCTCCACTAGCAGAGAGGGGAGTTGTAGAAGGATGCACATGGGGTCCTGGGGAAGAGTGCTAAGGTATGACCGTATAAGGTCTAGGCATATTGAGTGAAGTACTCACAGAGGAGGAGCCAAAGGACTTGTCAGGTTAATGATCTTATTAATAAATAAGCTGATGACAATGTCATTAGTGTCTGACTCAGGATCAGGGGGTCCCCCAGGAGGGCTGTCCTCCTCATGCTGAGAAGGTTGGAATCACAATGTACTGGAGGAGCAAGGGAAAGTGAGGAGGTGAAGGTGAAGGGAGGTAAGAGGGAGGGAGGGAGGATAAATGGTATGTGTAATTTTGCCAGAGATGTCCCTGCTGGTGTACATGTACATGACTACAGGAGGACAGGAAAGAGGGAGTGAGGGAGGGAAGGAGGGGGGAGGGAAGGAGGGGGGAGGAAGGGAGGAGGAAGGGAGGAGGAAAGGAGGGAGGAAGTGAGGGAGTAGGTGAGACAGGAGAGAAAGAAAGGAAGGAGGAGAGATGGATAAGAGCAAAGAAAGATGGAACACAAACTAAGTGATTGAAGTGTACACAATGTACCTGGGCAGGCTGGCTGCAGCACTGATGACGCCCAACACCACGTTCCAACTGGAGTGCAGTGCCTGTGGGCGTGACTGGAGGACCTGTCCAACAGATAACGTACTGAGCACAGATCATATACATGTACCATGCACACTGTTATTTGCGCATGTTGCACACAGTAGCAGAGAAGACATACATGTACATGTACAAAGTGAAGAGGAGGCCGGTGGTGTCGTAGCTGATCACAGTAAGGGGCAGGACACCCGCCAGAGCACCATTGCAATACAAACTGAAGTTGATGAGGATGCCATTACTGTGAGTTGGCAAGTCCCACAACACAATGATGTAGGTGGAGCCCACATTCTGCACCGACACAGCATCAAATCCATCCGGTGCTGGGGGAAGGAGGGGGAAGAGGATGACATCACATAACGAGATTGCACACAATGACATCACACATACATGTACATGTATCATAGATTATCTATGCATGTATATACAGTCAGTGACACACACATACACACGCACACACAATCACACACACACATACACACACACACACACACACACATGCACACACACACACATGCACACACACACACATGCCCAACATGCCTGCTTCTCCTGTTGTGATATTCATGTATACGATGTAACTGACTACGCCGCTGGACACAGCTATGGACATGTACATGTAGCCCACTTGGGAAGGGGGGGGGGGGGCTACGCTACTAAATTCACATAGTATACTCACCAAAACACCTGCGTCTCAGAAGATGAAAGCATGAAGGGCATACGTAGTTCGATCCCTGCATGCATCATTGTGCCTAATTGATGCGCTCCACTTCTCCAGTGCAAGTGACGCACAGCTGATAAGTTAATTTTAATTTGTGTATCGGTACAATTATAATTGATATTCAAATTGTCTTTGATAGTTACGTCATAGCTATTAAAGTTTATAACCGTTAACCCCTTAGCTAGCCGACTATCTTAATAATTCTAAGATGACGCAAGGTATTACGCAATGACTGCTTCGTTTATGCGCGGTAGAAATTAAATTTTTGTCTTGATTTTAGTTTACGAATGGTTCATGGTATAATCTTATAAAGCACATATTCACAATCAGTCCGATTTATCGTAAATTATAAACGTGTTTGAAATTCAATTTGAAAAAAAAAGCAAGATGACCGCCTATGTATGGGCCATTTCTCCATATGATTACAAGTATGGAACAACATCAAGAGTATCTAAACAGGCTATGTCGAGTTTGTGGACGATATTCAGTCTAGATCTTAACGCAACAGAGAACAAGTGTACAAGTGTTCAGAATATTCATCTGAGCTCAGCAGGGTATTTGAGATCAACATTGCCAATTACCTGGATACTGTCCATCTATCAAATTTTTGCAAGCCATGCCATATTGTTGTACATACATACATGAAAGCCTTAAATGAAGGAAAGGTCTACAAGTACTCAACAGTTATGTTCAGTGGTTGGGGACCACACATGGAAGACAGGTGCAGTACTTGTGAGCATGTGAAATCACTTCAATTGGGTGGAAGGCCAAAGAGGAAAGCTGGATCTGGAAGACCATCAATCAAAGATATCAACACTGTTATCAGCCACCTAGAGTGTATTGCACCTTATCCACTTGTTCCATACACTTCTATTATGCCCACAGCATTGGATAAACAGTTATCAAAGTGAATGTAAAATGTCCATTATGCTTCTTAACTGTCCAGTAGAACTAATTAACTGTGGTGCAGTAGTATGCTTCCAGTGTTGTTGCTTGTGGTTGATAACCTCTGGAACACTTTCATGTCCTTGCTGTTATGAACAACCTCTAAGTGTCTCTATGGTATGGCCAGGCCAGCAAGCAACTTTGTACAGGATGCTATAAGAAAAATAAGTGTGATTTGTATGAATTGTGCATGACCATTGGAGCTTGGTCATTATAAACACCATTTGAATAGTGGCTGTAGTTATTTGCCCATTGAAAGTGCTATTGAAGGAATTCTTCCCCAGCCAGAAAGTGCACCACTATCAAGTATAGAGTCTGCTTTGCAAGCAAATTTAGTTAGGCGTTCCCTTTCTATGAGCCCTGATAAGATGTAATGGTTTTTAAATCTGTAGGAAAGGTATGTTGCAGCAAGGCCAGAGATAAAGCGACGCAAACGAAGTTAACATATGAAGTAGCCGGCACGTTCGTATCAACCGCGCTTCTTGTACCTGATGTTTACGATAATGTAATACAAAGAGAAAAAACCCTCTGAACACATGAATCCTGCCATCAGTATCCAAATTGATTGTATTTTTAAAATTCGTAGTTGTCTTATTCGACAAAACTGCATGCTTCGTAATACAGGATGATAAGTGGTTTGGTAAGAGCATAAATAACCGCTGCGATGCATCTACCAAAAAATAAAATAACACTATGGCCTGAGATGGTATGCATGCTGGAACTTAAAAAACTCAGGGCTTCTATTCAAAATGCTGTAACAGGGTGAAGATTTGTCGGTAACTAGGTCTGTTGTTAAGGGGCATTTTATAACGCGGCGCGCGCGTAAATCTACCGAGCTTAACAGCCGTGGAAAAGGATGGAAACACATTTGAGGAAACCGACCAACTTAGAGATTTTTTTTCTTAATCCTATCAAAAGCGTTGCGTTCTTCCGTAGACACCCTGTATTATGAATTTCTTGCTAGATAGCCTGCTCAATTGTATGATGGATGAGTCCCATGGCCAGGAGAATATCTCAGGTTACTCTTGTACCCAGATTCCCAACAGCTACGTATGGATTACATCACCGCTACGTGTAGCGGTGATGTAATCCACGTGTGTGTGTGTGTGTGTGTGTGTGTGTGTGTGTGTGTGTGTGTGTGTGTGTGTGTGTGTGTGTGTGTGTGGGTGTGTGTGTGTGTGACATCTTTCAGCTTGCTAATTATCTGTGCTACCACACCTCCCATTCACGTATCACAAATATGGCGTCGTCCGACAAGGTAATGTAGCCTGTAACCAATAAACTATGAGTTAAGGTACAACGGGGCGTAGCCCTATTTTCATTATTCGTTTAGCTTAGTAACAGAACCCATACATGGGTGAACCAAATGCGTGACTCATCTTGTTCTATCGCTGTAGGAACGTGAGGCGAAGCTAATAGATGCAGCACGCGATGGCAATCTGGAAGACGTCATTAGACTTCTAGACGAGGGTACACAGATTGATGCCACTAATGAGGTGAGGAACATTGTGGTGGATGTTGTTTTCAGACACGTGATGACAATACACGGCCAGTTTTCTACTCGTCTGAATCAGATCCGCTAACCAAAGCAGGTGATTCAGTCGCAAGGCGGGCATAATTTCCAATGGTATCCGGAACAAGGCTTGAGAAAATATGCCCGCCTCGCGACTGAATCACCTCCGTTGGGTAGCGAATCAGATTGAGGCGTGTAGAAAACTGGCCGTGTGGTTAGTCATTACTATATTGCATCTGTACCAGTCAGAAGACAGGTATTGAAATCAGTTATGTGGTGACTTTAGTGAAAAGGGCACTGTCTGTGGTGTCTGACAAGCTTGATGTAAACAGATCTTTCTAGGACACGGTGAATCAACTCAATCACATACAACTACAATACGGTACATATACTGATAAATAGAATATGTGAGTTCACTATCTTCCCCTTCATACAGACACTGGAGTAGTGTGTTGGCTTCTTGATCGTTCGTCCATACAGTACCTAGTGTTAATTGATCGTTGTCCAAATGGTTCCTGCGTTGATGGGCGGGGGGGGGGGGGGGGGGGGGGGGGGGGCTGGCAATGGTGATGTAATGGTCACCGAGGTAGCTTGTCACCAGGTTCTGTGTTTTGGACAGCTGGCATGGGTACCTCAAGTATTATGGGTAGCTCTGGTCAGCAGAGTCACCTTGCCTGTCCAACCTCCACTCTGGTTCAACTGCTATGCTACCTGGTTCATCTTCTATTCCATTTCCAACATCTGTAGTAGTCATCTGGTCTGCATGTCTCTTCCACACTCCACCCCCATCTATTTCTACACCTTGCATGACTTGCTGCCCAATTGTGGCTGGTTGCCACCGAGAATGACCAGATCTGTAGTCTCTAACCATAACTCCGTTTCCAACATCAAAAATACATTCAACTGCTGCAGACCTCAACAGCTCCTGTCAACTGAAAATCTGTAATTAGGAGACTGAGTCTGCATTGTAGATCCCTCCCCATCATCAATGTTGCCGGTGTGGCTTCTATGGTAGAACTTGTTGCGTTTAGGTAGTTCAATAAGAAGCTGGCCAGGCTGTGCTGCAGTGTGTCCATCTCTTTTTAATACCCTTAATGCTTGTTTTAATGTTTGAATGAAGCATTCCACTAGACCATTTGTGGCTGGATGATATGGACTAGACTTGAGGTGCTTTACATGTATGTTATTCAAGGCCAGGAATTGTTTAAAATGGCTCTGCGCAGTGGAATAAATGGACTATTTACATACCATGTCCTCCATTAAGCTGTTCTAAGCCAGTGGTGTGTCCCCACCAGCTATATGACCCACCCATCTGGCTGGGCCACCTTTGTTTATGCAGTGATTAATTAAAATACACTTAGTTCAAGATGCACTTTTCCCCCAATGCCCTTTTAGAATGGCTCTGTGCATAGATATCAGCAGGTTATTGTACTAATTTGCTTTACAATATAACTGCATTGCAAGGCCGAATATTTAGTGCAGGTAAATTAGTTGGTGATTTTAAGCCACTGCAAATGCTAATGCTTGACCGATGGGAGCACTCCCCCATACCCCCTAGCTGGATGGGAGGGGCACCTACTCCCTCACCCACCCCATGCAGTCCCCTTCATAACAGCTGCCTATTACCACTCCACTTCTATCTTTACAGCATGGAGAGACTCCACTGATGTGTGCATCATCAGGTGGGCATGGCACATGTGTGCAGCTGCTGGTGGATAAGGGTGCACTGATCAACCATCAGGACAACGTGAGTGTAATTTGAGATCAGACCAATGTCTGTTGCTGACACATCCCTGATGTGGAGAGGGCATGGTGTATGTGATCATTGCCCTCATGGCCCTCTGTAACTAGCATAGGGGAGGGCTGGATATACATGTAGGAGAGCACATCTAAGCAAGCCATGACATGGGTGCTGTTACATACCAGAGAGGGGGGTGGCGCACAAGGTGGAGCTTGAGGGCAGATGCCCCTCCCCCCAAACAGCTATACGACCCACCCACCTGGCTTGGCCCACCTTTGTTTATGCTATGATTAATTAGAATACACTTAGTTCTACTCCTTCCCCCCTCCAATGCCCTTTTAGAATGGCTCTGTGCATAGATATCAATAGATATCAGCACGTCACTGTAATACTTTACATCACGTAACTGCATTGCATGGCCGTATATTAAGTGCAGTAAGGTTGTTGGCTTTTCCATGTTTAAAGTTACTCATACATGTTTAAGTGGTGACTTGAGTGAAAAAGGCACTGTCTGTGGGGTCCGACAAGCTTGATGCAAACATATCTTTCTAAGAATACTAGTGCACATGGTATACAGTGAATCAACTCAATCACATACAACTACAATACGATACATATACTGATAAATGGAATATGTGACACAATCCTCCCCTTCATTCAGACATTGGTGTCTAAATAGTGTGTTGTCTTCTTGATTGTCCGTCCATACCTGGGGGGGGGGGGGGGGGGGGGCCAATGGTGATGTGGAGTTTACCGAGGTTAGCTTCCCAGGCATGTCACCAGGTTCTGTGTCACTAGAGTCAGGTAATACCTCTGGGACTGGGTTATGACAGCTGGCATGGGTGCCTCAGGTATTATGGGTAGCTCTGGTCAGCAGAATCATCTTGCCTGTCCGGCCACTCTGGTTCAACTGCCATGCTAGCTGGTTCATCCTCTATTCCATTTCCAACACCTGTAGTAGTCATCTGGTCTGCATGTCTCTTCCACACTCCGCCCCATCTATTTCCACCTTGCATGACTTGCTGCCCAATTGTGGCTGTTTGCCACCGAGAATGACCAGACCTGTAATCTCTAACCATTACTCCGTTTCCAACATCACAAATCCGTTCAACAACTGCTGACCTCGACAGCTACTATCTGACATTTTAGAACACTGATTCCTTCAAGTCTGGCTTCAAGAGACTGATGTAAATAATCAATGTTGCCGGTGTGGCGTCTGTGGTAGAATGTCTTGCGTTTCGGTAGTTCAATAAGAAGCTGGCCAGGCTGTGCTGCAGTGTGTCCATCTCTTTTTAATACCCTTAATGCTTGTTTTAATGTTTGAATGAAGCATTCCACTAGACCATTTTTGGCTGGATGATATGGACTAGACTTGAGGTGCTTTACATGTATGTTATTCAAGGCCAGGAAATAGTTTGAGGCTCCCATTATCTTTTACCATTTGCACTTTTGGAATGACCACCCTAGTTCTCTACATTAGACAACCTTGTTCTGTGGTTAGCTCATGGCATTTGTCAAAACACACCAGCAGCATGTCTTCCACAGTTTTGGGCCATCCTGATTGAACATATTTGAACCCCTTTGACAGAAGTGTCCCTCCCTCTTTCTGTCTTTAGATGCCCTGCTGTAACTGGAAGTAAGTCCATTTGCTTCATGGTAAACACATTTACGTCTTCTGGGTTCTCACCTGTTTGCTGATATGGAATGGGTAGCCTAGACAGAGTGTCCACATTAGCATGTTCAGTTGGGTTGTTCTACGGTATGTGACATCACATATCGTAGAACGACCCAACATGCTAGTGTGGACACTCTATCTAGGCTACCCATTCCATATCAGCAAATAGACCATAGCAGCTCACTCAAAATTATGCATGCCTCTCAAATTTAGTTCCTTTTTCTACCAGTTATTGTCCTAATAAATCGCCTAAATATCATGTCCCCAGGCCAATATACGTTTGAATCTACGTCCTTTTGTAACAACAATGCGTAAATCGGGGAGCGCTCCAGCCAATAACTACCGTAAAGTGTAATAAATGGTAATAATTTAAGAACCAGTGGATAGAGCAGTGTTTGATGTTCACGTACATATCTGAAACTGGAGCGCTTGTTTCTAAACAATAAAGTTATGGTGGAAATAAGTTCCGTAACTTTGACCTATATTTATTAATAAAAACATTTCCAAAGCGCACGAAATGTAGCGTCAGTCCTTATTGGCCATAATTGAGCTTGCATCTCTGGTTTTCCAGAGATTTTAACTGGAATGGAGCGCAAACACACATCGTTTGTTTAGTTTCATGTTGGCTGCGCTTGTTAAGGGTACGCCTTCTCCCGCAATGATATTCATTCGCATGGTTTACACAGCAGATAAACAGAACACTTAAAGTGTGTAAACCATGCGATTATTGCGGGAGAAGGCGTGCCCTTAACAAGCGCTGCCAACTAAACATCATTGTGTGTGTTTACGCTCTATGCCAGTTAATGTCTCTGGAAATACCAGAGATCCAAGCTCAATTACTGCCAATCGCGTTGAATAAGGACCGACGCTACTTTTCGTGCGCTTTGGGAGGAGTACCCTACAGTGTATGCCGTCCAGTCACCTCCCCCATTGAGGTCTGGGTAGGAGTCCCAGAAACATTGCTAACGTAGCTATTTTGATTTTGACAAAAGTATTGTCAGAAGCAAGGAATACAAAAAGACTGTCTCACTTGACAAATTAATCTACGTGCTAAAAGTGAGGCTGCTATTGTTGTAGCTGTCATAGTGTCATGTTGAATGGCTACATAGTAAATGAATTTCCTCCATGTTTCTCTCGTTCTAAATAGCATACGAAGCAGTAGGGCACAAAAGACCAAACATCCACCATTAAGACATATGGAAAAGTCATCGAGCAGTCTAGTGCCCTTTTTGTGCACATCACGTTGCGCAGCGAAATAAACTATTTACATATGTCGTGTCCTCCATTATAAGCCAGTGGTGTGTCCCCACTAGCTAGCTATATGACCCACCCACCTGGTGGGTCATATAGCTGGTGGGGACATAGTACATGTGATCATTGCCCCCATGGTCCTCTGGCTTACTTTGTGATGTTATCATAAACAAGGTTATATAGCGGAACTGGAGGGCAGATACCCACCCCCACCCCCACCAGCTATATGACCCACCCACCTAGCTAGGTCCACCTTTGTTTATGTGGTAATTAATTAGAATACACTTTTTTCTGTCCCTCCCCTGGAATAAATGGACTATTTACATACCATGTCCTCCATTAAGCTGTTCTAAGCCAGTGGTGTGTCCCCACCAGCTATATGACCCACCCATCTGGCTGGGCCCACCTTTGTTTATGCAGTGATTAATTAGAATAGACTTAGTTCAAGATGCACTTTTCCCCCTAGGCCCTTTTAGAATGGCTCTGTGCATAGATATCAATAGATATCAGCAGGTTATTGTACTAATTTGCATTACATAACTGCATTGCAAGGCCGTATATTTAGTGCAGGTAAATTAGTTGGTGATTTTAAGCCACTGCAAATGCTAATGCTTGACCGATGGGAGCACTCCCCCATACCCCCTAGCTGGATGGGAGGGGCACCTACTCCCTTACCCACCCCATGCAGTCCCCTTCATAACAGCTGCCTATTACCACTCCACTTCTATCTTTACAGTATGGATACACTCCACTGATGTGGGCATCATCAAATGGGTATGTCACATGTGTGCAGCTGCTGGTGGATAGGGGTGCACAGATCAACCATCAGGACAAGGTGAGTGTAATCTGAGATCAGACCAATGTCTGTTGCTGACACATCCCTGATGTGGAGAGGGCATAGTGTATGTGATCATTGCTTTCATGGCCCTCGGTAACTAGCATAGGGGAGGGCTGGATATACATGTACATGTAGGAGAGCCCATCTAAGCAAGCCATGACATGGGTGCTGTTTTACATACCGGAGAGAGGGGTGGGGCACAAAGTGGAGCATCAGAGCAGATGCCCCTCCTCCCCCCCCCCCTCCCCCGAACCAGCTGAATGACCCACCCACCTGGCTGGGCCCACCTTTGTTTATGCTGTGATTATTTAGGATACACTTAGTTCTGTCCCTCCCCCATCCCAATGCCCTTTTAGAATGGCTCTGTGCATAGATATCAGCAGGTTATTGTACTAATTTGCATTACATAACTGCATTGAATGGCCGTATAATTAGTGCAGCTACATTTGTTGGCTTTTCCATGTTTAATGTTTACTCATACGTCTTTAAGTGGTGACTTGAGTGAAACGGGCACTGTCTATGGGGTCCGACAAGCTTGATGTAAACATATCTTTCTAAGAATACTAGTGCACATGGTATACAGTGAATCAACTCAATCACATACAACTACAATACGATACATATACTGATAAATGGAATATGTGAGTTCACAATCCTCCCCTTCATTCAGACACTGGAGTCTAAATAGTGTGTTGGCTTCTTGATCGTCCGTCCATACCTGGTGATAATTGTCCGTTGTCCAAATGGTTCCTGCGTTGATGGGGGGCCAATGGTGATGTGGAGTTCACCGAGGTTAGCTTCCCAGGCATGTCACCAGGTTCCGTGTCACTAGAGTCAGGTAATACCTCTGGGACTGGGTTTTGGACAGCTAGCATGGGTACCTCAGGTATTATGGGTAGCTCTGGTCAGCAGAGTCATCTTGCCTGTCCAACCTCCACTCTGGTTCAACTGCCATGCTACCTCTATTCCATTTCCAACACCTGTAGTAGTCATCTGGTCTGCATGTCTCTTCCACAGCTGCAGACCTCGACAGCTCCTATCTGACATTTTAGAACACTGATTCCCTCAAGTCTGGCTTTAAGAGACTGAGTCTGCATTGTAGATCCCTCCCCATCATCAATGTTGCCGGTGTGGCTTCTGTGGTAGAATGTCTTTCGTTTCGGTAGTTCAATAAGAAGCTGGCCAGGCTGTGCTGCAGTGCTTGTTTTAATGTTTGAATGAAGCATTCCACTAGACCATTTGTGGCTGGATGATATGGACTAGACTTGAGGTGCGTTACATCCATGTTATTCAAGGCCAGGAAATAGTTTGAATCCTGCTGAAGTGAACTGGGGCCCATTATCTGTTACCATTTGCAGTGGTATTCCCCACCAGGCAAAGATAGCATGCAGTTCATCCACTGTCCTGTCTGTTGTGGTTTCATCCATCGTCACAACCTCCATTTTGAATAGACATTCACAATGACCAAGAAGCTTTCCCCTGAAATGGTCCCCCAAAATCCACACGGATCCTCCTCCATGGACCATCAGGAAATTCCCATGGGTGTAGATGGGTTAGTCTGGGTTCCTCCTGTACCTTCTGTTGGTGCATATTTGGAATAACCAACGTAGCTCCCCACTTAGGACAACCTTGTTCTGTGGTTCGCTCATGGCATTTGTCAAAATTGTCACCAGCAGGATGTCTTCCACAGTTTTGGGCCATCCTGATTGAACATATTTGAACCCCTTTGACAGAAGTGACCCTCCCTCTTTCTCTCTTTAGATGCCCTGCTGTAACTGGAAGTAAGTCCATTTGCTTCATGGTAAACACATTTACTTCTTCTGGGTTCTCACCTGTTTGCTGAAATGGAATGGGTTTAAAATTACTGCCAATCACGTTGAATAAGGACCGACGCTACTTTTCGTGTGATTTGGGAGGAGTACCGTATCCAGCTGCTCTAACCTCCCCCACTGAGGTCTGGGGAGGAGCCCAGAAGCATTGCTAACGTAGCTATTTTGATGTTGACAAAAGTATTGTCAGAAGCAAGGACTACACAAAGACCTGTCTCACTTGAAAAATTAATGTACATGCTAAAAGTGAGGCTGCTATTGTTGTAACTGTCATAGTGTCATGTTGAATGGCTACATAGTAAGTGAATTAATTCCTCTCGCTCAAAGTAGCATACGAAGCAAGCAGCAGGGCACAAAAGACCAAACATCCACCATTAAGACATATGGAAAAGTCATCGAGCAGTCTAGTGCCCTTTTTGTGCACATCTCGTTGCGCAGCGGTATAATTGGACTATTTACATACCGTACTATGTATATAAAATAACACTTAGTTCCAGATGCACTTTTCCCTTTTAGAATGGCTCTGTGCATAGATATCAATGATATCAGCAGGTTATTGTACTAATTTGCATTACATAATTGAATTGCAAGGCCGAATATTTAGTGCAGGTAAATTAGTTGGTGATTTTAAGCCACTGCAAATGCTAATGCTTGACCGATGGGAGCACTCCCCCATACCCCCTAGCTGGATGGGAGGGGCACTTACTCCCTCACCCACCCCATGCAGTCCCCTTCATAACAGCTGCCTATTACCACTCCACTTCTATCTTTACAGGATGGATGGACTCCACTGACGATGGCATCATGGAAGGGGCATGTCACATGTGTGCAGCTGCTGGTGGATAGGGGTGCACAGATCAACCATCAGGACAAGGTGAGTGTAAGTTGAGATCAGACCAATGTCTGTTGCTGACACATCCCTGATGTGCAGAGGGCATGGTGTATGTGATCATTGCCCTCATGGCCCTCTGTAACTAGCATAGGGGAGGGCTGGATATACATGTAGGAGAGCCCATCTAAGCAATCCATGACATGTGTGCTGTTTTACATACCGGAGAGAGGGGTGGGGCACAAGGTGGAGCATGAGGGCAGATGCCCCTCCTCCCCCCAACCAGCTATATGACCCACCCACCTGGCTGGGCCCACCTTTGTTTATGCGGTGATTAATTAGGATACACTTAGTTCTGTCCCTCCCTCCATCCCAATGCCCTTTTAGAATGACTCTGTGCATAGATATCAGCAGGTTATTGTAATAATTTGCATTACATAACTGCATTGCATGGCCGTATAATTAGTGCAGGTACATTTGTTGGCTATTCCATGTTTAACGTTTACTCATACGTGTTGAAGTGGTGACTTGAGTGAAAAGGTCACTGTCTGTGGGGTCCGACAAGCTTGATGCAAACATATAATACTACATTCAATGGTATTTACATGTGTGTACCGGAATACTAGTTGAAAAACTAACACCCACCCTCATACTGTAGTTGTTCCTTGGATCTTGAGTTGATTTTCAAGTGTTCCGTCATTGAAAACTAGCTTGAAGCTTGAAACAGGGTTTCGCCAAATATAGAAATTGCAACCCAAAGCCAAACCCATTACTATATCTCTTGCAGTTTTGAGAGCAAAGTTGTCAATGACGGAACTACAATATACTCAAGATCCTTGTTTCCGAACACAAATGGAGTTTTATGGCGAAATTGACAATTAAAAAAAGACTCTGTTTACCCTGGGACAAAAAATATGTTTGTGGCAGCAGGTACGTGACTAGAAACAAAATAGTACAAAATATGTGTTGTACTTGACATTGGTAGTACTCACATGACGACATGCGCTTATCATTACAGAATGGAAGGACCGCACTGATGAAGGCTTCAGCGGCAGGGCGGGTGGAGTGTGTCAAGGTGCTATTGGATAGGGGTGCAGAGGTCAACATGCAGGACAAGGTGAGTGGTGTAGATGTAAACCCACTACCGATGCACAGAATGAAAAATGCCACTAACTTTATCACATGTGGTTATAATGCCTCATCTTATAATAACACGTGTACCATTCAATGGTCATTACATGTGTGGACAGGAATACTAGCTGAAAAACTTACATTTTCTGCGCCTTGATTGCATGTGAAACGAGACTCCAGAATCTGATAGGAATATAGCTTGAAGTTCACCTAACCCCATATCTGTTGAATAGGTGACTCCTCCCACATTCATTATCCTACCCCCCCCCTCCCACCTACATGATGTAGATGCACATTCAGTGCATGGCAAAGTATGGGTTCAATATACAGTTGTATAGTGGCCTGGGAATGACGCAACGCTCAAGGTCTGTGAGGCCTTATTGACTGTGTGCAGTTTGTTTCTGTTGTTGAAGTGTGTGATGACTCTTAGTGTTCTATCCTCTGGAGAGTCTATTAATAGAGTGATAAGACTTGTTGTATGGGGAGGGGGATATGTATGAGGGAGTACTGTATGTTCCTCACAGTGGAGACTTTGCCTTATTTCAATGTTAGCAGAATGTGCTGTTGATCTGTGTGTGGTGTTGGTCCTTGTGTCCTGTCACTTTGTGTACAATACTAGAATGATGGGTAGTGTGTTATTGTACTGTATCTGACATTGGGGGTACACCCACCCTCATACTGTAGTTGTTCCTTGGATCTTGAGTTGATTTTCAAGTGTTCCGTCATTGAAAACTAGCTTGAAGCTTGAAACAGGGTTTCGCCAAATATAGAAATTGCAACCCAAAGCCATACCCATTACTATATCTCTTGCAGTTTTGAGAGCAAAGTTGTCAATGACGGAACTAAAATATACTCAAGATCCTTGTTTCTGAACACAAATGGAGTTTTATGGCGAAATTGACAATTAAAAAAAGACTCTGTTTACCCTGGGACAAAAAATATGTTTGTGGCAGCAGGTACGTGACTAGAAACAAAATAGTACAAAATATGTGTTGTACTTGACATTGGTAGTACTCACATGACGACATGCGCTTATCATTACAGAATGGAAGGACCACACTGATGAAGGCTTCAGCGGCAGGGCGTGTGGAGTGTGTCAAGGTGCTATTGGATAGGGGTGCAGAGGTCAACATGCAGGACAAGGTGAGTGGTATAGATGTAAACCCACTACCGATGCACAGAATGAAAAATGCTACTAACTTTATCACATGTGGTTATAATGCCTCATCTTATAATAACACGTGTACCATTCAATGGTCATTACATGTGTGGACAGGAATACTAGCTGAAAAACTTACATTTTCTGCGCCTTGATTGCATGTGAAACGAGACTCCAGAATCTGATAGGAATATAGCTTGAAGTTCACCTAACCCCATATCTGTTGAATAGGTGACTCCTCCCACATTCATTATCCTACCCCCCCCCTCCCACCTACATGATGTAGATGCACATTCAGTGCATGGCAAAGTATGGGTTCAATATACAGTTGTATAGTGGCCTGGGAATGACGCAACGCTCAAGGTCTGTGAGGCCTTATTGACTGTGTGCAGTTTGTTTCTGTTGTTGAAGTGTGTGATGACTCTTAGTGTTCTATCCTCTGGAGAGTCTATTAATAGAGTGATGAGACTTGTTGTATGGGGAGGGGGATATGTATGAGGGAGTACTGTATGTTCCTCACAGTGGAGACTTTGCCTTATTTCAATGTTAGCAGAATGTGCTGTTGAACTGTACAGTGTGGTGTTGGTCCTTGTGTCCTGTCACTTTGTGTACAATACTAGAACAATGGGTAGTGTGTTATTGTACTGTATCTGACATTGGGGGTACACCCACCCTCATACTGTAGTTGTTCCTTGGATCTTGAGTTGATTTTCAAGTGTTCCGTCATTGAAAACTAGCTTGAAGCTTGAAACAGGGTTTCGCCAAATATAAAAATTGCAACCCAAAGCCATACCCATTACTATATCTCTTGCAGTTTGAGAGCAAAGTTGTCAATGACGGAACTAAAATATACTCAAGATCCTTGTTTCCGAATACAAATGGAGTTTTATGGCGAAATTGACAATTAAAAAAAGACTCTGTTTACCCTGGGACAAAAAATATGTTTGTGGCAGCAGGTACGTGACTAGAAACAAAATAGTACAAAATATGTGTGGGTGATAAAGTGTGTTATTGTACTGTATCTGTATCTGACATTGGTGTTACTCCCTTCATGATATGCACTTATCATTACAGTGGGGAGAAACTGCACTGATGTATGAAGGCTTCATTCATCTTATAATATTACGTGTACCATTCAATGGTCATTACATGTGTGCACCGGAATACTAGCTGAAAAACTTACACTTTCTGTGCCTTGATTGCACTTTAAATGCGGCTCAAGAACCTGATAGGATAGCTTGAGCTTCACCAAACTCCATAGCTATTGAATAGGTGTCTCCTCCCACGTTCATTATTACCTCAATCTAGACCCCACTACCCCCCTCCCCTCCCCCTCCACCTACATGATGTGGATACACATCCAGTGCATTGCCAAGTATGGGTACAATGTATGGTGGTCTGGAGATGAGGAAATGAGGCCTTATTGAAACAAGTAGTTTAGGGTTTATAGCCTTTCCTGCATAATGAAAATCGATTTTTCCGAATAGGTTTTTGCCACTGCTGAATACCTAGGTTATTCAGGTTATGGTGCTTGTGGGGTGCACACTGAGAAGATAATTTATGTCTGCACAGAAATCAACATGGTTTTGCACCAAACTAGAGCTATGCATATCACTTGAAAACACAGAGACACAACGTTCTACAGTGGCATGTGTTTGCCATATGGAGTTTAATAAATTGTCTGTCTTTACCAGGTACTTGTACATATCAATAGTAATTGTAAACCTAACCATCCAACACTAACTACTGAGACCAGACATCACCATTAAAAACTCAACCCACATCACCTACATGTACAATCACGTACTCCATATGGGTCAATACACCTCATTTGACAAAGCAGATGGACAGCACCTCTCAGATTTTGATGCAACTTCCCATATATAGATGTCTTCATATAAGAAGACATTTGACCATTTATTACTTTAATAACATTAATGGTTTAGGAGATACACATTGCTGAATAATTAACCACGTTACTGATAAGCTCAACTTTGAAATGCCTTATCTTTATTCCCACTTTAAACATAGTTGCATGTTTGAAATCAAATCCAAGATCTTAGGATTTACAATTTTGGAGGGAAGTCAAAGGGTTAAATAATAAATCAGTTTATAACAGAAATTTCACAAATACTGTATGAAGAAGGTTGATAATCACCACTTTTTTACCAGTGTGGATACAACATTGAACTTAGTGTTTTTGCAAAATAACAATGTTGATTATAAATAACCCCTGAGAACCTCAAATGGTTTTATGTGCAACTGCCATTTTGAGTGGATTTAACAATAAGTGTGGCTAAGTGGGTTACATAACATTCCAACCTCAGCAATCAAAACTATATTGTAAACTGTTTACACTAACATGTGGGATGGACATGGCTTGTGCATTTAATAATAGATGCGTACATTATCAAGTGCATGTGTTGCTACCATGATTTCCTGGCTTGTTAAAGAGTAAGTCCGTCCTGTAGCTGTTGAGGGACTCACCAGTGTATGTATAGCTTATGGATCAATCTCCATTATGTCCTAGTGCCGTCAGTAAACATATGATTTTTGCAGGTAGTTGTGGGTGATGAAAATTCACTTCTACAAGTCATGCTTCCTTATCTTTTAGATACGGAAGCACGACTTGTAGAAGTGAATAGAGTTTTATGATGACATTCACAATAAAAAAAGACTCTGTTTACCCTGGGACAAAATATATGTTTGTGGCAGCAGGTACGTGACTAGAAACAAAACAGTACAAAATATGTGTGGGTGATAAAGTGTGTTATTGTACTGTATCTGTATCTGGCATTGGTGGTACTCTGCACTTATCATTACAGGGTGGACAGACTGCACTAATGATGGCTTCAGAGGCAGGGCAGGTGGAGTGTATCAAGGTGCTATTGGATAGGGGTGCAGAGGTCAACATGCAGGACAAGGTGAGTGGTGTCATTCTACATTGTGCACATGCAATGAAGCATGTACCTGTGTCCCCATAGTGAATGATGATGTGTGCAAAGGAACCCTGTTTAGTGCATGCATGTAATGTTACTTAATTAAGCTGCAAGTAACGAAAGTATACTTGGGGAGAAGCACATTAATTTTTAGCACAAAATGTATAAATTCAAACAACTTAATCACATGCGGTAGCTATAATCACCAATCTTATTTTAATATGTGTGCCTTTCAAGTGGTCAATCTTTTAAACGCTTGAACCTTATATTGGTTATCTTTTGATAGTATGTATAAATAGAACACAAGCTGGCTTGCGTTCTACCAAGCCACAGTAGGTGTTCAGCGTACAAACATGTATGCACCCACACACAACACGAAGTCCACTCAGCGTACAGCTACACCTATACGCTCTACCATGCAGCTACCTACATAACTACATACAATACTAATGATCGTCAAAAGCGTTCACGTCGATCACAACTGCTGCAAAACAAAACCTCACAAGATCACAAATACATGTAATTAGGCTAAATTCTCTCCCAAATATTCAGTCCACACCATGCGGTACAGTACGGACCGACTCTGATACCATGCAAGCATGAAAATGATAAACATATTACTATAACAATTCCACGTATAATCGGTTAACATACAGTTGTGTGGTGGTCTGGGGATGAGGCACCACTCACCAAGGGGGCCTTATTGAATGTGTGTAGTTCGTTCTTGTTGTGTTGTTGAAGTGTGTGGTGACTCTTAGTGTTCTATCCTCTGGACAGTGTATTAATAGAGTGATGAGGGGGAGGAGGGGGATATGAGAGGTGTATGACATCATGGTGTATGAGGCAGCACTGTTTATTCCTCACAGTGGTGACTTTGCTTGTTTCATGGGAGTTGTTCCACTTGTTTATGTTGCTATGACATTCACCAGTTCAGAAAGGCTTCACATTCACATTCATAGCATGATGAATGTCATATCAACATAATCAAGTGGACAACTCCCATCCACACTGACTGCTTGAATACCAGGTCATCTGGTAGTCTATCTGTGACAGAGCAGGAGCTGGGATGGCTTTCTGTACCAGGACACTGTGGCTATCACCACCACCACAACCAGCACCTACATGTACACCACACGCACTGCCAGATCCTTTAGCTATGTTGCTAGTTTTATACACACCTCCCATTGAGGCCTAGATGACTTGGTAGGTTAGGTACATTACTACAAGTCAGCTCCGATACCAATCAAGCTGTGTAAACACTCATAAAAGTGTCATCACACATGTAAGTATGGTTTAGGCAGTAGTAGCTCACCTGCAGTACCTCTGTCCAGAGCCATGGCTCCCTCCACACACACCACCTACATGTACAGTACCAGGCCAGGGATCTGGAGGTACCTCTCTTGCAAAAGTTTTGTTGCAGGTGTGTTTGTTGGGGTGGGCGCCTATGGTTGGAATGGGTGTGCAGAAAGGTTATTATGCTTCACACAGATGTGTAGAGTAAGGTGTGCAAGGGCTTTAGTGTTCAAGGCTGATAAGGCCAATGTCAGGCTTTTCATAGTATGTATGTTTACATCATGTAACCATTTTCTTGACATGTGTGTCATTGTGTCATAATGACATAACTCTTCCCTAACCACACTACCAGTGACCAGCAGTTGCCAAAGGACCCAATAGTTATTGTTATAATAATCCATCTTCACTGTGTACTTCATCACACAGAGAACTAACCAAAACACTGAGTGCATTCTATTATCATTGCACACTAGTACAGTGGATAGAAATAAATACATGTAAGTGCCCAAACAATACACATATAGATTCTGGGGTTTGTTTGGCACTTAGAGCCATTTGAATTTGTTTTTTACTCAAGTTTGCAACTTTGATCTGTGTTGCGATTTTCAGGTCCTTAACTGTTAATATCTGTATCTGTATGTCCACCAAAAAGCACTTGTGTATCAATCATCACACAAGTAAATATCAAACTCATCTGTTACATTGATGCAGCTTGCAGGGCTTTGAAGTTTGATATTTCCATTTATTCCTAATACTGGGTTTCTGCTGACAGTTTGTGTCACTGCAACACAATGTGTACAGCCATTTAGTGTATCATAACAAAGTTGCTCTATATAACTGAAAGAAATGCCTTATGACCCATGAGTGAACGTTTTGGTGGGAGTAGCCCTTATTCCTGAAGTATATTTGAGGTTGCCTAAGAGGTTATGGGTGACTGAGGGTCACTTCAGTTTGTTGTGATTCTCAGGGCTTCTGCATAGACACATGTACAGTATGATTTGTACACATGAGTTTGAATGAATTGTTGGGCTTTCCACATGACGTTGTACCACTCTATATTCATCATGTGAGAAGGGGTGTATATTATAATGAAACCACCAAAACAAAATGACAAAGTGGCTACCTTTCACTGCTATTGCAACCCAGTGGTTCATTTCCCCAGAAAGGTAATAAATTAATTTCACTTCTTATTTATACAACTGTGTATCTCCTTTCTCTCATGCAAAACGACCTAACTGATCCATGCTGTTGAAGAATAATAGTAAACTACAAGAGATTAACACATTTTAGTTGTATTGTGGTGCCACAGAGGACTATCACATAGCTTAGAACTACAAAAGATTGTAACACTAGAAACTTGTACATTGGTGGGCACCTACATGTATGGCAGAAATGGAAAGGTTGTGTGCTGCACACATGTGAAGAGAATGGTGTGCAAGGACCACTTTATTGATGGGGGAGGTGCAGCACCCCTTATTTCTAAATTTGAGACATATGGAGTGGAATTAGAAAGGAGCTGAATCAATGACAATGATCTGTGAGGATTGGGAAGGTCAAGCAAAGACATCAGTTTTATATTGCTTGTGTGAATATATGATATAAGTAATATCTAGTGGCATGGTACATGTATATATATGAACAGTGTATTATTTAAATTTTAGTAAGCCACAGAAATAAAAAAATTAATAGTGGCACAATTTGCTGTAATTATGGAGTACACAAATGTATAGCTTGTCTTTTGAACTACATGTATCAATCACAAGTTGTCCCACAAAGCATGTAAAGCTGTAAATCAAACTACTACCCAGTGTTTATAAATGCAAGAATGGGTTAAAGTTATTATGAATTTATAATAGAGGTAGTACTAGATAGTGACTACAATGCAAACCAACAACACAATTGTTTTTTTTTTTGTATTGTAGACCAATTGTTGGTTATTATTGTTACTCGTCACATCACTAATGTGCACATGTAAGGTTCTGGCTCCCTTATTGTGGCCACGCCCACATCACTAATTACATGTACATTGCATGTTGAAGTTCTATGTAACATTAGCGGATCACATGAGACGTTCATAATCATTACTGTAATCTACAGGTATGTTGTAAGGCATGTATGTATATCCTCAATGAAATACAGTTTATACCTTTAGATCATCTTCCTTGCTGGAAGAAGTGTTTGTGCAACTGTATGATGTGTGAATTATGTCACTGTTCCTACCACCAGGATGGTGATACTGCTCTTCATTTGGCTGCAAGGGATGATAAGGCCAGCTGTGTAAGAGCACTTCTCTCCCATCCTGGCATTGATATCAACATCAAGAACAAAAGAGAAGAAACAGCCATGATGGTCGCCGGGTACACATGCCTTGGTGTGTTCAATCAAGTGGTGAAGACATGCAATGAGTTTCCTGTTGATTCCTATGGAAAGGTTGTGTTGTGTGGAAATTCGGGAGCTGGAAAGAGTACATTGACTCAGGTAGGCTGTTGGTGTATGGTCTGAGGACCAGAAATCAGGAACTACAGTACTGTACATGTACATGTACACTGTATATACTGGTTGCAATATGCTCTGTAGGAGTGGGTTCAGAAACATATACATGTGTAACGATGACGCACGAACGCCTGAAGTGTTAAATAGTCATGTGCTTGTACTCTAACCCCTTCTAGAACATTCCGTTAGGGTTAGTATATATACACACTCTGTCCATGTACTAGGATAGATATCGTTTGATTACACTCACGACATTGGCGTAGTCGGCAGGATCGAGGATATGGCTAGACCTACCGTGACTCCCGGGAAGTTCTCGGGTGAAGAATCCTGGGATCAATGGATCTTCCATTTTGAGAGTGCGGCAGATATCAACAAGTGGGACGCCGCTGCTAAGTTGCAGTGGTTAAAAATCAGTTTGACGGGACGCGCGCTGGCATCATTCCAGAGACTTTCGCCGCAAAGCATCGCGGACTACGAGACCGCCAAAGAGACGTTGCAGGAGAGATTCGAGCCATCTTGTAGACGTGAACGCTACCAGACCGAGTTGCAGACGGCTAAGAGGAAGAAAGAAGAAGGGTGGGCAGATCTGGCGGACCGACTGAGAATAATGGCACAGAAAGGGTATCCAGACCTCGAAGACAAAGCCAAGGAGCAGCTGGCGCTGAACGTGTTCCTGTCGCTTATCGACAACTCTCAAGTAGCTTTCGCTGTACGGCAGAGAAGGCCAGCTACGCTAGATACTGCTGTAAGCGCAACATTGGAAATCGAGTGCTACGCGGATTCCAAATCGCATGTGGTGGGAGGAGTGACGAACGACCAGCTGATTGGAGGAGCGGGGACGAGTCCTGTCACGGCCGACGTTGTTAAGAAATTAACGGAAAGAACGGAACGGTTGGAGGCCCGACTAGAAGGAGAGAGAGAGAGGACAGGGGATGGTAGGAGGCCTAATAGAAGTAACGATCGTCCCCTAACCTGCTGGAATTGCGGAGGTCCTGGCCACGTTGCCCGTTATTGCAGAGCACAGCGGAAGCGTCAGGGAAACGACAGTCCTTCGATGGCGTGAGCCTGCCTACCGAAGGTTGTGAACAGAAGGCTCGAACTGAAACTGTTGTAATCTCAAATTTGTTTCAAGAATCTTTTTTTCTGTACGGTAATGTGAAGGGGGTGGATCTCAAGCTTCTGGTCGACACAGGAGCCGCGGCGTCGCTACTTGACAGTAAGATATGGAGTAAAATCAACGAAGGGATGCTGGAGAAATGGGAAGGGCCACGTTTGGTTGGAGTAGATGGATCGCCATTGAAGGTACTCGGACGAGCAAAGATTCAACTCAACATTGGAGCTTCCTTGGTCACTACCAGCGTGATTATTACCGATAACCTTACTTCTGATGGCATTCTCGGGATGGATTTTCTCCAGGACAATAGTTGCACAATAGATATCCCAAGGAAGAAGCTGATCTTAGCGGGTGGCACAGTGTTTCCTTTGTGCCAGAAAACGTCCCCCACTTATGATGTCAGACTGGCTGAGACCACCATTATTCCCCCAAGGTGTGAAATTGAAGTTGTTGGGAAATCAGAACTGCCACCTTATGGATTATGGCTTCTCGAAGGGCACCACCTCAAATCCCAGTCCGTGGTCATAGCCAGAGCGATCCTGGAAACCTGTACCTCTATCCCAGTCCGTGTGCTGAACGCCAGCGACCAAAGCATCACCTTTCGTCAGGGCACAACAATTGGTGAGCTTCACAGAATAGAAGAGTGGCAGATAGGAGCTTTATCATTACCTGCAGAAAACCGAACATGTCCGATAGATAAGGCAAACGTCCTTCACCAGTTGGCACAATCTCCCACCAGTATTTCAGATGAACAGAGGGGGATACTATTCGCGCTTCTACAGCAGTATGCCGATGTTTTTGCTTGTCCAGGTCAGAAGCTGGGACAGACTTCTAAGGTTCAACATGCTATCCATACAAGCTCGTCTCTACCCATCAGACAGCATCCCCGCAGAACACCACCAGCTCAGAGAACAGTTGTCAAGGAACTCATCAAAGAGATGATAGACAACGACATCATACAACCCTCTAAAAGCGGATGGGCTTCTCCTATTGTACTAGCTAAGAAGAAAGATGGCAGTGTACGATTTTGCGTAGACTATCGCAAGTTGAACGAGGTCACCCGTAAGGACGCCTACCCACTTCCTCGAATTGACGATACCCTGGAGATGCTATCTGAATCTCAATTGTTTTCGACGCTCGATTTGGCTGGCAAGTAGAGCTGGATGAGGAGGATCGAGCAAAGACGGCTTTCTGTACCAATGAGGGATTGTTTGAATTCAAAGTGATGCCGTTTGGCCTTTGTAATGCTCCAGCTACATTTCAGAGGCTTATGGATGTCGTTCTTAGCGGACTTCAATGGACCTCTTGTCTAGTCTATCTGGACGATATCATCGTCATGGGTAGGATGTTCGAAGAACATCTGAGCAATCTGGATAGCGTGTTTGCCCGCATACGTGAAGCAGGAATGAAGATCAAGCCAGCAAAATGTTTCTTCCTCAGGGAAAGAGTACAGTACCTAGGCCACATTGTATCTAAGGATGGGATTGAGGCCGATCCTGACAAGCTTCGCAAAGTGCAGTGTTGGCCGACTCCCCAGAATGTGAGAGAAGTGCAACAGTTCCTTGGCCTTGCAAACTACTACCGGAGGTTCATAAAAAACTTTGCTGAAGTTGCAAGACCCTTACACAGGCTTACCGAGCGTTCAGCGTCCGTTTTCCAGTGGACCATCCAATGCCAGGAGTCCTTCAACTTACTTCGTGAACTCTTGTCCTCACCTCCTATTCTCAGCTATCCTGACTTCAAGAAACCCTTCATCTTGGACACAGATGCCAGCAATGAAGGAATTAGTGCAGTACTGTCACAGCTGGATAACCACGGGAGGGAGTACGTAATTGCATACGGAAGTCGCCTCTTGTCCAAAGCTGAACGTAACTACTGCGCTACGAGAAAAGAACTCCTAGCTGTTGTGGCATTCGTGACTCATTTTCGCCCATACCTTCTGGGGCAACGTTTTCAAATCCGTACGGACCACGGAGCCCTGAAATGGCTGTATTGTATGAGGAATCCCGAGGCTCAAGTTGCTCGTTGGCTCGAAAAACTCCAAGAGTTCGACTTTGAGGTTATCCACCGTCGAGGGTTAAAACACATCAACGCAGATGCTTTATCCCGACGCCCATGCACCCAATGTGGAGTTGAGACGGACGTCGATGGTGATGATGGCGATATACTGCCAGTAGCAGCCCTCGAGCTTTCCGGGTTTGATATTGAGGAGGTGATAAAGAAGCAATCGGAAGACAGCGAATGGAAGCTTTTGATTGATGCCAGAAGGTGCAACACTCGTTCCCCTACAAAGGAGTTAGAGGGGAAAAGCGTGGAGATTCGGCGTCTGTGGCAGCTTTGGGATCAGTTAGTGTTGAAGGAAGGAGTGCTATATCGGAAGTTTGCTGACTGCAACCAAGAGTCAGCCGCTGTGCACCAGTTGGTAGTTCCCCCTGTCTTACGCAATGAAGTACTTAGAGAGGTTCATGAAGGAACGTTTGGAGGTCATCTCGGTGAGGAGAAGACGTTTAAGAAACTGAGGGCTGCTTACTACTGGCCAGGGTACTATAACGCTACAAAGCTATGGTGTAAAACATGTGTGGTTTGTGCCTAGCGCAAAACAGCAACCCCTCACAACAGGGCTCCTCTCCAAAGTGTTACAGTAGGTTCACCTATGCAAATGGTGGCCATTGACATTCTGGGTCCTCTCCCGAAAACGGCGGCCGGAAACAGATATGTCTTGGTAGCTGGGGACTATTTTACGAAGTGGATAGAAGCATATCCCATTCAAAACCAAGAGGCCTCAACAGTGGCACAGAAGCTACTGGACCAACTGTTTTGCCGTTTCTCTCTACCAGAGCGTCTTCATTCAGATCAGGGGAGGCAGTTTGAAGCAGAAATTATCAAGCAGTTGTGCAAGTTGCTCCAGATTGAAAAGACGCGGACAACACCATACCACCCACAATCGGACGGTTTTGTGGAGCGCTTTAACAGGACCCTATTGAGTATGTTATCAACGCGATCAAACCCACATAGCACCAACTGGGATGAGGATCTGAGCAAAGTGTGCATGGCGTACAATACCAGCATACAAAGTACTACCGGGTACACGCCATTCTTCCTGATGTTTGGCAGGGAAGCCCGCCTACCCCTGGCCATTGTGCATGAACCGCCTCCTTCACCTCATGGAGCAATACCTCAGCAGTATGGGAATTACGTCCAGAGCCTCCAGGATACTTTTAACACGGCTTTTGAGGTGGTGCGGAGTAATATGTCTACAAGACAAGGCCGGCAAAAGGAGTTTTACAACTGCAAGGTGCACGGAGATCCATTCAAACCTGGAGACCTGGTGTGGCTGTTCAACGAAGCACTGGCGAAAGGGGAATCCAGGAAACTCCGCAGACCATGGAGAGGGCCATACAGGGTCATAACACAGCTTTCAGATGTTACGTATCGTATCCAGCATACAGGAAACAACAAGTCAACGGTGGTTCACTTTGACAGGCTGAAATGCTGTCCTTCTGGGATGCGGCTACAAGAACAGACCTCGACGGCACGTGCCCCACCAGGTGCCCCTAATGCTCCATCGGGAACACACGTAGAGCCAACGGAAGTGGACAATGAAGATGTGGAAAGCCCTGCTCTCATAGATGATGAGGTTCCCGCCCATGATGAAGACCACGCCCCTGAGGAAGGCCACACCCCTGATGAGGATCCCACCCATGATGAGGACATGGACCCCACCTCAAGAAGTGATGATGCAGAAGGAGACACGCGACGATACCCAACTCGCACAAGACGCCCCCCAGATCGTCTACAGTTAGACTAATCCGAGACGGATTCTTGGAGGAAGGGTAACAATGACGCACGAACGCCTGAAGTGTTAAATAGTCATGTGCTTGTACTCTAACCCCTTCTAGAACATTAGTATATATACACATTCTGTCCATGTACTAGGATAGATATCGTTTGATTACACTCACGACATTTTACACTCACGACACATGTATGAACTGAACTAAACTGTGTCCTATACTGTCTGATTAATTATTTGTTTACGTTGAATTTCTTCGAACCCTAGTATTACTATGTGATGTAATAATTGAAAGAATACTTTCCTAAAAAGGAATTATTTGCTTGTGGGACGCTCTGTAGTAACTACAGTACAAGGTCACACTTGGCCTTAAATCAGAAACATTGAAACTTCAGGTTCCAGACAGACAATTAAGCCTCATGCAAGCTGTATATAGTCCAGTATATATTCCAATGAACTGTCTAGCACTACGTGTGTGTGTATAACTGTTTAGTACATCATTCACAGTGAGAAAATGTGAAACATTAGTTGTTTCAAATTGTGAATACTTACTGGTTTCTTGCAGTTATGTGAAGATGCTGTATATATAGGCATAGACGCAGGAAAGTCACTCTGAAATTTCAATAACACAATACTCCACATGCATAGTACTTTTGTTCATGTTGAAACACTAGTGATTGGTGGATGTGGATGTTTATTGGGTGTACACTGATGGTACAGTGTGTGTACAATCCTCAAATTGTGCTAAACAAGCCATTCTGCAAAATGCCTTTTGATATGCACACGTGGTTAACCTTTAAGAGTTCTTCCCCATCAATATAATTTGTCCCTTGCTTTTAGTACCCTTGTTCTAATCTCAGAAGTAAAATATGAACATTGTACTTGTTTTGGTAACTTATTTGTACAGCATGATGTCATGCAAATGTGTTAAGCCATACATGTGCCTACATATGCACCACCTATACAGCTCACACTGGAGGCTTGGAGGTCATGCGTGCATATGTGTACATGCATATGGATTGATGTGTTACCTTGAATGCCAAGTAATATTTCCGTATTTTATTGAAGGCTATTGTCAACATTTCAAAGCCAATAACAACAACAACCCGTTTTGTAAAGGTGAGAATATTTTATAATGGTCACAGGTCTTCCCTGAGATGACTAAATGTGTCAGTTTGAATATTTGAATGGGTAGCTGCATATGCATGTAGTCCAAATTGATCTTTTCGTTGCTACGTTCTGCAATCATGTGTCTTCGTGGCTCAAGATTGTCATACCATCGTGGCGCATGCTCCCCACTAGACTGCCATCGATCTGTCCTGCTCAGAAGGCATTAATGCTTAATGTTTTGTTTTTATGCTCTAATGTTTGTGTACGTAATATATATTACATGTAGTTTGTTTTCTAGTTCTCATAAAAATGTAGCATGTGTCCAAATTTATTACCTTTTCAGAATTCTTGTATAATCTGGTACATATCTGTGGGACAATTCTGGTTTAAATTATCGATTGTATTTTTGGAAATGACTGTATGCCATGTGCAGTAGGGGACATGAAAATAGTGCTTTGATACAAATGCCAACACAATGAGAGTAAACATGAGCGATATGGTTTCATCAATTGGGTATTGATATCACATTGGATCTGATTCATGCATTCTGGCATGCACTTGCTCGAAAAAGATTATGTGTTTAGTCCCACTGTAGCTCTAGGAGGCATGCAACAATGCAATTTACTGTTTTGCACACAGAGTACACCATAATTCATAAAGGTCAAGGTACACAAACACAACATTGGAAGTACTGGCGGAAATGGATTGGAACGAAATAATTTTAAGGAACGCGTTTCACAACGAAAGTATATGTGCTAATACAGCTTCTTTCTAGGAACATAAAACACAAAAGTGATCACTGAAGTGCAGCTAATGTACATGCTATGTCAAAGCGTGGGATTTGAACGAAATGATATAAAACCTTTTTCATGTCCCACTGTTCATTCTACTGCAAATAATTTGTCATATGGAGTTTAGTACATGTACTCTGTTAGATTCATGACATACTGTGGTGCTTGCTGTATACATGTTCCAGCGAATTTTAGTTCTAGTTCTAAATAAGGAAGGGTACAATGCCCCTACCATGGGTCTTCAGTACTGCTTATCAAAAAATTTGTCTATCCCATCACTAAACTCCTGTTTTGCCTTTTTGTATTCTTGTTGCATGTCCTTATGCTCATGCCAAACATTTTAGATTGGATTCAGATCTAGTGACTCTGCTGGTGTCCTCCACTAGTTCATCTTCCTTACCTGCAAACACATTTGTCTTCCTTCACTGAAAACCTCTTGTGCTACTTGTGACAAGTGTTAGGACCATTATTGTTATCGGCACTAGTATCTGTGTGTAGAGTGGAGCCTTCATGAGCCCTTCAAAGGGTAGATACTTTCTTAACATGGAGTTGTCTTTGACTAATAAAGGAATGTCTACAAGTAAATAAAAACATTCTCTAACGAGAAAGTTGTTGGTATATAGGATTGACCAATGGTGGTGTAAAAAGCACAGAAACAAGAGTGACAGAAATTTGACTGGAAAATTGAAATAGGCCTATATTTAGCCCATTACTCAGGCATGTACTGTTATAACGCTAGTGTGCTAAATATAGGCCTATTTCAATTATCCAGTCAAATTTCTGTCACTCTTGTTCTGTGCTTTTTGCACCACCATTGGTCAATCCTATATACCAACAACTTTCTTGTTAGAGTATGTTTTATTTACTTATTTCATAAGTGTTTTCCTCTGTCGTAGTAGCGCTCTTTATACGTGGTCACAAATTCAATTTTCGAAGGGAGGTTACAAAATTTGATAATTGAAATTATAAGTGCGTTTTTAATGTACTGTACAGTTCCCTGCCTTGTCCTCTTCCTCTCCCCCAACCTTGTCTCTGATCTCGGCGATCTGGTTCCAGCCATGGGAGCCATGCGGGTGGTGGTGGCAGCGGCCAGGGTGGCAGCAGGCGAAGTGGTGGTGGGGGCACTGGTGCCAATATTGGTGCCAGTAGTAGGGCTGGTTCAGATAGTGGTCGCTCCTGCTGCTTCTGCTGGCGGTGGGGGCAGCTCTGCTGCTGCTGCTGGCTTTGGGGGCAGCTCTGCGCTGCTGCTGCTGGCGGTGGACGGTAGGGGGGCAGCACTGCATCTAGCAGCCGGGGGGGCAGAGAGCCAGCAGTATGATACCCATGCCCAACTAAAATATCATTTTCTTCTAATTTCAATGCATTAACTTCCCGCATAGTTTTTAGCAATGACCCTGCTTTTGCTCTTCGTACACTCAGTGCTTTAGAAACCAATGCATCTGCACCAATCTTACTTACTGCTGCACGGGCAGATCTTGTAACAACCTTTTGAGCTAGTAATGGATGAAACTTACAAAAGGCATCATTTACTTCCACTATCCCTAAGAATAGTTTTTTCAAGACCACCATTATACTCCATTAGTGCATGAGATTTGGGTTCATAGAAGGATAACCCTTGTACATCAGATTAAGGATGACACCCCAATATTCAATAGACAGGTCACAACGGAGAAAGGACTACTGTACACAACAGTTGGGTCACCATGCATGCTTTACATGTGAAATGAATGGTTTTGTGCAGATCCCTTACATGCGTGCTGTACACATGTTGCATGCACATCTTCCTATAATTTTTTAATGCTAGTGCAATACAACATGCCATGACATACGGTAGTGGTAGTTCGGTGACCCCTGCGCTACCCGCGTCCTCTGGGCAGCACGTTTAGCCAATCGGACAGCGGGGACATTCCAATACCGATTCCTTTCAGATGCCCTAATGGCAGCTGAATTGTCCTCGTATTTCTGCCTTTTAGCAGCGCGGTTTTCCTCGAGGTCCTCTTGATATCGCTGCTTTTTAGCAGATTGCTTAGATTCAATATCTGGGTTGTAGCTGTCGCGTACAGAGGCCTTCTTCTTTTCGGGATCGGCCTTGTAGCTGTCGCGTACAGAGGCCTTCTTCTTTTCGGGATCGGCCTTATAGCTGTCGCGTACAAAGGCCTTCTGTTCGGGATGGGCCTTGTAGCTGTCGCGTACAGAGACCTTTTTCTTTTCAGGATCGGCTTTGTAGCTGTCGCGTACAGAGGCCTTCTTCTTTTCGGGATCGGCCGTGTAGCTGTCGCGTACAGAGGCCTTCTTTTCGGGATCGGTCTTGTAGCGCGCTCGGGCTTTAGCCTTGTTTTCTTGTGATAAAATATCGTCTTGCGTTTGAAGGTAGATCGCGAAGGCATTTAACGTCACTAGCCAAAGTATGGATTAAACTGCGATAATTAATTTCGTACTGCATAAATAACTTCATTAAAACAATAATAAACCAAATAAACTTCTTCATATATAACTTCATACCAATTCCTATATAGAACTTGCTACCGCATTAGTTTCTTTCTAGATGTCTATATGACCTTAAGGGGCACCGTGCAGGTGAATTCCAAAGCGATTGGTGCTATTGCTATTCTTCATAACCGTTCGTAGCTCAAGTTATACCTTCCTAAGAAAGAAGACGACGACCAAGTATTTGTGTAGGACTGGGCACAAGAATCGTTTCTCTAATAGCACACCATTTTATGAACACCGAACAAACGTAGAACTGTAGATCTTTGAGTTCTCGTTCTATTGCGACAAACAGATAAGCAATCCATTTCTCCGTTGTCCCTCCAGACGCGAGTGAAGTTTTTTTTAAATGATTTCATCAATCCTCAATCAATCCTATATTGAACCTGCTGCCGCAGGTTCAGATTTCTACAGCATGCATGTGAGACATTGGCTATTCCTTCTGCAACATGTATGCCTGTGAGATTCAAGTTGTGCGGAAATTTGCCCGGTTTAAATGATATCTCTAAAGTTATGGTTTCTGTTCACTGCACACCAAGCGACAGTTTTATTCTTATACTAGTGCTTCCCTAAAAATCCAGCTGAGTTGCACATCAGGCAATCCGCATGGCACACCGCTTCTCCGCTGCAATTTGCATGACCATTGGCCACACGTTCACAAAATGAAAGGAAGTGTACCTGATGCATGGCCCACTTTCACAGGGTTCACGTAAGCATCTTAAAGTGTACAAGTAAATAAAAACATTCTCTAACGAGAAAGTTGGTGGGCATATAGGATTGACAATGTTGGTGTAAAAAGCACGGAAACAAGTGTGACAGAAATGTTACTGGAAAAGCCTATATTTAGCCCAGTCACATTTAGGCAGCGCACGCCTGAGAAAATGGGCTAAATATAGGCCTATTTCAATTTTCCAGTAACATTTCTGTCACACTTGTTTCCGTGCTTTTTACACCAACATTGTCAATCCTATATGCCCACCAACTTTCTCGTTAGAGAATGTTTTTATTTACTTGTTTCATAAGTTTTTATTTCTCCGTGTCAAAGAATTTATAAACGCTTTGTTTTTACAATACGACTTTAATAATGATAAATTAACGAACACATAAATTAAAAATGGTACGTATAATTGTTTTTAATATAATTAATTATTTTGTCGCCTCCTCGGCCTCTTCTCCCTCCTCTTCCTCTTCTCCCCCATGGCCATGCGGGTGGCGGGGGCAGGAAAAAAGGCGGGGGCAGCATTGGGGGGAGCAGTGGCGGGGGCAGAACTGGTACTGGCGGTGGGAGGGGCGCTGCTGGTGGTGGTGGGACTAGCTCTGGGGGGTGCAGCGCTGCTGCTGGCCATGGTGGTGGGGTTAGCGTTGGCGGGGGCACCGCTGCTGCTGGTGGTGAGGCTAGCGCTGGCGGGGGCAGAAGTTGTGATCGAGGATGTATGTGCTTCCTCGACCTCCTCTCCTTCCGACTCATCAAAAAATTCTTTCCCGACTTCTTCAGCCATCTACGTGACAGAGTATTGAAACAACTTGTAAAAAATTTAGTATTTACCTTTGAATTTATTTCAAGAGAGAAATGTGCTGTTCTACGGGTCGTTGGTTTATACCGGCCGGTATACCACGTTTTCTAGCTGTGCTATAATTCTATTGGTCTAATTTCATCCGTCCATTCACTGATTGGTCGCTTTTTCATGCATGCCATCACATACTGAGGGGGAGGGGTGGAGTGTTTGTGTGTGTAGGTGTGCTAAAATTCTATTGGTAGAATTTCATCCAATCACATGACCTGAGGTGCATGCAGGTGCAGTGGTGTTGAAATTAGCACATCTGATATATTGTGCTGTTAACTATCTAGCTTCTGCCACTAGGCCTATCACCTATGGAAATTTATTTTGTAAATGACAGCAGTTACTCAAATTTTTCCAAGATCTGCCATTGTGATGTATATATACCATGCTATAATTGTTGCAAACATGAGAGTATAAGTTGCGCACACATTCTTACATACATGTATATCATTGGCCATGGGAGTAGGTCCCCCATATATCTCTGCATGTGCATGTTGGTTTTTTTTTTTCAAAACATTTCACCAATTGCGCATTACATGAATTATTTCATTTTCATGCAACTCAATTTTGGGTAACACTTCTGTACACACGTGTAGTGGACCTTTAAAACAACAAAGATTGACCCTTTACATGTACATGGGGGAACTTTTACTTGTGGGAAGCCTTACTGTACATCTGATAACAATTAAACACAGCTGCAGCAAAGGGTGGATGCACTGACTTGTACTATACACACACACACGTGTGTAGTCCTTTCTTTCAACATCAGATAACTAATGTACAATGTAACAGACACAGATGCATGCACAAAAAACTTTTTGTACAAACATTGACCTTTACCAGGGAACTGGGAAGCCTTACTGTACATCTGATAATATGCATGCAAGCGTACAAGAAATGTGTTAATGTGTGCATGACAGGAAGCCATGAGCAACTTACATTAGCACGTAAGAAAGCAGCCCTTAGACTTTAAATGCTACATACAGCATGCTATTTATAACATACCTTTGGGTGGTAGTGGTAGTTCTACGACCCTTCCAATACCGACTCCTTCTAGCTGCCTTAATGGTAGCTGAATTGCCCCTGTATATCCGCCTTTTAGCAGCACGGTTCTCCTCGACGCCCTCTTGATATCGCTGCCTTTTAGCAGCACGGTTCTCCTCGACGCCCTCTTGATATCGCTGCCTTTTAGCAGCACGGTTCTCCTCGACGCCCTCTTGATATCGCTGCCTTTTAGCAGCACGGTTCTCCTCGACGCCCTCTTGATATCGCTGCCTTTTAGCAGCACGGTTCTCCTCGACGCCCTCTTGATATCGCTGCCTTTTAGCAGCACGGTTCTCCTCGACGCCCTCTTGATATCGCTGCCTTTTAGCAGCACGCTTAGATACAGCATTTGCGTTGTAGGTGTCGCGTACAGAGGCCTTCTTCTTTTCTGGGTCGGCCTTGTAGGTGTCGCGTACAGAGGCCTTCTTCTTTTCAGGGTCGGCCTTGTAGCGCTCTCGGGCTTTAGCCTTGTTCTCTTGTAATAAAATATCTTCTCGTTTTTGGAGGTATTCCGCTCGTTGCTTACATCTCTTCTTTCGATTACGCGAAGGCATTTTAAAAAAAAAAAACAACTTCACTAACAAAAGTAAGTAATGACTAAACTGCGATAGGAACACCAAATAAATTTAGTGCAGGTTGGAGCATTTATACTTTATAACATTATTAAATACATCATTATTTAAAATTAATTCCTATATTATGCTTGCTACTTTTGGTAGATGTGATATGCATCTATATGACCTTAAGGGGCACCGTGCCGGTAAATTCTGAAGAGATTGGTACTATTGTCGTTCTTTAAAACCGTTCGTAGCTCGAGTTATACCTTCCTAAGGAAGAAGACGACGACGAACAATTTTTTTGGGAATGGGCACGAGAAGCAAGTTCTTTGTTTGTCTGGAAGCGCATAGTTTAATGACATGAAACTAGCATGAAAACGTAGATCTTGGTGTTGTCGTTCGATTGCTGCAACGAGATAAGTGATCCGTTTCTCCGTTGTTCCTCCCGACGCGATTTAAAAATTTTAATGACATTCATCATTCCTCAATCAATCCTATATTGAACCTGCTGACGCAGGTTCAGATATAGGATGTCCACAAATGGTTTTAATCTCTATAACTCTGCACCCATAATAGTTAATAAGCTTAATAAAAATAAAAAGACCATCGATTTGATGCCTACAAATCTAGTGAGAACAAAGTTAGAACTCAGCAAAGTTGTTCTTTTGATTCAAAGCGTTGTATTCCGTAAACCAATTCAAATCAACAAATCAAACTTGATTAACCTCACACAATCAATAGGATTAGTAGTTTAATAACTCACTATTAAAAATTGATTATTTGTAATTGAAATATGTTTGTAATTGCAATCACCAGTTTAATTTAATATAAGCCATTAAGGAATTATAAAATAATGACTCAGTATGTAAATAATTAACTTGAAAATTAATGAATTTATTGATAACAGCAGCTAGAAAGTTGCTACTAACCAAAGTGCATGTAGGTTACAAATAACTGAAAAATATTACTCTATAACCGTATGGGCTGGGGATTGTTGCTAATAACCGAAAGTTCCTTTTAAGAGTTTGCTATTAAGCAAATTCTACTATGAGAAATTGTGAATCAGTCTATGAACAAATGTGATTTGAAGTATTTACAATGTATCACAATATCATTATCACATTCTGAAATCCCACGAAACCATTCACATCTATTAAATCATTAAAATCATGTGGAGAGAAACAGTACCATAGACAATTATTGAGTCAGTGTATGGATTATTTATTACTTGTGTAGCGCATCTTTGGAGTGCACGATGAGGTAGAACCTCTCACTGCTGGGATCATTCCCCATCAAGTTGACAGTCCTTACAGCAATATGATCATCTATGACTTGGCCGGACATCACCAATACTTCTCCAGCCACTCTGCATGTCTGGAGGCCATCTCCCTCACCAGTCCAGCCATCTTCCTCCTCCTGCAGGACCTAAGGCATGACCCTGAGGTCATGACTAAGGAGGTGCACTACTGGTCCACAATGATTGATGGTGTGTGCCACAAGTGTCCCCAGCAGTCATCAGTGATAGTAGTGGGCACACATGCTGACCTGCTAACACCAAGACAGCTGTCTCAGAAATTAATCCACCTGCGATCATGTGCTGAGGTGGCCATTAACCACCAAAAATTAGTAAGCATTTTAGCCTTGAACGTTGCGGCCACATATAGCACAGAGATGGATCAGTTTAAGGACGAGCTGTGCAGAATGAATAAAGATGTAGTGCATATGTCTCCTTCCATTCCCATGATGTGTCACATGATGCTTGCCTTCTTGAAGCAGAAGATACCCGATCTTGATGTGGATGCCATATCCCTCTCTGACCTTATTGCTTATCTTGCAGCTGATCCGGATAAACTCATTGATCCTGATAGCACCAAAATTGTCCCAATTTTACAGACGTTGTCAGAGAAGGGTTTGATTCTCTTCATTCCATCTGAAGTGTCACTCAATAGCTGGATAGTCCTTCGCAAAGAGAGCATTCTTAAGAAGGTCAATGGAGCTTTGTTTGCTGATCCATCTCTCAAAGAGTATATCCATGTAGCTAGCAATACTGGGATAGTACCCAGAGCAGTTATTAAGAAAATATTCCCACAATACAATGTTGAAATGATAACTCAGTTTATGATTCACTTTGAGTTGTGCCAAGCAGTAGAGTTATCCCAGGTTGATACAAACATGGCACCAGAAGGATCTCCCAGCTCAGACCTTGGTCCCCTCCTCCTCTTCCCAGCTCTCGTCAACGTTGAGAGGCCAAGTAGTGCCACAGTTCCCAATAATAGTTTTGGTTGGTCCATGATTGTCAAGTCTCCAGATCAGTTCTTCACCACACGCTGTCTTCATGTCCTTCTTCGTAGACTGCCATCTAAGTTTGCTTTACCTGCAATCTGGGCCACACCCCTACACTCAAATCATTATAAATGCGATGTGTGGAGCAGGGGTATAAAATGGCTTAATGAGACAGGGGTGACCACCATTGTTGAGATGAGTGAGACATTCCAGTCCCTCACGTTGGCAATGTTCTCCCCTGACAGAGAAAGCCATAAGTACGTAGCCTTTGCTCATGCTGTTCTTGCGGTCATTAAGACAGCCAGTCAGGTTTTCTGTCCACACTTAGAGGTGTTGGAGCTCATCTCCTACCCATCTGAAGCCAGCTCAGACCACTCTGATGATGCAAAGGTACCATTAAAGAAGGCCCTTCCTGAAGGGGTGGAGCTTTCCTCATTAAAGAAGGCCCTTATTGAAGGAGATAAGCACATTACTGATGTGAATGGTGAGAAGTATGTGGTGATGAAAGTGTGGATGAAGATAGAGCCATATCTTCCATACCTTGTTGGAGGTGAGAGGTTGGTAGGTGTGATTATAAGTATTGACCTGTCTATTGTTTTACAGTAAATCCTCCTGTGGTTCCTTCCTCTTCTTCCTTGTCACCATCAGATCCAGTAGGCCAAACAGTTTCACAATTGAAAGGTTATTACATTATTAGTATTAAGTTTTATTTCTGTTCTTAAAAATGATGAATGAAATACTTGACAGTGACCTGCATGCACAACAGTTGTACTGACCTTCTAACGTCTCAACGTGGTTTGTCAATCCTGACAATAGCTGGGACGATGGTGCTGCAAGATAATAAAAGTTTTAAAGCACTCAGACATATTACAATCGCACCATACATGACTTAAATTAGGGTTTCGAGTATTTCATTCATCATTTTTAAGAACAGAAATAAAAATTAATACTAATAATGTAATAACCTTTCAATTGTGAAACTGTTTGGCCTACATCATGATACACTATCATTGCCCCTTTTCATACTCCTTTGCTGCCATCTCTAAATGATGATGAGTTGCAATATTTGAAAAGTATAGTCATAAAAGGTTGTACCAATTTGTGATCTTCAGCCTGGTTTCTTATTGATACAGGGGGTGACTCCTCTGCTTCCATCTTTATGTGCAATCTAAAGGACCTGATGAATGATATTGCCTCCAAGATCCCTGCCAAGTGGAGGTCAGTTGGCATCCAGTTGGAACTTCCAAGTGGCACTCTTGACAGCATTAAAGAAGACATGGCAGGAAAACCACGTGCATGTCTTGATTCATTTGAGCAAGTATTCACTACATGGGAGCGACAAGGCCCCAGTCCATATACCTGGAATACCATCATTGAGGTGTTAAGAGAACCAGCAGTTGGAGAGGTGGCTCTGGCAGATGAATTAAAAGTCAAACATTTGAAATCCACACAACCAACCCATGCCACACAGCACCCATCACGCATTCCTACATGCTCAGACATGTAATTCTATAGTTTAATGAAGTTGAACTTTGATCTACCTGTAATTGAAGGAATCTGTTGTGATGAATGCATCTTTTTTTCTTTTCATTCTTAGTTGCTGCGTTCTTTAAATGTATATTCATGATTTTCAGTAGCTGTTATTGCTGCTATGTCCATTACACGTTTGCAAGTATTAAAATAATTATGTTATCAAAGGAGTTATATAAGAGGAAGCTATGCATTGAGAATGGAGCTGATGTTATGGTTTTTTGAAAGTCGATAATTTCCATGTTTTGTACAGTATCTCTGCTAGTCAACAGGATTTCTTATGCACCATATACAGTAAGTACATGTACACCCATTCACTTTCTTGTTAGTGATTCAGTGCCAAGAGGTAGTAAAATTGATTATAAATCGCATTTAATGCCTCTCGCTTTTGATCATGATCAATTCATTCGAAGTGAACAGAACAGAATGCCAGGACAAGAAGGGAGAGAAGGCAGACAAAGCCCAAGGTTCCCAACAATAAGCTAAGAACAATTGATAGATGCTCCACAAAGAGAGATAGATCTACTATACAATTTGATTATTGGGCCACTCTGATCCTCTTAATCACTACGGGTTGTGGACACTCTGGCTACCATCATTGTGAGAGAGAGTAATGAATAGGTGAAGCAGCCACTCTGGGTCATCCATATTTATGTATTGCATGTTGTGTAGCCTTTAGTACTGACTGTATGCATGTCGTAATATAATTATTACATCAAATGAATATGAAATAAATTTTCAATCCAAAATGAAACTGGTAAGAAACCTGTGAGAGAGTGCTTTGTGGGAGGAACAATATCTTAAGGGAAGGTCCTGGGGAGGAGCAACCCTTCAATACTGAACATGTGCCAATCTCAACGATTCCTACTTCTCTGCAAGCAGCTGCTTGACCAGTTCTGTCTGGAAGCTCAGCATCTTAACCCTCTCCTTGTCCCTGCTGGCTGTTTTCTGATGGTGTGGGAAGAAACACAGCTATACAAAGTCACATGATAGGTGTGGGTGTGGTCCAGACTTCCATCTGAAGAGTTGTCAGATCATCTCCGCTACACTTCAGTTCAGGTTTCATGTTGGCTGCTGACAGCTGCAGAAGTTCCCACTCCCTAGTGTTGCTCACCAGAGCCTTCGCCAGCAGAGTGGCCTGGGCACCAAGCTGTGATTCTCTAGGCAGGATTTGGAAGCTTTCATGTCCACTACCTGATGGTCTGCTCTTGCACACATCTGGAGAGGGGAGGGGGTGGAAGAGAGGAAGGAGAGGTGAAAGGGAAAGGAGAGAGAGGGAAGGACGAGTGATGGGAAGGAGAGGAGAGGGAAGGAGGAGATAGGGAAGGAGAGTATAGAGGGACGTAGGGTTTCGGGAAGGAGGCTCTGTCCCTTCATGCCTGCCTTTTCCTTCCGTGCTTTCTCTTTCCTTCTTTCGCTTGTCCTTCTCTGCTCTCTTTCCTCTCTCGCTCTTGTCCCCCTTCTGTCTGTCCTTCGCTTCTCTGTCTGGTGGCTCTTGCTCCTGCTCTCTTTCCCCCTTGCTCTTTCCTTCTCTTCGCTTTCTCTCTTCCTTGCCCTTCTCTTTCTTTCTCTCGTCGGAAGGAGAGGAGAGGGAGAGGAGAGGGAAGGAGAGGAGAGGGAAAAATTAGAGAGGGAAGGAGAGGAGAGGGAGAGGAGAGGGAAGGAGAGGAGAGGGAAGAGGAGAGGGAAGGAGAGGAGAGGAGAGGAGAAGAAGAAGGAGAAAGATTACAAGCAAAATGGTAAATACAACAATCAAGTATATAAGGCACATAATCTATTCTTGACAACTCAGTGTTGAATCACCTCAGAGTTTAGGCCTACGAGAGAGCATCTCAGCTAAACATGACATCTAAGCTTCACCTGAGCCTCCTCCCCTTCCGTTTACTTGGAAGACTGTAACCTGGCCATTATATTTATCAACGTATGCTCAGTGGCTGATCAATGCTCAGAACTACAACAAAAAACCAACTATTCCATTTACATATGTACACCTGCAGATACATGCGGTCATATGCACACATGCACATGGTGTATATCCACACACATCCACACATACTAAACACATACTACACACTACTACACACATACAATCAAGTAGACTTACCTTCTAGGACTGTTCAGCTGTGAGTTGAGCTGGTAATTGTATGATTTCACCGTCAGCCGTCTTCCTCCCCCTCCTCTCCCTCATCAGCCATTTTGTCCTTCAGCAGTGTCTAGGCATTCTGGTGTGTTGGGCATCCTATTCCCTCAGAGCCCCCTGGTGCTCCTGTGGCCACTTCATGTTCCAATTGCTGCCTCCCCTTCCTCAGACTGGCTAGCTCCTGGCTGCCCTCCAGAGATGACACACACACTGGCCGTGCTCTGCTTGGAGGGTGGCCAACTGGGCCAGGTCCCCAGTCTCTTTTCCATCTGGCTCTGAGCATATTGTCTGGGTGGGCGTGTCAATGGTGATATCACACTGAACAGGCAGCTGGAGATGATGGAAGAAGGAATGATCAAACAACACAACAGCCCATGTGTGGATGTGCCCCATGAATGTTATTGCACTTTAGAACTCCATGCAGCAAAGGTGTTCTAATAATTGCCCACTGCATTCGTACTATACTACATGTAGGCTTAACAAGTGGATGAAGTATGTGTAAGAGCTGTGAATAAAAGGAATGATGACAAATCTAAGCCCCTGTTCCCAATACCAAATGACATGCACTTCCTTTACACACATACATGTATACACCCAGAAGCACACACATACATACACAAGCACACAAATAAACAAACTCAAGATCAGCTCAAACTTACTGTAGCCCTGGTAACATTCAGTTCCTCTCTCAACCACCTATACTCCTCCTTTGGCTGCTCACACTCCACACTCTGTTCCTGCAGTGTTCTGTTCCCCTTCAGGAGGTGTGTCTCCAGGTCATGTGACCGCTCCAGGCTAGCTGTGGCTTCTCCTAACTCCCTCATGTGACTCTTTAGATGCCCCGCCTCTTCTGATAGGCTGTGGCCCCTCCCATCAGACGACTCTCCAGAGAGATGATAGGAACACAACTATGTTACTGGCATTGCTGAGATAGACATTGTCTGGGGGATAGGGTTTGGTTGTCAGGAGGTGGAACTTGGTCACCATGGTTACTGTTGTCATGACACTTTACAAGAGCCTGCTTTGCTCCAACTGCTGGTCCCCAGTCTCTTCTTCAACAATGAAGGGAGGTAGTCTGACTGGTCACTGTCAGAAGTGGTGGACACTCCCAATGCTCTGCACTGAGAGGGGTAGGGAGAGGACTGGGGACCTGAGGGATGGCCAAAGAGCTTCTGGTGGGAGTGGGAATGGACTGGGGAGGAGGTAGGTAATATCTTGAGGAAGGCAATATCTTGAGGTAGCCTGGAAAGACTTTGTGTAAGTGAAATTAAAGAGGTACATCATGATAAGGTATCATGATGTACCTCTTTAATTTCACTTTCACAAAGTAACCATGGTGGGAGAGACCTTTCCTTGGATGGTCTAGGACTACTTCTTCAATGGAGCAACTTACAGGAATCAATCTATCATGTGGATCAGATCCACATGATAGATTGATTCCTGTAAGCTGCCCCATCAAAGAAGTACATGTAGTCCTAGACCATCCAAGGAAAGGTCTTACCCACGTCATAAGGGACACTACCACTTGGTGAGACCACTTTGGGATCACGGGGATTGCCCCTAAGACTGCACCATGTTCTGGGGAGGAGGTAGACAGGCTGGGGAAGAGTGTAACATGTGAGTACAACGGTTGCTTGTCTATGACTTTGCCACGTTTCCTGCATTAATTGTGGGGGTAAATAGGCCTACTGTATACTTCGGCTTTACATCACCCGGTTCCAAGACTCAGTGAGACTACTTCTTCAAAAGCAACGCGTCGAAGATAGTCTCGTACCCAGACCATCCATGACGTAAGCGTTTATCGCTCGATAAACGTCATGGTGAGTCTGGGTACGAGACTATGTCGAAGAAGCAACGTCGATCTCAGGCCTCAGGCGGACGGTGGACATACATTATAAAAGTTCGCAGCGAAAAAGCAGCACGTGAGTTACGCGTTCGGAATTAATCTCGCAAGCCAAACATAATTCGTTTATCACATATGTTTATCTATACTACAATCATTCAATTAATTCCTGCATTAGGCCCGGAGGCCTCCTGGCTTAGGGCTACACTGAGCGCTGTCTACCTCCATAGAGATGTGCACTGACCTCATCCACTACCTCCATAGAGATGTGCACTGACCTCATCCACCACCTCCATAGAGATGTGCACTGACCTCATCCACCACACTGACCTCATCCACTACCTCCATAGAGATGTGCACTGACCTCATTCACCACCTCCATAGAGATGTGCACTGACCTCATCCACCACCTCCATAGAGATGTGCACTGACCTCATCCACCACCTCCATAGAGATGTGCACTGACCTCATCCACTACCTCCATAGAGATGTGCACTGACCTCATCCACCACCTCCATAGAGATGTGCACTGACCTCATCCACCACCTCCATAGAGATGTGCACTGACCTGATCCACAGCCTCCCATGGCTGATCCTTCTCTCCACCTGTGTGTGTGTGAGTGAGTTTGTGTAAGTACAGTGTAGGTGTGTGTGTGTGTGTGTACATGTGGTGTGTGAGTGTAGGTTTTCAGGGTGCACATATATGGTTCACCATTGTGTATCAGACACATGTGTTAAGCAGACCACACACATCATGTGACCACACCCCTTACCACTTGTTGCCCACAGTGGGATTATCCTCCTCCCCTAACCCTACACAGGCTCCTCCCACCCTGCCAGTGGAGTGGACCCAGGTGAGGGTGTTCCAAGGCCACAGAGAGGGGTGATGCAGGTGGCACACTCCAATTATGGTACACCAGAGATAGGGAGCACCTCTGTGGGTATGACTTCATCCCTGTTGCATTGCCTCTCTCACCTCCTCCCTCCCCTCTCCCTTCACTCTCTCTTTTTCTTATCCCTCTCCATTTGCAATCCTCCCTCCCATTTTTTATCTTCATTTCTCTCTTCCTTTCCTCCCCTTCTCCCTCCCTCCACACACTGTGTAGTTACCTCCCTCCTGTGTCCAGGCTGCCATGGCAACCTAGCCTTGCTGAGAAACAAATGGGGTAGTATGGTCTGCAGTGCTGGTTGTGTATGTGTTGCAAATGTGTGGTTTTGTGACTACAGTGTCTGTATATACATGTAAAGTGGACTTTTGTTCAAGTACACGAATCTGCATGGTGTGTGTACTGTACACATGCAAGTAATTTAATATGTGATTGTGTATGTGTATGTGCACGTGTGTGGCTACATTGAGATTCATCTGTGTTGCACACATGTACACACTCCAATAGTCATACACTCACATAACATTGACACATACATTCCCACACACATACACACACTCGCACAGCACCAGTGATGAGCTGTGATAGAGGGAGAGAGAGGGAGAGCAGGGGAAGGAGGTAAGGGAGGAGTGTGGGGACTAATGAGAATGCATGTAGTACAGGGTGGGGACACTTACAGTGGGTTTGATAGAATGCTACAACTAAACACTCCTAATGTTTGCAACTGCAGATATTCTCCATCTTACAGCACATTTACAAATTTCAGGACTGTTTAGGTCAGCATCCTATCAAACCTTGCTTTTTGCACCACCAATCCTACATCCTGATTATGTTACGCTGTTCTCTCTTCCCCATGCCCATTTGTGACTGCAGAGCTGCTATTGGTACCAGAACACAGCTATGGGGAAGATTTGGTATATGAGGTGACAGTGATGGCCATCCAAGAAGAGTGTGTGCAATATTAATGTGATCACCCAGACCTTCAAGTGAACACCTCTCACCTGTGTTCATCTCTTCCAATTACACCACCTCGGCGTTGGAAGAATGACCAACATGTAGCAACACCCTACAGTCATCGAGGTATGCCCTTAAACATCTCTTTCCCATCTCCCCAACCCCTTCTCCCCACCTCTCCTTCCTCTTACCCACCCACCTCTCCTCAACCCTTCTTCCTCCCACCTGCTCCCTCCATCCCACCACAACCTCCCCCTCCCCCACCCTCTCCCTCCTCCCCAATCCCTCTCTCTTTTCTGTCCCCATGTATATATGTGTGCGTGTGTCTTTATGGTGTCCATTGACGGGTGTGGTAGAAAGTGGGCGTGTCAGTAGGAGTTGGGAGGAAAGACCAATTAAACAATGTGATGAAAAGTGCTTTATTCTTGGTATGCATGGTTCCAACTAGTTTCACATGATGTTCCATACTAGGCCAGCTGATATAGGTGGGATACCTGCTGCATCTGATGGTGACATTACAACTCACCCTGCCAGGGTGATTCATGAATGCCAAATGCTGTGTAGTGTGGCCCTTGCAGCTGAGACATGCAACACACCACTTGAACAGTGTCAAGAGTTGGGATGGACTTTTGTTGCTCTGGCAGGGCAGAGATTCTGGAAATGGGATACAGAGGCTCAAGGTGTCTTCACATGGCTAGCCTCCACTGGGCCATCCTGGCAAGGGTCCTCCTGCCCTCCTGACTCTCATTATGTACATGTCAGCTATATTTAATGTAATGTGTTGAATTACATGTACCAACATATTTTAATTGAAATTTAAATTGAACAGAGAATGATGGCACTTGTCAGACAGATCACATCATATTAGAGATTATTATTAAGAGAGAGACCACTGATAGACACATTTTAACCTGTTTGTGCTGTACAGTATGTGCTGTGTCCGCCGTTGGACATCACACAAAAAAATTCAATGAAATGAATTTATCTTTTCCGTGGATTATTGCAGTGAAAAGGGACCTAACACCTGTTCATCCAAGGCTTGTTTTGGTTGATATTCTGAATGTCTTCTACACAGCAATTCTTATGCACTGAGTATCAGACTATCGGTCACTTCAGAGTTGTAAAGCACTGAATTCTTCATTGTTCATTTGCCATACATGTCAACAGAAACTGGAAATTTTATGAGCATAATTATAGTGTCATGACAAGCATAAATCAAAGAAGACATGTAAGATCCATAGGTTTGGGTAGTAGGGTGGGAATAGGTGAAGCAATTTCTATGTAGCTCTTTCAATGACTTTGTATTGCAGGTGGCCCAAGCCATGTGTGGGTAATGGGTACAGTTGTGTCTTCACATACCACACTCACATATACACTTATAAGTATTGTTCGTACACCACAAACAACACTTACCCTCAAACACATACAAGCATGCACACACACACTCACACACCTACGATACATGCTATGGTGCATGCAACGAGCAATTCCAAGAGATAAAATAAGCTCAATTCACCCGTCTGAACACAAAACAAAAACTCATTTACAAAGGAGTTGTGATTAGTTTAAGGTGTATGTGAGCCACCTGGTAAGACCACACCCACAGGATCATAACCGTGCACCATCTTGTGGGTTTGATGTGAGTGTGTCTCATGATGGCTCTTTAGTTTGTGGATCTGATGTTAGTGGATTCAATGTCTCTTCTTTGTGTTGTCCTCTTGTGTGACATCTGCAAGTGAGTAGAATACCACATACAACAGAGAGAGATATGTGCTCATATGTACACAACCTTGCATCCACAAACATGAGCCACATTGAGCATGTGACACACGCAAATGCGAGCCACATTGATCATGTGACATACCAGCATGTGCATGTGACATACACTAGCATGAGCTACAGTACACTGATCACTGTATACAATACACCCCCCCCCCCCCCCCCCCCCCCCATACACACACACAAACTTCACTACAAAGGCGTACCGATTCTGCACAGTCAAAGCACAGGTTAGTGCGTCCTTGGTAGCCAGTCGAGACATGCACTACATGAGAAATCAGCTTATTGATGTCATGCCGAGAGGGACACATACCACTGCCACCAGAAGACTGGCTCCCATCAGGAAGTAGAAGGTCACATCCCACCCTGCAGAGGAACACAACCAGAGTGGTCACAACAGCATCACCATCCATGCTTCTCTATTAATAGCAGCTCGTTATTTTTAATCCTCTTTCAGATTTACAGTTCATATCTTAACAGTGGTACTTCCAATGAATAATCTGTATAATTAAATAACGAAAGTCTATAATATAGCCAAAGCTTCTGCGCGAGGGTGTGGCGACTGCGGTACGCCCACGCATATGTGAAAAGTCAGTTAGTTGGTAAGCAACGCATGCCGATAGGGACTGACCAAACATTCAGAATCATGTGTGCACACAATATATCTGTTATGCCTCATGGCAGTGTGCAATGTGATCTGTTTTATCATTGTCTATTTGAACCAGCTAGTAGCTCTAACCAAGGATTAGTAACTATTACAATCCTTGCTTGAACCCAGTGGGATATGTCTCATGTCATTGTCTTTGCATTTCTTGCAAAGTGGTTGTATATGTTTCAACGCGTATACGTAAGTTCATCAGTATACATGAAAAAACTCGGCGATTTTTATATAGACTCTATTGCCTGGTAACCTCGGACAACGCTCAGTTACAATTTCCACTCTTTTTTTGTTCATTTCACTAGTTACGAGCATTATACGTGCATGCATGCACATGCAGTTGATGGTGCATGATCCAATTATGCTGTCATAAGTCTGCGATTAAGTTAATTGTGCATTATGCAAGACAATATCTACAAGGTTTTTCACAATGCGTTCTATCTTGCAAATTAAAAAGCGGGGGAAAATAAAGAATGCAACATCGAACTGTCTAATCCGCAGCCATATAAACCTAGTCGCTCGTATAGAATTAATTAATCAACGATGACCTTACTATAATATTATCTCCCACCTTACACGTCAGCTGGCGTGGTCAGAAATTTCAGATAGAAAGGCGTTTATAATTAGCTGTTTACAAATGCAGACTGCCCGCATAAGTGACATGTTACATAAGTTGCTGTAGCGGACCCGTGGAGTTGGTCAAATTTGAACGGTTATGAAGCATGAAATTACATGTAGAATCGGAGCGACACTTCGGCAAATCGCGTCTCAGTTCTTGTATTTCGAACCCCCCTCCCGTTTTCGTACTCAACCAGGGCTCCGCGAACCCCGGCCCCTTACCAAAATACTGTATGGATCCGCCCCTGTCAAGCGGGGATGTGGCCACTAATAGTTTGTGAACATTTGTTAGTTAATAAACCAAACTACATGTTAGTTTAAAGCTTCATGTAAAGGTACATACATGTAGCCAGCCGTGTTTCTGTTCTGACGACCATTTATTCAATAATGGTCAAGATGGCGGCGCCAGTTACCGAACATTGTTCAAAGGCTCCTCGAACTAGAAAGATCTACGTAATGGTGTTCAAAAAGACATATCCTATAGCATGTGTTCCATTGCTAGTACATAGGCCGGGGTAGTGTGGTTTGAATTTGTGTTGAATTTATAAGTACTAATGGTTCGGATGTATTCAAAACAAAGTTAGACTTACACCTGAAATGTATGACAAATGGTTACTCTTGAATGTAATTAACTAACCGCATGTTATAAAACATTTGCCACCTCATTTTTACGTGTAGAAAGGTTGTAAGGTACAAACTGTGCAAAACTATTATATTGAAGATTTCAGTTCGGGAAAGCAAAACATAGCTTCCCATTAACATGTACACAAAATCAATGTTTGCTGACCAAATTACTGAATTCCACTGTTTTTTTTAATTGAATCTTAAGGAAAATATGAGTTGCCACCCTTTATTATGATTTGCAGCACATTGGTACATGTTTTCATTCCATTTGTTTTTTTTTCCATCACTTTACTGGTGACCACTGATTTCTGCATATACGTTGTTCATTAAGTAAGAGAGTGAGCAGTTTCACCGACATCAAGATGCCTCATTAGCACTTACAACTGGGCATGAATAATACCACCTAATTCTCAGATCGAAATGTACTGTTGAGATGATCTTCAAGTGTCAATGAATTCTTATTTGGTTGTTTCATGCAAATTTATACAATTTCTAAAAAAACATTTTGGTGTTATAGGTGGGTGTACTGTTGACTAGCTTTGAAAAACATTCACTTGCTTTCTGTTAGAGCTTAGTATTTTAATACTAGTCATTTGTGTGTTTCAAAAGTATTGTTCTCATGCAATGGAAGCAATCTGCTTATATGCCTGTTTGTCACTAAAGAAAATGTCACTTTGTCATGGAAGGATGAGCCAACTGACAACTTCACTCACAAAATATAGCTGTTAAAATTAAAAACCCATGTTTGGTACATTTGTTACTTTCTACTGTGTGGTTGTCCAATCCAAAATACTCACCCAGTGAGGTTACCCTACCCATCACCTAAATACTGATGCAACACTGGAAAATACCTTGCAACCTTATTAAACCTTCATGCTACTAAATGTGTTTTACCCATCACATTCTCGCATCAACAGGGCGACACATTTTAAATTCACACCAAGAGCTATTGAATTGATCGTAATCCTATTTCTGACTTAAATGTACACTCTTACTAGTGTCTGATGCAGCGCCTTAAAAGAACAAACCCACTTGATACATGCATGCATGCATGCAGCTACACAAATTTATTAATCTTCTCAAATCATTGTCACACCCCCACCTGGATATCTAAATAATTTCTGAGTAACCATAAAATCACATCCTTACACACACACACACACACACACACACACACACACACACACACACACACACACACACACACACACACAAACACACATGCACCCACACATCACACACAACACACACAAATGCACACACAACACCTACACACACACGCACATACCCATACAAACACACACTCACTAACACACACTCACAAACACACACACAATTACAAATACACACAACACATGCACCCACACATCACACACAACACACACAAATGCACACACATACACATACACACATAAACACACAAACAATGGATACTCCAGCTTTCGAACCAACACACACATCACATACCAACAACCTAAATGTAATACTTAGTGTAATTGATTATAATCCCATTTCTGACTTAAACGTACACTCTTACAAGACCCCCGAGGCTGTACGTTGTGTTCAGTAATAGGATTAATTCCTGTTCGGTTTTTTTGGCATTTCCTTTGTGATGAGATTGGTGTGGGATATAGATTTCGCTAGATGGTTAGCATTTGTATACAAATGAATGGAAGTGTGTATTAGTCTTTTGAAACCTATAGAGGGTAAAACAGGCAGTACATCATTAGAGTTATAAAATTGACTACAGCTGCATAAATCTAAAGGTTACACCATTCTTGTGTGAGATGCAATTGGTGATAAGTTATAAAGCAATGCCATTTGATCAAACACCTCAAAGTACACACAGTGTACATGTAGGTCCTGGCAGGAAAGTGGAGAAAGCATTTGATATTTACATATGAAGATTGGGGCTAAGAGGTTACCGCTGTGTAAGATGGGTTTGTATGGGTTGTTTGAGAAAGCCAGCTGGATTGTTAGCATTCACTAAGGGTGACTAGACATTCTCAGTAGACTGTCTGAACCATAATTAAGGCATTGTTGTACTGTTTGTGAGTATGTATTGAGTCAAATAATTGATGTGCATATTTGTCCTTGGAGAAGAGTACATGTAGAAGGAATGGTTGGTATGTTGATTGCGATTAGGATCACGAATTTTTGTCTCGATCTTGATTCATCGAACGATGAGTCTGTATACAGCAATTATCACGAAAGTTCTTTTGGAAGTAGCGAATCAGAACAGGAGATACAGTATTTAGAAACCAAGTGATCTGTTCCGCTATTCCAACATGTATTTTTTAAAGAGAGATGCTAATATGGTTTTATTACCTTACTTTAAAAAAAAAATTTTTAAACATGAACAATACTTTCAGTAAAAAACATGAAATACATACAATTAGATGATACTTAAGTAATTAAAAAGAGAAATAATAAGTCAAAAAATTTACTCCATGAATGAGGCCAGAGGAGCACCATCATCAAACCCCAGCCCACTTCTCCATTTGGTGCGGGATCCTCTAAGACAGAGGCTAACTGCTCGAACCCCTGCAAAAGCGAGCCGTGATCTGATGTAGCTGCTGGTGATAGAATAGGCTTTGTCCCACTTTGAAAACAGAGCAGTGGCCACGTGCTTATTACCTTACTACATAAATGTGCGCTATATTGTGAATTGCTTGCTAGCTAGCCTGCTCAATTGCATATACAACTAGACTACACAAAGTAGAAAATGAAAAGTGGCTATATATATAAAAAGTTATAAAAATGCTTCACGTTTGAATCGCTAAAACTCCGTAAAGGTTTAAGCTATCAACTTCCTATTTCGAACACTTCTTGCCACACCACTTCTCTCTACGAATATCGATTATGGTGGCTTACCCTTGCTCCTTGCCGACGTTACAAGGCACAGTACCCCGAAGGGTTCAAAATCCAGGTAGCTCCCTGCAGGAATGTCCAAATCACTTCAAAATCGAAATGCACGTAAAGGAGTCCTGTCACTGTTTATTTCTGCAGATGGTTGATTTTTACCTTATCCGTTATGGAGATACAGCAATGCAAAGTAAAGTCCACGTTTCCCGCTCTTTCTCAGTCCCACTCGGGAGAATGGAAGCGGGTTCAAGGACTGAGAAAGGCGCGATTCGAGCGGGAAACGTGGACTTACTTTGCATTGCTGTATCTCCATAACGGAAGAGGTAAAAATCAACGATCTGTAGAAATCAATAGTGACAGGACCCCTTTACGTGCATATCGATTTTGAAGTGATTTGGACATTCCTGCAGGGAGCTACCTGGATTTTGAACCCCTCGGGGTACTGTGCCTTGTAACGTCGGCAAGGAGCAAGGGTAAGACACCAAAATATATTTTCGTAGAGAGAAGTGGTGTGGCACGAAGTGTTCGAAATAGGAAGTTGATAGCTTAAACTGTTATGGTTTTTTAGCGATTCAAACGTGAAGCATTTAATAACTTTTTATATATATAGCCACTTTTCATTTTCTCGGAAACTGACCCATATACCACATTTTAAAAACATTGTACAACTCAGTGATAATCCACATGCAATAAAAAAGCAAACCTAGATTCCATGAAGGAGGTGGAATATTAGATCCGTTCAAGGTTGTTATTAGTCGAGACAGACCTGACACTTTTCCCCTTCAAAGAAAACTGACATTTCTCTTAAGGGTTTAAGCAGCTGACACAGGAGTCATATGGAGAAATGGCCCATACATAGGCGGTCATCTTGCTTTTTTTTTTCAAATTGAATTTCAAACACGTTTATAATTTACGAAAAATCGGACTGATTGTGAATATGTGCTTTATAAGATTATACCATGAACCATTCTTAAACTAAAATCAAGACAAAAATTTAATTTCTACCGCGCATAATTTATTCATAAACGAAGCAGTCATTGCGTAATACCTTGCGTCATCTTAGAATTATTAATAGTATGTCGGCTAGCTAACGGTTATAAACTTTAATAGCTGTGACGTAACTATCAAAGACAATTACAATTATAATTGTACCGATACACAAATTAAAATTAACTTATCAGCTGTGCGTCACTTGCACTGGAGAAGTGGAGCGCATCAATTAGGCACAATGATGCATGCAGGGATCGAACTACGTATGCCCTTCATGCTTTCATCTTCTGAGACGCAGGTGTTTTGGTGAGTATACTATGTGAATTTAGTAGCGTAGCCCCCCCCCCCCCCCCCCCCCTCCCCAAGTGGGCTACATGTACATGTCCATAGCTGTGTCCAGCGGCGTAGTCAGTTACATCGTATACATGAATATCACAACAGGAGAAGCAGGCATGTTGGGCATGTGTGTGTGTGTGCATGTGTGTGTGTGTGCATGTGTGTGTGTGTGCATGTGTGTGTGTGTGCATGTGTGTGTGTGTGTGTATGTGTGTGTGTGTGATTGTGTGTGCGTGTGTATGTGTGTGTCACTGACTGTATATACATGCATAGATAATCTATGATACATGTACATGTATGTGTGATGTCATTGTGTGCAATCTCGTTATGTGATGTCATCCTCTTCCCCCTCCTTCCCCCAGCACCGGATGGATTTGATGCTGTGTCGGTGCAGAATGTGGGCTCCACCTACATCATTGTGTCTTGGGACTTGCCAACTCACAGTAATGGCATCCTCATCAACTTCAGTTTGTATTGCAATGGTGCTCTGGCGGGTGTCCTGCCCCTTACTGTGATCAGCTACGACACCACCGGCCTCCTCCTCTTCACTTTGTACATGTACATGTATGTCTTCTCTGCTACTGTGTGCAACATGCGCAAATAACAGTGTGCATGGCACATGTATATGATCTGTGCTCAGTACGTTATCTGTTGGACAGGTCCTCCAGTCACGCCCACAGGCACTGCACTCCAGTTGGAACGTGGTGTTGGGCGTCATCAGTGCTGCAGCCAGCCTGCCCAGGTACATTGTGTACACTTCAATCACTTAGTTTGTGTTCCATCTTTCTTTGCTCTTATCCCTCTCTCCTCCTTCCTTTCTTTCTCTCCTGTCTCACCTACTCCCTCACTTCCTCCCTCCCTTCTTCCTCCCTTCCTCCTCCCTTCCTCCTCCCTCCTTCCCTCCCCCCTCCTTCCCTCCCTCACTCCCTCTTTCCTGTCCTCCTGTAGTCATGTACATGTACACCAGCAGGGACATCTCTGGCAAAATTACACATACCATTTATCCTCCCTCCCTCCCTCTTACCTCCCTTCACCTTCACCTCCTCACTTTCCCTTGCTCCTCCAGTACATTGTGATTCCAACCTTCTCAGCATGAGGAGGACAGCCCTCCTGGGGGACCCCCTGATCCTGAGTCAGACACTAATGACATTGTCATCAGCTTATTTATTAATAAGATCATTAACCTGACAAGTCCTTTGGCTCCTCCTCTGTGAGTACTTCACTCAATATGCCTAGACCTTATACAGTCATACCTTAGCACTTTTCCCCATGCAGGACCCCATGTGCATCCTTCTACAACTCCCCCCTCTGCTAGTGGAGCATACTGCCCCCAAACATTCATGACTCCAACAAGTCAGTACAGATACAGATGTGTAGTGTATTAGCGTTGATATAGTATACTGTTGGCCTTCTATCTCCCTAGGTACTGTTGTTTATGTTGGCCTTGGGGCCTGACTGCTACCACAAAACCCACAAGGGCAGTCCAAGGTGTACACAACCATTGTCCTGGCTAAAATGAATACAATCAAAGCATCTTGTGAGCTGACCTTCACTTGATTGGCAGATAGTACGTGTACATGAAGATTGGACTACTTGTGAGGGTGTGTGTGTGTGTGTGTGTGTGTGTGTGTGTGTGTGTGTGTGTGTGTGTAAGTGGTAATGCCCGTGGTTATTTTATCTCACATCCATGGGAGGAGCTACACCTCTATGTAATGGGCTTTATCTGTGTACATGTACTGTAAGCACAAGCGCTTCCATGTACACTCTTTGACTTGTTGAATTATTGGTTGATGTCGAAGTACAATGTAATGTGCTCTTCCCTAGACCCTATGGAGGAGCTTACAGCCAGTCCCCCATACCCCAGCTGGAGCAGGACGTGGGCATGGGTCATTTGTCCTCCCACCCCCTCCCACAAACTGGAAATCCTGGATCCATCACTGAAATTGAATGTACTCTCTTGTCAGGATCAGCTGAACAGGATGCCCTTACAATGAAAGAGTCACCCCTCAAAAACTTGATACTGTTCTTCCTAAGGCCATACCCATCATGGGGGTGGTTGCAAAATGATTAACAGTTTTTGCTGCCTCTATCTGTATCAGTCCCTGCACCATCATCTTTTATTAAAATGCTTGACCCTTGCACCCACAAATAACCCCTACACAAATACCATGTGCATGAAGTTGTTCACTTTATGGAGGTATCATACATATACATGTATGTATGTTGCATGCATGGGGCAAAGGTCTTGCCACACAACAAAATTCATGACATTGTGCCTTTGTTCCTTGTATAAATATCCAAATTATGATAGGATCAGAGGAGGGCTATGTGCACACACACACACACACACACACACAGCATGTCTCAGCTTATGAAGTGGGAAGCTGAAATCCCATTGCAAGCATTGTTTTGTTCAGATTACACAGTGACTGACAGAAACAAAGAAAAATGAGTTCAATGACACCAAGTCCTATGAGCTTGGAGGTGATGGAAGCAATGGCTGCATTCTACCAACTGGCATCATGATTCGCTGCTTCTTCATCCTGTCCAGTTCTCGCCATCCTTTATATGTGTAGCCTGTATGTTTTTAAATTACTAATGACATAATGTAATCAGTAGAAGTCTGGGGGGGGGGGGGGGGGGGGGGGGGGGGGGGGGGGGGGGGGGGGGGGGGGGGTGAGAGAGAGAGACAGGAAGGATTGAGTAGGCAACACGCAACATCTATCAGTAACCCTCATAGTTTCAAGACATTCAGTTGCTACAGATGTTACATTAACAAGATGCACACCATTACAAGGGATTTATTGACCCTCTGATTTACACATGCCATTGTAACTTGCCATTCAGCCAATTAACCAATTAATCGGGCTGGTCTGCACCATTTACTATAACAGCGTGGCATGCCATGTAATGGTACGAAGGGAAAACTTATTTTTGCCCCATCACCAATTATATTCCGAAACACCACCCCCTATTGCTTTCAACACAGATCCTCGTAACTAAATATCCATTCCTGCACCAATGGGACTGAATATATACATGTATGATCAGTCACATTGGTCCTTCTTCCTATGCATGGGTAAAATGCAACCAAAGGTGGGTTCAAAAGTAGTTCTGGAAGAGTTCAAACTCTGCACATACATGTATGTGATTGCCCGCAGAAACATACTACACACACACACACACACACACACACACACACACACACACACACACACACACATACACACACACACACACACACGCACACACACACACACGCACACACATGCACACACACACACACTTGCATTGTAGCTTTTTCCTCCTTACTTACACACCTAGATCAGTTATAAGGGTATACACTTACACTGGTACATGCATTACGTCACAAGCACCATACGTATACATGCACCATACAGTAAAAGCATACACATGTGTTGGAGGCAAAATATACAGTTTTTACAATTTATTCGCAATACATAATCGATATGCTACTGCTAAACTATACTACAACAGCGTAATACATTATTTCTAATAAATGCTCCCTTTGTGAAGGGCACTATTATTACACCCGATTCGAACCTAACAAATCACAGAATTACACTGTCAACACATCGATATCGAGTACGTGGATGGAACCACACAACTACGCTTAAAGTTTCTCACCTCGAATCTGCAAAATATTAGCGTTGCTGTTGTGTTAGTTTGATAACTGGAGGTGTCGCATGTACATGTACATGTGATCCATTTGGCTGCTGGTTTGTTTCTCAGACACTCGATTCAGCTACGTGTAGGCCTATAGGATCCGCTAACATAAAAATTTCATATACGAAGTGTTGCCAGCGTACGTAGATATCTGAGCAGCCGGTCGAGCCTACACTATCATTCTAATTTCAAGACAACGATCAGTCTACTCGGTGACAGACTCGAAGCTTTTAGTATTCCATGTAGTTATGTTTATACGCTCATTTCCCCCTGTCTACCCCGCCCCCTGGCCCACCTCGCCCTCTGCCTCGACGCAGAATTGCCCTAGATGGGCGTGTCCAAGTTAGAGGTCTCACGTTAGCTAATATCTATGGCAACCCATAGAAACGCCATTTTAAAATGGCGCCTTATTGCACCAAAACCCATTTACTATTTTTAAAAATGGTCCCCAAATTCTTCACGACAACATTCACTTTTTTTCATATATTATATTATTTGGATAGTTTTAGAATAGTTTTAGAGGGTGGCAAAAGTTCTAACCCCCTCTGTTCATTAGTTATAACTAATGGAATATCTTAATTAGCATGATTTTTTTCCATTTTGTGTACAAGTCTATGGAATATCATATTTTCAGAAATGGTCCCAGAATTTTGGACGGTATGAGATACAAAATTTGAAATTGCCTACATTTGAACATCATTTAGAGTAGTATTAGTGGGTAGCAAAAGTTGCAGGTCCGTTATTTAATTAAATAATAATCAAGTTTGTAAAAACGCCATACATTCTCTATGGAACGTACCGCGGAATGAAATCCAAAAATTTACAAACCGCAACTTTCGTGACCGTTCATTTCTCCATATGTGCTATCATAGAAACATACTAGCTTGTGTGCTGAATCCCATTGTTGTTCAGTTGGTATGGATGCAGATTGTATTCAGTGCAAACTTCCTGTGTGTAGGGCTTCAGTTTTATGCATCTCTCCAACATAGAGAATGTAGAATTCCACCGGGTGACTGTCTTTAACCACTGCATGACAGGCTCCGATCGCATACATTATACATGTCACTTGGTAACCGTGTAAATTTTTTTACGGTTCCCGGTTGTTTTGCTAAAAAAACTGGCGGTTTAGTGATTCGCGACCAGTATTACGTCATGCAATTTTTCTGGCGGTCACGGATATAGAAGTTAGCCGTACATTCCACAGCCGCACATTCTACACCAATTAACACAAATGAACGGCCGTGCGGCCGATGACGTAATTGATTTTGCTGCTGGCAGGATAAACATTTATCAGTAAAACGATATTAGTTTGGGAACGTATTTGAATGTGCTTCCATTCTGGACCTCACCCAGAGGTTGCCTGACCAGGTAATGTCTAGCTCATGTCATTGGCCCCTCCCACCTGAGGACCGTGGCTATGTCATCATTGCACCACATACATTGAGTAAGATAGATACTGCATTGTAAGCAGGGAAGCATGGTGCTGTGCATTCTGGACCTCACTCAGAGGTTGCCTGACTTGGACATACATTGACATAGAATGGTCAGGCCAACCGTACCGCCGATTTGCACGGTTGACGGTCCAACCGCGGCAATACTGGTGCAGAGATCATATCTATGATCTCTGGAGTGTGTGTTACGGCTTGCTAATTATTCATCTGTGCTACCACACCTCCCATTCGCGTATCACAAATATGGCGTCGTTCGACAAGGTGTAACTAAGATGATACGGGAGTTCGAGTTAAGGTACAACGGGGCGTAGCCCTATTGTTCATTATTCGTTTAGCTTAGTAACAGAACCCATACGTGGGTGAACCAAATGCGTGATTCATCTTGTTCTATCGCTGTAGGAACGTGAGGCGATCGAAGCTAAGAGATGCAGCACGCGATGGCAATCTGGAAGACGTCATTACACTTCTAGACGAGGGTTCACAGATTGATGCCACTGATTGGGTGAGGAACATTGTGGTGGATGTTGTTTTCAGACACGTGATGACAATACACGGCCAGTTTCCTAACTCGTCTGAATCAGATCCGCTAACCAAAGCAGGTGATTCAGTCGCAAGGCGGGCATAATTTCCAATGGTATCCGGAACAAGGCTTGAGAAAATATGCCCGCCTCGCGACTGAATCACCTCCGTTGGGTAGCGAATCAGATTGAGGCGTGTAGAAAACTGGTCGTGTAGTTAGTCATTACTATATTGCATCTGTACCAGTCAGAAGACAGGTATTGAAATCAGTTATGTGGTGACGTTAGTGAAAAGGGCACTGTCTGTGGTGTCCAACAAGCTTGATGTAAACATATCTTTCTAGGACACATTATATACGGTGAATCAACTCATTCACATACAACTACAATACGATACATATACTGATAAATAGAGTATGTGAGTTCACTATCCTCCCCTTCATTCAGACACTGGAGTAGTGTGTTGGCTTCTTGATCGTTCGTCCATACAGTACCTAGTGTTAATTGTTTGTTGTCCAAATGGTCCCTGCGTTGATGGGGGGGGGCTGGCAATGGTGATGTAATGGTCACCGAGGTAGCTTGTCACCAGGTTCTGTGTTTTGGACAGCTGGCATGGGTACCTCAGGTATTATGGGTAGCTCTGGTCAGCAGAGTCACCTTGCCTGTCCAACCTCCACTCTTGTTCAACTGCCATGCTAACTGGTTCATCCTCTATTCCATTTCCAACACCTGTAGCTGTCATCTGTTCTGCATGTCTCTTCCACACTCCACCCCCATCTATTTCCACTTTGCATGACTTGCTGCCCAATTGTGGCTGTTTGCCACCGAGAATGACCAGACCTGTAATCTCTAACCATAACTCCGTTTCCAACATCAAAAATACATTCAACTGCTGCAGACCTCAACAGCTCCTGTCAACTGACAGTCTATCATCAGGAGACTGAGTCTGCATTGTAGATCCCTCCCCATCATCAATGTTGCCGGTGTGGCTTCTGTGGTAGAATGTCTTGTGTTTCGGTAGTTCAATAAGAAGCTGGCCAGGCTGTGCTGCAGTGTGTCCATCTCTTTTTAATACCCTTAATGCTTGTTTTAATGTTTGAATGAAGCATTCCACTAGACCATTTGTGGCTGGATGATATGACTAGACTTGAGGTGCTTTACATGTATGTTATTCAAGGCCAGGAAATAGTTTAAATCCTGCTGAAGTGAACTGGGGCCCATTATCTGTTACCATTTGCAGCGGTATTCCCCACCAGGCAAAGATAGCATGCAGTTCATCCACTGTCCTGTCTGTGGTGGTTTCATCCATTGCCACAACCTCCATTTTGAATAGGCATTCACAATGACCAAGAAGCTTTTCCCCTGAAATGGTCCCCCGAAATCCACATGGATCCTCCTCCACGGACCATCAGGAAATTTCCATGGGTGTAGAGAGGTTAATTTGGGGTCTTCCTTCATCATCTGTCACCCTCCACAGTGTTGGGCAGCATTCTCAGTTGTCCTTATCAATGTGAGGATGCCACACCCATCTTACCCACACCCAAATGATTCCCATGGAGTTCCTCCCGTACCCTGTGTGGTGTACTTTTGGAATGACCACCCTCGTTCCCTACAAATAGACAACCTTGTTCTGTGGTTAGCTCATGGCGTTGTCAACAAACACCAAGCTTGATGTCTTCCACCATTTTGGGCCATCCTGATTGAACATGTGTGAACACCTTTGACAGTAGAGTGTCCCTCCCTGTTTCCCTCTTTAGATGCCCTGCTGTAAGCAGAAGCAAGTTGATTTGCTTCATGGAAAACACATGTACTTCTTCTGTGTCCTCTCCTGTTTGCTGATGTGGAATACATGTAGGTAGCCTAGACAGAGTGTCCGCATTAGCCTGTTGGATTGTTCTACGGTACATGTATGTGATATTCTAGGGATGGTGGTCAGTCACAAGCTTGCGTAAAATGAATGCCATACAGGTATTGGTGGAAGTACTTCACTTCCCATGCCACCACCAGATCTTCTTTGTCTACTTGGGCATAGCTACATTCCACTGTTGTTAACGTTCAGGAAGCATATGCCACTGGTCTCTCCACTCCATCAGGCATAATGTGGGATAGCACTGCCCCTAACCCATATAGGCTTACATCGCATGATAGGGTCAGTGGTAGTTCTGAGTTGAAATGAATCACCTGTATAATTTAGGGTGGCTGAATATGGCATCCATATTCATGTGATGTGATGCACCTCAAACTGTACTCTCTTCATGTATATATATGTCAAGTGTGGTATGGGTTCATTGATGGTTTACTGGCTAACTGGAAAATTAAATTCCACAACAGGTCAAAATGGTGATTTCCGTTTCAATTTCAGGTCTGAAATCAAAAGCCAAGGGCAAATCCAGGTTTATTTTGCCGGGTGGTTGGGGAAGGCTAGGGGAGTATGAGGTGAGAGAATGTGGGAGGAGTACCGTATTCCATCCAGCCAGCTAGGGGAGCGCTCTAACTACCCCCTTTTGGGGTCTGGGGAGGATCCCCAGAAGCTTTGCAAACATAGCTATTTTGATGTTGACAAAAGTATTGTCAGAAGCAAGGAATACAAAAACCTGTCTCACTTGAAAAAAATATTAATTGAAATATTAATCTACGTGCTAAAAGTGAGGCTGTTGTTGTAACTGTCATAGTGTCATGTTGAATGGCTGCACAGTAAGTGAATTTCCTCCATGTTTCTCTTGCTCAAAGTAGCATACGAAGCAAGCAGCAGGGCACAAAAGACCAAACATCCACCATTAAGACATATGGAAAAGTCCTCGAGCAGTTTAGTGCCCGTTTTGTGCACATCACGTTGCGCAGCGGAATAATTGGACTATTTATATATGTCGTGTCCTCCATTATAAGCCAGTGGTGTGTCCCCACCAGCTATATGACCCACCCATCTGGGTCATATAGCTGGTGGGGACATAGTATATGTGATCATTGCCCTCATGGTCCTCTGGCTTACTTTGTGATGTCTTGTGCAAATCATAGACAAGGTTATATAGCGGAACAGGAGGGCAGATATCCACCCCCACCCCCACCAGCTATATGACCCACCCCACCTTTGTTTATGTGAGTGATAATTAATTAGAATACACTTTCTTCTGTCCCTCCTCCCATCCCAATGCCCTTTTAGAATAGCTCTGCACAGCGGAATAATTGGACTATTTACATACCATGTCCTCCATTAAGCTGTTCTAAGCCAGTGGTGTGTTCCCCACCAGCTATATGACCCACCCATCTGGCTGGGTCCACCTTTGTTTATGCAGTGATTAATTAGAATACACTTAGTTCCACATGCCCAATGCCCTTTTAAAATGGCTCTGTGCATAGATATCAATAGATATCTGCAGGTTATTGTACTAATTTGTATTACATAACTGCATTGCAAGGCCGAATATTTAGTGCAAGTAAATTAGTTGGGGATTTTAAGCCACTGCAAATGCTAATGCTTGACTGATGGGGCACTCCCCCATACCCCCTAGCTGGATGGGAGGGGCACCTACTCCCTCACCCAACCCATGCAGTCCCCTTCATAACAGCTGCCTATTACCACTCCACTTCTATCTTTACAGTATGGAAAGACTCCATTGATGTGGGCATCATTAGGTGGGCATGTCACATGTGTGCAGCTGCTGGTGGATAGGGGTGCACAGATCAACCATCAGGACAAGGTGAGTGTAATTTGAGATCAGACCAATGTCTGTTGCTGACACATCCCTGATGTGGAGAGGGCATAGGGTATGTGATCATTGCCCTCATGGCCCTCTGTAACTAGCATAGGGGAGGGCTGGATATACATTTAGGAGAGCCCATCTAAGCAAGCCATGACATGGGTGCTGTTTTACATACCGGAGAGGGGGGTGGGGCACAAGGCAGAGCATAAGGGCAGATGCCCCTCCTCCCCCCCCTCCCCCCCAACCAGCTATACGACCCACCCACTTGGCTGGGCCCACCTTTGTTTATGCGGTGATTAATTAGGATACACTTAGTTCTGACCCTCCCCCATCTCAATGCCCTTTTAGAATGACTCTGTGCATAGATAATAGATATCAGCAGGTTATTGTACTAATTTGCATTACGTAACTGCATTGCATGGCTGTATATTAAGTGCAGGTACATTTGTTGGCTTTTCCATGTTTAATGTTTACTCATACGTGTTTAATATACATATACTGATAAATGAAATATGTGAGTTCACAATCCTCCCCTTCAGTCAGACACTGGTGTCTAAATAGTGTGTTGGCTTCTTGATCGTCACTTCTATCTTTACAGTATGGATGGACTCCACTGATGTGGGCATCATTAGGTGGGCATGTCACATGTGTGCAGCTGCTGGGGGATAGGGGTGCACAGATCAACCATCAGAACGAGGTGAGTGTAATTTGAGATCAGACCAATGTCTGTTGCTGACACATCCCTGATGTGGAGAGGGCATGTTACATTTAGGAGAGCCCATCTAAGCAAGCCATGACATGGGTGCTGTTTTACATACCGGAGAGAGGGGTGGGGCACAAGGCGGAGCATGAGGGCAGATGCCCCCCCACCAGCTATACATGTACATGTATGACCCACCCACCTGGCTGGGCCCACCTTTGTTTATGCGGTGATTAATTAGGATACACTTAGTTCTGACCCTCCCCCATCCCAATGCCCTTTTAGAATGACTCTGTGCATAGATATCAGCAGGTTATTGTACTAATTTGCATTACATAACTGCATTGCATGGCCGTATATTAAGTGCAGGTACATTTGTTGGCTTTCCCATGTTTAATGTTTACTCATACGTGTTGAAGTGGTGACTTGAGTGAAAAGGGCACTGTCTGTGGGGTCTGACAAGCTTGATGCAAACATATCTTTCTAAGAATACTAGTGCACACGGTATACAGTGAATCAACTCAATCACATACAACTACAATACGATACATATACTGATAAATGGAATATGTGAGTTCACAATCCTCCCCTTCATTCAGACACTGGTGTCTAAATAGTGTGTTGGCTTCTTGATCGTCCGTCCATACCTAGTGATAATTGTCCATTGTCCAAATGGTTCCTGTGGTGATGGGGGGGCCAATGGTGATGTGGAGTTCACCGAGGTTAGCTTCCCAGGCATGTCACCAGGTTCTGTGTCACTAGAGTCAGGTAATACCTCTGGGACTGGGTTATGACAGCTAGCATGGGTACCTCAGGCATTATGGGTAGCTCTGGTCAGCAGAGTCACCTTGCCTGTCCAACCTCTACTCTGGTTCAACTGCCATGCTACCTGGTTCATCCTCTATTCCATTTCCAACACCTGTAGTAGTCATCTGGTCTGCATGTCTCTTCCACACTCCACCCCCATCTATTTCCACCTTGCATGACTTGCTGCCCAATTGTGGCTGGTTGCCACCTAGAATGACCTGACCTGTAGTCTCTAACCATAACTCCGTTTCCAACATCACAATTGCGTTCAACAGCTGCACACCTCGACAGCTCCTGTCGAGTGACATTTTAGAACACTGATTTCCTCAAGTCTGGCTTCAAGAGACTGAGTCTGCATTGTAGATAATCAATGTTGCCGGTGTGGCTTCTGTGGTAGAATGTCTTGTGTTTCGGTAGTTCAATAAGAAGCTGGCCAGGCTGTGCTGCAGTGTGTCCATCTCTTTTTAATACCCTTAATGCTTGTTTTAATGTTTGAATGAAGCATTCCACTAGACCATTTGTGGCTGGATGATATGGACTAGACTTGAGGTGCTTTACATGTATGTTATTCAAGGCCAGGAAATCGTTTGAATCCTGCTGAAGTGAACTGGGGCCCATTATCTGTTACCATTTGCAGCAGTATTCCCCACCAGGCAAAGATAGCATGCAGTTCATCCACTGTCCTGTCTGTGGTGGTTTCATCCATTGTCACAACCTCTGACCACTTCGAATAGGCATTCACAATGACCCAAATAATTCCTCCTCCACGGACCATCAGGAAATTTCCATGGGTGTAGAGGGGTTAGTTTGGGGTCTCCATCATCTGGCACCCTCCACAGTGTTGGGCAGCACCCTCAATGTCCTTGTCAATGTGAGGACACCACACATGTGAACGTGCCAATGCTTTCATCTTACCCACACCCAAATGACCCCCATGGAGTTCCTCCTGTACCTTCTGTTGGTGCACTTTTGGAATGACCACCCTAGTTCCCCACATTAGACAACCTTGTTCTGTGGTTTGCTCATGGCATTTGTCAAAACACACCAGCAGGATGTCTTCCACAGTTTAGCCTAGACAGAGTGTCCACATTAGCATGTTGGGTCATTCTACGGTATGTGACATCACATACATGTGTATGGTAGAATGACCCAATGTGCTACTCTGTCTAGGCTACTCATTCCATATCAGCAAACAGACCATGAGGCCAATCACATCAACTCACTCAAAATTATGCATGACCCTCTCAAATGTAGTTCCTTTTTCTACCAGTTATTAACCAACTAAATGTATATTTATCGCCTGGAATGGAGCGCAAACACACATCGTTTGCTTAGTTTCAAGTTGGCAGCGCTTGTAAAAGACATGCCTTCTCCTGCAATAATTTATTCATTCGCATGGTTTACATGCACAACTATCTGGGTAGATAACAGAACACTAACATCTGTTATACCCAGATACATGTAGCTGTGTAAATCATGTGATTATTGCGGGAGAAGGCATGCTCTTAACAAGCTCTGCCAACTTGAACTAAACCTGAACTTGGTCTGGGTTGTAACGGTCATAAGGGTTATTGCTACAGTACAGGATCAGCCTTTTGTTGCTGTCATAGTAGCCTCCATTACACAAGTGCTCAACAACAGTGACTATATCTTGACTAGGAGCTTGCCTATTGCTGTTGGGGTTTCGCAAACGCACAGAGGTAAATTATTCATGCCTAATATTGAGACAATAAATGTATAGATGCCCACACTTACCATTCTGCACTAGAGGCAGAGCAAGGACCATTGTTCTTCATACTCTCAACATGATGCACAAAATAATCACAGATCTGCATTGCCTCAGCAGGATCAAAGAAGTCGCACTATCGGAAGTTTCGTTAGATCGGAAGTTTCGTTAGAAACTTCCATATAGGATTTGACCACGACCATGAATGTCATTAAAAAAACGCGACCCGTCTGTAACAACACTCCCGACGATCGGATCGTGCAGCGTGTTTTAGCAATCGATCTAGAAGTCAAAAAGGAGTACTTTCGTTCTTGTTTCATGTCGCAGAACCGCGTGGTTGCAGAGAACAAGAGTGTGCTGCCCGTTCTCGTTCCCAGTCTCGGAATTCGTCTCCTTCTCCTCCTCCTCCTTCTTGGCAACGCATAACTCGGGTCAGGAACACTTTTAAGCGATGAAAATTTCACCAATAGCTTCAGAATCGGCCGCAGGACTCGCTTTTATATAAATATAGTAGTTGTTATACTTTGATACGCAATCGAATATCAGCCTATGTCTTGTATAATTAGATCATTTCGTAATTACGGTCTAAAGATAAACGGCATGTGTATAAATAGCATAACAATTAGAGAAAAGCTTCAATCGTCGTTTGGTGTGCTACTTTTTTATTAGTGAAGTTGTTTTCATCAAAATGCCTTCACGTCAAGAAAAGAAACGAGCGAAACGACGTGCGAAATACCTTGAAGTTCGAGACGATGTTTTAGAATCGGCACGGGCATCCTACAAGGCAGACCCTGAAAAGAAACGGACAGGGGAACGCGAGCGTTATCATGCAGACCCAGTAAAGAAACGGTCAGCTAAACGCAAAAGCTATGACGCAGACCCAGAAAAGAAACGGTCAGCTAAACGCGAAAGCTATGAAGCAGACCCAGAAAAGAAACGGTCAGCTAAACGCGAAAGCTATAAAGCAGACCCAGAAAAGAAACGGGCAGCTAAACGCGAAAGCTATGAAGCAGACCCAGAAAAGAAACGGTCAGCTAAACGCGAAAGCTATGAAGCAGACCCAGAAAAGAAACAGACTGCTGAACGCGAGCGTTATCATGCAGACCCAAAAAGAAACGGTCAGCTAAACGGAAACGTTATTGGGAGGATCCTGAATGTTCTCGCTTGGCGAAGAGAGTGCGGTACGGGAAGGCCAAGCGTGCCCTGCAAAACCAACGAGGCCATCGAAAAAGAACTACCGACAGAGTTATTCCAAGGTATGTAAATGTAGATGAAGATATCTAGCAGGGTTTTCATATGACATTTAGCTCAAACGTTGCGTCAACGTTGCCTTCTGTTAGATGCATGGTTTGAATATTCTAGTGCGACGTAGCAAATGTCATATGCAATTGCATGTGTAACTATAGGCATAGATACTTTAGAGAGGGATTGGAAGCGCGGTTAATTTAAGCTAATTAGCACCTACACTCCGCGATCTGCTCTGTTCTGCTGTTCACATCAGCGACCTATAGTTTTGTTGCGTATTACACATCTATAGAGCTACTCGCTATTACTCCCGATGAAATCCTGAAAAATGACATTTAAAAAGTTTTGATTGATGACGGCTTTGAGATTCAGACTACATCGTCCAGAAGCGCTGTTGAAGATGCTCGGATACTCTTACATTGGTGTTCGTTGCCTGATAGTAAGGACGTCATTTGTCAGTTTTCAGAAAGACTGGTATCGGACGTTGACAAGTGTTTTAATCCACCCAAGAAAGTAAGGAAAAGTGGCTGTATGTTGCAACGAAAGCGCGAAGTTATGTGGAGCTCATTTCACTAACTGACCACGTCGGAAGAGTTTTTTAAGAACTGGGAGAAGTTTCTGACTGATTCCATCTGTGCTTCTCCAAACCCGATATTCTATCAATACTCGGTCGCATACTAGCCAAGATCCAGACAATGTTTCCTATTAATGCCCACTCTGTAAATGAACAACTAGAACGTTGAGTTACCAAGAAAAAAATGCATTACGGTATGCAGCAGGGTATACCACGAGCAATACGCAAAAAGATAGGGAAGCCCAACCCTGCTACGAGTACAAGATGAATCATCTAATATGTAATACGCGCGAACACATCCAATAATCAATCACAAAATAAGCCATGTTTGCGACAGTATTACTAGAAAACCAACCATCATTTTTGGGAAACGAAAAAAGTCCCTCCTGGAGCATTCACTGCTCTCTCAGGATTCATAACTAACATTACAATAACACTTAGGATTGCGTGAATAAAGGTACATACACGAAGCATATCTTTTTTTGCACTTTCGTACTATACGAGAGTGTAACTCACGATCCAATGACGATAAAACAAAAGTAAAAAAAAACCCTCCTTGCAAATTCACCTCTCTAAACAGATAAAGCATCATGAACCTTCGGGAGACTACCCGTTTTCGAAAAAAGGTACATAACCCCGCGCGAGTTGTGATAACTATGTACCGCTGTAAATCTGTACTCGTCAACGGCTTTAGTAAAGTCAATACACTATAAAACCCTTGCCTTTGGAAAAGACGATGAAAAATGTCTAGCACAAACTGTTAGAACTACGTTCTGGACACTTTCCCTGGATTGTCTCAATTGAAAGGTGTGACTCTCGCGATCACGGAGTGCGCGCATAGGCTCTATGGCTCACGTGACGCGCTTCCAATCCCTCTCTAAAGTATCTATGCTATAGGGCAGAGGGGGTGGGGTATAAAAAGAAATGCTGTCTTGTTGTGCCACGTGGTTGGTGATAATCATTGCTCAGGGCATGTTTTGATACCATCTGTGCATTGAATCAGAATGGCTTCAGTTTACATCGGATTTCATGCATTTTAGTGGGATGTAAGGGCATAACATAACTTTCAAGTCTTGGTGTACTGTGTATAGTTTAGCACATACATAATGTTGCATGTACATGTACACGCTTCTTTTTTTCATTGTAGCTACTCTCTGTATGAACCAAAGGATATCGTACTAAGCGAGTATAAGGGTGGTCTCGAAAAGGCTATTCTTAAGAATAGCACTTAACTAGGCCGTGGAGGAGGTCGAGGAGGTGGCCGTGGAGGAGGCCGTGATGGAGAAGGCCGTGCTGATTCAGAAGCAGCAGAAGATGGGGTCGCTGTTTCAGATGGAGGTGTCGGCAGAGAAGAAGGCCTTGAAGGGGAAGAAGCGGCTGAAGCTGGAGGTGGCGGCACTGGAGGTCGAGGAGGTGGCCGTGGAGGAGGCCGTGATGAAGAAGGCCGTAGAGGAGGTCGTGGAGAAGGCCGTGGAGGAGGTCGAGGAGAAGGCCGTGGTGGCCGTCGTGGTGGCCGGGGTGGCCGTTGTGGCCGTCCAGGAGGAGGCAGAGGTGGAGGAGGCACAAGACGAGGTGGCGGCGGACGAGGCGACTTTTTTTCCGAAGTTATAAACGTTTATAATTATTATTATTAACCTGTGTTGGTCCATGTACATGTATACTGTCGTTTGTTAAAGTTTTGATGCCAACATCCGGGTTGACGGGTTCCATGGCCACGAATGTGTAAGTAGATCTGCGGGGATAACAGGTGGGCGAACCAGCTTCTCCGCTAGTCTCGTACCCAGACCCCATCACATCACAGCAGCGGAAGGAGATTTAATAGGTTGAAAAAGCGTAGCGGTGATGTAATCCATCCGCTGCTGTGATGTGATGGGGTCTGGGTACGAGACTACTCAGGTCGGGATCATCACGTTCCAGGATATGTGCCTCGTACCCAGACGTATATATAAAACGTATGCGTACGAGACTACGTCGTCATAATCATGTCGGAGACCGTGTCCCTATATTGTATAGATGGAAAGAAATGAAAATGGAGAAGCAGCGATACAGCAGTCATTGGGTGTGATAAAAAAATTAAGAAAACAAGTAAATAAAAACATTCTCTATGAGAAAGTTGGTGGGATATAGGATTTGAAGGCAATTGGTGGTGTTAAAAGCAAGGAAACAAGGTCTTATCTGAAGGGAAAATGTAATAGTCCTATATTTAGCACATTTTAGGGTATATGTTGTTTGTGTGCTAAATATAGCACTATTACATTTTCTCTTCAGATAAGACCTTGTTTCCTTGCTTTTTACACCACCAATTGCCTTCAAATCCTATATCCCACCAACTTTCTCATAGAGAATGTTTTTATTTACTTGTGCAATGAGAAGCACCAAATAGTTAAGCATACATTAGTGCGTATTGTGTACTGACCCCAACTCATCAGCAATTGTGCATACGCTCTATTTGTCTCTGGAAATACCAGAGATCCAAGCTCAATTACTGCCAATCGCGTTGAATAAGGACCGACGCTACTTTTCGTGTGCTTTGGGAGGAGTACCGTATCCCATCCAGTCAGCTGCTCTAACCGCCCCCACTGAGGTCTGGGGAGGAGTCCCAGAAGCATTTCTAACGTAGCTAAAGTATTGTCAGAAGCAAGGAATACAAAAAGACTGTCTCACTTGACAAATTAATCTATGTGCTAAAAGTGAGGCTGCTATTGTTGTAGCTGTCATAGTGTCATGTTGAATGGCTACATAGTATATGAATTTCCTCCATGTTTCTCTTGCTTAGAGTAGCATACGAAGCAGCAGGGCGCAAAAGACCAAACATCCACCATTAAGACATATGGAAAAGTCATCCAGTAGTCTAGTGCCCTTTTTGTGCACATCACGTTGCGCAGCGGTATCATTGGACTATTTATATATGTCATGTCCTCCATTATAAGCCAGTGGTGTGTCCCCACCAGCTATATGACCCACCTACTTGGTGGGTCATATAGCTGGTGGGGACATAGTATATGCGATCATTGTCCTCATGGTCCTCTGGCTTACTTTGTGATGTTTGTGCAAATCATAGAGAAGGTTATATAGCGGAACTGGGGGGCAGATACCCACCCCCCACCCCCACCAGCTATATGACCCACCCACATAGCTAGGTCCACCTTTGTTTATGTGGTAATTAATTAGAATACACAAAGCACAGACAAATCAATCAATACCACATTTAGTTGATGACTATCTATTTAACTTTTGCACAGCCTGTTGGTAATAACCACTAACAATGTCGTGCTATACACGGCCAGGGCTGCGTATGCAAAATGTGCAACTTCCGCATAAAATCGGTTAACATACTGGAGAGGAGAGGGGTGTGGCTTGGGGTGGAGCATGGGGGCAGAAGCCCTCCCTTCCCCTCCCCACCAGGTATATGGCCCACTCACCTGGCTGGGCCCACCTTTGTTTATGCTACATGTATGTGATGATAAATTAGAATACACTTAGTTCCTTTCCCTTTTAGAATGGCTCTGTGCATAGATATCAATAGATATCAGCAGGTTATTGTACTAATTTGCATTACATAACTGCATTGCAAGGCCGAATATTTAGTGCAGGTAAATTAGTTGGTGATTTTAAGCCACTGCAAATGCTAATGCTTGACCGATGGGAGCACTCCCCCATACCCCCTAGCTGGATGGGAGGGGCACCTACTCCCTCACCCAACCCATGCAGTCCCCTTCATAACAGCTGCCTATTACCACTCCATTTCTATCTTTACAGTATGGAAGGACTCCACTGATGTGGGCATCATTAGGTGGGCATGTCACATGTGTGCAGCTGCTGGTGGATAGGGGTGCACAGATCAACCATCAGGACAAGGTGAGTGTAATTTGAGATCAGACCAATGTCTGTTGCTGACACATCCCTGATGTGGAGAGGGCATAGGGTATGTGATCATTGCCCTCATGGCCCTCTGTAACTAGCATAGGGGAGGGCTGGATATACATTTAGGAGAGCCCATCTAAGCAAGCCATGACATGGGTGCTGTTTTACATACCGGAGAGGGGGTGGGGCACAAGGCAGAGCATAAGGGCAGATGCCCCTCCTCCCCCCCCTCCCCCCCAACCAGCTATACGACCCACCCACTTGGCTGGGCCCACCTTTGTTTATGCGGTGATTAATTAGGATACACTTAGTTCTGACCCTCCTCCATCCCAATGCCCTTTTAGAATGACTCTGTGCATAGATATCAGCAGGTTATTGTACTAATTTACATTACATAACTGCATTGCATGGCTGTATATTAAGTGCAGGTACATTTGTTGGCTTTTCCATGTTTAATGTTTACTCATACGTGTTTAATATATATATACTGATAAATGGAATATGTGAGTTCACAATCCTCCCCTTCAGTCAGACACTGGTGTCTAAATAGTGTGTTGGCTTCTTGATCGTCCGTCCATACCTGGTGATAATTGTCTGTTGTCCAAATTGTTCCTGCGTTGATGGGGGGTCCAATGGTGATGTGGAGTTCACCGAGGTTAGCTTCCCAGGCATGTCACCAGGTTCTGTGTCACTAGAGTCAGGTAATACCTCTGGGACTGGGTTTTGGACAGCTGGCATGGGTACCTCAGGTATTATGGGTAGCTCTGGTCAGCAGAGTCACCTTGCCTGTCCAACCTCCACTCTGGTTCAACTGCCATGCTACCTCTATTCCATTTCCAACACCTGTAGTAGTCATCTGGTCTGCATGTCTCTTCCACACTTCACCCCCATCTATTTCCACCTTGCATGACTTGCTGCCCAATTGTGGCTGTTTGCCACCGAGAATGACCAGACCTGTAATCTGTAACCATAACTCCGTTTCCAACATCACAAATGCGTTCAACAGCTGCACACCTAGACAGCTCCTGTCGAGTGACATTTTAGAACACTGATTCCCTCGTCTGGCTTCAAGAGACTGAGTCTGCATTGTAGATCCCTCCCCATCATCAATGTTGCCGTGTGTCTTCTGTGGTAGAATGTCTTTCGTTTCGATAGTTCAATAAGAAGCTGGCCAGGCTGTGCTGCAGTGCTTGTTTTAATGTTTGAACAAAGCATTCCACTAGACCATTTGTGGCTGGATAATATGGACTAGACTTGAGGTGCTTTACATGTATGTTATTCAAGGCCAGGAAATAGTTTGAATCCTGCTGAAGTAAACTGGGGCCCATTATCTGTTACTATTTGCAGCGGTATCCCCACCCAGGCAAAGATAGCACGCAGTTCATCCACTGTCTAGTCCGTGGTGGTTTCATCTATCGTCACAACCTCCATTTTGAATAGACATTCACAATGACCAAGAAGCTTTTCCCTTGAAATGGTCCCCCAAAATCCACCTGGATCCTCCTCCATGGACCATCAGGAAATTCCCATGGGTGTAGAGGGGTTAGTTTGGGTTCCTCCTGTAACTTCTGTTGGTGCACTTTTAAATGACCAATGTAGCTCCCCACATTAGACAACCTTGTTCTGTGGTTCGCTCATGGCATTTGTCAAAACACACCAGCAGGATGTCTTCCACAGTTTTGGGCCATTTTGATTGAACATATTTGAACACCTTTGACAGAAGTGTCCCTCCCTCTTTCTCTCTTTAGATGCCCTGCTGTAACTGGAAGTAAGTCCATTTGCTTCATGGTAAACACATTTACTTCTTCTGGGTTCTCACCTATTTGCTGAAATGGAATGGGTATAAAATTACTGCCAATCGCGTTGAATAAGGACCGACGCTACTTTTCGTGCGCTTTGGGAGGAGTATCGTATCCCATCCAGTCAGCTGCTCTAACCTCCCCCACTGAGGTCTGGGGAGGAGCCCAGAAGCATTGTTATCATAGCTATTTTGATGTTGACAAAAGTATTGTCAGAAGCAAGGAATACAAAAAGACGTGTCTCACTTGAAAAATTAATGTACATGCTAAAAGTGAAGCTGCTGTTGTTGTAACTGTCATAGTGTCATGTTGAATGGCTACATAGTAAGTGAATTTCCTCTCGCTCAAAGTAGCATACGAAGTAGCAGGGCGCAAAAGACCAAACATCCACCATTAAGATATATGGAAAAGTCATCGAGCAGTCTAGTGCCCATTATGTGCACGTCGCGTTGTGCAGCGGAATAATTGTACTATTTACATACCGTACTATTTATGCAGTGATTAATACACTTAGTTCCAGATGCAATTTTCCCTTTTAGAATGGCTCTGTGCATAGATATCAGCAGGTTATTGTACTAATTTGCATTACATAACTGCATTGCAAGGCCGAATATTTAGTGCAGGTAAATTAGTTGGTGATTTTAAGCCACTGCAAATGCTGATGCTTGACCGATGGGAGCACTCCCCCATACCCCCTAGCTGGATGGGAGGGGCACCTACTCCCTCACCCAACCCATGCAGTCCCCTTCATAACAGCTGCCTATTACCACTCCACTTCTATCTTTACAGGATGGAAGGACTCCACTGATGGGGGCATCATCAGGTGGGCATGTCACATGTGTGCAGCTGCTGGTGGATAGGGGTGCACAGATCAACCATCAGACCGAGGTGAGTGTAATTTGAGATCAGACCAATGTCTGTTGCTGACACATCCCTGATGTGGAGAGGGCATGTTGTATGTGATCATTGCCCTCCTGGCCCTCTGTAACTAGCAGAGGGGAGGGCTGGATATACATGTAGGAGAGCCCATCTAAGCAAGCCATGACATGGGTGCTGTTTTACATACCGGAGAGGGGGTGTGGCACAAAGTGGAGCATGAGGGCAGATACCCCCCCACCAGCTATACATGTACATGTATGACCCACCCACCTGGCTGGGCCCATCTTTGTTTATGCGGTGATTAATTAGAATACACTTAGTTCTTCACCTTCCCCCTCCCCCCTCCAATGCCCTTTTAGAATGGCACTGTGCTTAGATATAAGAAGGTAATTGTACTAATTTGCATTACATACTGTAACTGCATTGCATGGCCGTATATTAAGTGCAGGTACATTTGTTGGCTTTTCCATGTTTAACGTTTACTCATACGTGTTTAAGTGGTGACTTAAGTGAAAAGGGCACTGTCTGTGGGGTCCAACAAGCTTGATGTAAACATATCTTTCTAAGAATACTAGTGCACACGGTATACAGTGAATCAACTCAATCACATACAACTACAATGCGATACATGTACTGATAAATGGTTCCACAATCCTCCCCTTCATTCAGACACTGGTGTCTAAATAGTGTGTTGGCTTCTTGATCGTCCGTCCATACCTGGTGATAATTGTCCGTTGTCCAAATGGTTCCTGCGTTGATGGGGGGGCCAATGGTGATGTGGAGTTCACCGAGGTTAGCTTCCCAGGCATGTCACCAGGTTCTGTGTCACTAGAGTCAGGTAATACCTCTGGGACTGGGTTTTGGACAGCTAGCATGGGTACCTCAGGTATTATGGGTAGCTCTGGTCAGCAGAGTCACCTTGCCTGTCTAACCTCCACTCTGGTTCAACTGCCATGCTACCTCTATTCCATTTCCAACACCTGTAGTAGTCATCTGGTCTGCATGTCTCTTCCACACTCCACCTCCATCTATTTCCACCTTGCATGACTTGCTGCCCAATTGTGGCTGTTTGCCACCGAGAATGACCAGACCTGTAATCCCTAACCATAGCTCCGTTTCCAACATCACAAATGCGTTCAACAGCTGCACATCTAGACAGCTCCTGTCAAGTGACATTTTAAAACACTGATTTCCCCATGTCAGGCTTCAAGAGACTGAGTCTGCATTGTAGATAATCAATGTTGCCGATGTGGCTTCTGTGGTAGAATGTCTTGTGTTTCGGTAGTTCAATAAGAAGCTGGCCAGGCTGTGCTGCAGTGTGTCCATCTCTTTTTAATACCCTTAATGCTTGTTTTAATGTTTGAACTAATCATTCCACTAGACCATTTGTGGCTGGATGATATGGATTAGTAAGGTGTATTGCATGTATGTTGTTCAAGGCCAGGAAATAGTTTGAATCCTACTGAAGTGAACTGGGGCCCATTATCTGTTACCATTTGCAGCGGTATTCCCCACCAGGCAAAGATAGCATGCAGTTCATCCACTGTCCTGTCTGTGGTGGTTTCATCCATTGCCACAACCTCTGTTTCAAATAGGCATTCACAATGACCAAGAAGCTTTTCCCCTGATATAGTCCCCCAAACTCCACATACATGTAGATCCTCCTCCGCGGAGTACCGTATCCCATAGGTGTAGAGGGGTTAATTTGTGGTCTCCATCATCTGGCACCCTCCACAGCGTTCGGCAGCACCCTCAATGTCCTTGTCAATGTGAGGACACCACACATGTACTTCTTCTGTGTCCTCACATGTTTGCTGATGGGGAATGGGTAGCCTAGACAGTGTCCACATTAGCATGTTGGGTTGTTCTACGGTATGTGATATTGTAGGAATATCAATATCCTGAAAAATAGTGGCAAATCCAGGTTTATTTTGCCGGGTGGTTGGGGGAGGCTAGGGGAGTATGAGGTGAGAGAATGTGGGAGGAGTACCGTATCCCATCCAGCCAGCTAGGGGACTCCCCCTTTTGGGGTCTGGGGAGGAGCCCCAGAAGCTTTGAAAACGTAGTTATTTTGATGTTGACAAAAGTATTGTCAGAAGCAAGGAATACAAAAAGACTCTCTCACTTGACAAATTAATCTACGTGCTAAAAGTGAGGCTGCTATTGTTGTAACTGTCATAGTGTCATGTTGAATGGCTACACAGTAAGTGAATTTCCTCCATGTTTCTCTTGCTCACAGTAGCATACGAAGCAGCAGGGGACAAAAGACCAATATACATGTATGACCCACCCACCTGGTGGGGCATATAGCTGGTGGGGACATAGTATATGTGATCATTGCCCTCATGGTCCTCTGGCTTATTTTGTGATGTTTGTGCAAATCATAGACATGGCGGAACAGGAGGGCAGATACCCACCCCCCACCCCCACCAGCTATATGACCCACCCACCTAGCTAGGTCCACCTTTGTTTATGTGGTGATCATAAATTACAATACACAAAGCACCCACAAATCGATCAATACCACATTTTGTTTAGTTGATGACTTTAAAACATAGCTGCATGTATTTAACTTTTGCATAGACCCTATTGGTAATAACAGAGATAATATCTATATATTATCCCTGGTAATAATCACTGGTTTATGGCCGTCTATACACAATAACCACTAACAATGTCGTGCTATACACGGCCAGGGCTGCGTACGCAAAATGTGCAACTTCCGCGTATAATCGGTTAACATACTGGAGAGGAGAGAGGGTGTGGCTTGGGGTGGAGCATGGGGGCAGATGCCCTCCCTTCCCCTCCCCACCAGGTATATGGCCCACCCACCTGGCTGGGCCCACCTTTGTTTATGCTATGCAGTGATTAATTAAAATACACTTAGTTCCTTTCCCCCAATGCCCTTCTTTTAGAATGGCTCTGTGTATAGATATCAATAGATATCAGCAGGTTATTGTACTAATTTGCATTACATAACTGCATTGCAAGGCCGAATATTTAGTGCAGGTAAATTAGTTGGTGATTTTAAGCCACTGCAAATGCTAATGCTTGACCGATGGGAGCACTCCCCCATACCCCCTAGCTGGATGGGAGGGGCACCTACTCCCTCACCCAACCCATGCAGTCCCCTTCATAACAGCTGCCTATTACCACTCCACTTCTATCTTCACAGCATGGATGGACTCCACTGATGGAGGCATCATCAAAAGGGCATGTCACATGTGTGCAGCTGCTGGTGGATAGGGGTGCACAGATCAATCATCAGACCAAGGTGAGTGTAATTTGAGATCAAACCAATGTCTGTTGCTGACACATCCCTGATGTGGAGAGGGCATAGTGTATGTGATCATTGCCCTCATGGCCCTCTGTAACTAGCATAGGGGAGGGCTGGATATACATGTAGGAGAGCCCATCTAAGCAAGCCATGACATGGGTGCTGTTTTACATACCGGAGAGGGGGTGGGGCACAATGTGGAGCATGAGGGCAGATGCCCCTCCTCCCCCAACCAGCTATATGACCCACCCACCTGGCTGGGCCCACCTTTGTTTATGCGGTGATTAAATAGGATACACTTCGTTCTGACCCTCCCCCATCCCAATGCCCTTTTAGAATGACTCTGTGCATAGATATCAGCAGGTTATTGTACTACATGTAATTTGCATTACATAACTGCATTGCATGGCCGTATATTAAGTGCAGGTACATTTGTTGGCTTTTCCATGTTTAACGTTTACTCGTACGTGTTTAAGTGGTGACTTGGGTGAAAAGGGCACTGTCTGTGGTGTCCGACAAGCTTGATGTAAACATATCTTTCTAAGAATACTAGTGCACATGGTATACAGTGAATCAACTCAATCACATAAACTACAATACGATACGTATACTGATAAATGGAATATGTGAGTTCACAATCCTCCCCTTCATTCAGACACTGGAGTCTAAACAGTGTGTTGGCTTCTTGATCGTCCGTCCATACCTAGTGATAATTGTCCATTGTCCAAATGGTTCCTGTGGTGATGGGAGGGCCAATGGTGATGTGGAGTTCACCGAGGTTAGCTTCCCAGGCATGTCACCAGGTTCTGTGTCACTAGAGTCAGGTAATACCTCTGGGACTGGGTTATGACAGCTGGCATGGGTACCTCAGGTATTATGGGTAGCTCTGGTCAGCAGAGTCACCTTGCCTGTCCAACCTCCACTCTGGTTCAACTGCCATGCTACCTGGTTCATCCTCTATTCCATTTCCAACACCTGTAGTAGTCATCTGGTCTGCATGTCTCTTCCACACTCCACCCCCATCTATTTCCACCTTGCATGACTTGCTGCCCAATTGTGGCAGTTTGCCACCGAGAATGACCAGACCTGTAGTCTGTAACCATAACTCCGTTTCCAACATCACAAATGCGTTCAACAGCTGCAGACCTTGACAGCTCCTATCTGACATTTTATAATACTGATTCTATAATGAGTCTACACACACTCGTAATATTAGTACACACCACAAAATCCAATGAATCACGAGACATGCGCCTCATACAGATATATTTAATAGTCACGTGATAATAAACACACTACACCTCCCCTCCTAGAATCGAAGTGGAGGTCTGATAACTGTTCCAGTTCTAGTGCGTGTCATGATAGGGCTCCTGGGTGGTGCCTGTGGTACAGGTTCTGTCTCGTCAGGTTCAGAAGGCTGGTCCTCAGTTGAGGCCTCCTCAGCATCCTCGAGTGAAGGGATTTCTGTGAGGTGAGATCTGTTCCTTCTCAACTGACCTGCAGGGGTTTGCACTAAATATGATCTCGGTGTGGAGGCGGGTGCTGTGACAGTGCCTGGTATCTTGTCCCCATCTTTTGATACCCATACCTCTGTACCATCCTCCAATAGTGTTTTTGAACGTGTCTGGTGCCGCTGGTCGTAATAGATTTTCTGCTTCTCTTTCAGACACCTGTTTTTCACCTTGAACTCCTTTAGGTAGGGCCATCCTGGAATAAGGACTGTGGTTGTCTGTGGGATTGTGCTTCGAAGTTTTCTCCCCATCAACAGTTCCGATGGAGAGAGATTACACCAAGGCATTGGGGTGGCATTGTAGCTCAGGACTGCTAAAAAGGGATCTTCGGATCGTCCAAGAAGTCGTTTAGCTGTTTGAACTGCACGTTCTGCCTCTCCGTTGCTTTGGGGATAATGAGGACTGCTAGTCACATGCACGAACCCATACGCCTGGCTAAATTGTTTCATCTCATGTGACTGGTATTGTGGGCCATTATCACTTATCAACAACTCTGGAATTCCATGTCTAGAAAATACAGCCTTCATAATGCTGATAATTGCTGATGTAGTTGTTGCTGTTAACTTGATTACTTCTAGGAATCTGGAGAAATAATCTACCAAGACGATGTAGGAGTGTCCTTTGAACTCAAAAAGATCTGACCCGACCTTTTGCCAGGGATAGTCCGGAGGTTGGGATACAATCATGGGCTCTTTATGAGTAGTTGTGGTTCTAGCACAGATACGACAGTGTTTCACTAAGGACTCAATTTCTTTAGAAACACCAGGCCACCAAACAGACTGCTGTACCCTTAGTTTACATCTTTGAATTCCAAGGTGTCCACTATGAATTTTGTCAAGTGTTTCTCTACGGCAAGCCCTTGGAACAACGATGCGACTCCCAAATAGTAACAGACCATCTTGTATTGTCAACAATCCTCTGTGTACCCAGTACGGCTTGGTACCATCCGATATGCAGTGTTTCTCAGGCCAGCCAAACCGGCAATACTTCATAATTTGTACACACTCTGGATCCGAGGCTTGAAACACACGATAGGTCTGCAGCTTGCCTTCTGTTGCTGGTAAGCATTTGGTCACATTTGACACAAACCCTTCTACCTCATCTTGAAGTGCATTCGAGTCAGCATCTGGTAATGTCGTTGGTGCACGTGAGAGAGTGTCTGCAGTATACAAGAGTTTCCCTGGAACGTGGACAATGCTGTAGTCGAAACGCATCAGACGAAGCCGAAAACGAAGAACTCGAGGTGGGAGGTTGTCAAGATGTGTTGAACTCAAGAGTGGCACTAGGGGTTTATGGTCCGTCTCAATGCAAAACCGTTTCCCAACTAAGTAATCTCTAAATCTTTAACATGCCCATGTGGTCGCAAGTGCTTCTTTCTCAATCTGTGCGTATCTCACTTCGGTTGATGACATAGAACGAGAAGCAAACGCTACTGGCTTCCATGCATTGGCTTCCATCTGTAGAAGGACGGCTCCGAGACCATGCGAAGAGGCATCCGCTGACACTTTGGTCTCATTTGCAGGATTGTAAAACGCAAGTACAGCTGGTTTGGTCAGTTCTGTTTTGATATTTGTAAACGATTCAACTTGGTCAGGTCCCCAACACCAGCACCGTTTTGTACTAAGTAGCTCTCGTAATGGTTGGCTCAACTCTGCCAGATTTGGTGTAAACTTCCCAAGTTGAGTCACCATTCCCATGAAACGTCTTAGATCAGAGATGTTTTTTGGTGGAGGCATATCTTTGATGGCTGCAATCTTCTCAGGATCAGGCGAAACACCAGAACTGTCAATAACATGGCCCAGAAAGGTAATTGTACGTTTGGAGAACAAGCATTTCTCCTTGTTCAACGTTAGACCGGCAGATTGTATACGACTAAGTGTTGTAAGTAGCCTCTTGTCATGTTCTTCTTGGGATTTCCCAAACACCAGAGTATCATCCATCTGACAAACTATGCCATCCAAGCCACTTAGTACCTTGTTCATGACCTTCTGAAAGTGTTCGGGGGCGCTTGCAATGCCGAATGGGAGTTTATTGAAGCAATACCGCCCAAATGGTGTAATGAACGTTGTTAGGAGTCGTGACTCCTCGCTCAGTGGTATTTGCCAAAATCCACTATTGGCATCAAGTTTGGAAAACACCTGTGCTCCAGAGAGTGAAGCCAAAGTAACATCCACCTTTGGAAGAGGGTGAACTTCGCGCAGGACACACTCATTCAGTGGTCTGAGATCTACACAGATCCTTAGACTACCCGTTTTTTTAGGCACAGCAACCATGGCAGCACACCATTCCGTAGGCACGTCGACTTGAGAGATAACACCAGAAGATTCCATTTTGGTAAGCTCCAACTTAACTTTCTCAAAATAGGGAATAGGGATGTTTCTGGCTGTGTAGACGCAATGGGGAGTTGCATTTGGTTTCAACTTAATGTGATATGGGTCATCATAAATACCAAGACCACGGAAGAGGTTTGGGAACTGTCGGTAGATGTTTGTGCTATAGTCGTCAATACTGTTAATTCTGGACAGTAGTTGCAGGGACTGGATTGCAGGAAGCCCTAGCAGGTTCCCCTTCAGTCCTTTTATCACGTACACTGGTTGATGGCAAACACGACCAGAGTATTTGAGCTCCATTTGGAGAACTCCTAGAATATGTAGGGGTTCTGCGGAAGGTCCGTACAATGTTTTAGCGCATTTCCTCAGGAGTTGTGTTTTCCCCAAAGACTCATACGTTGTTTCTGAAATTGCTGTGACTTCTGCTCCAGTATCAATCTTGAATCTCAGAAGTTTGCCATGTGAGGCGACATCAACTGTCCACGTACTTGTTCCTTTATTACCCAGAGTCCCAAGGAATACTGGATCAGCTGATTGCACATCTTCTTCGAAGCCAGGGACTGATAGGGCCAGCACTTCTTTGGAGCGACAATGAGCACTGAAGTGCCCTTGTTTGCCACAAGAGTGGCAAGCTACACGTCTAGCAGGACAGTTTTCTCGAGTATGAGGACCACGACCACAGTTTCCGCACCTGGTTCTGCCTATATTGGGCAGATTCACTGTACTGTGTGTATTTGGGCCTCTTGTTCTCTCCGCTGCTGTCCAACCACGTCTACATCAGTTGTTCCCGGTACTTTCAGGTCACTTCTTAATGACTGCTGTTGTTCTTTAACAGCTTCTTTCTGTCGTGCTGCCCTCTTTGCCTTTTCCAAGGTAAGTTCAGGATCTAGCTGCAGGCGTTCGGAGAGTGCACAGTCAAGTAGCCCCACCACCAGTCGGTCGCGTATCATTTCGTCCTTCATTGCCCCGTATTCACAATTCTCGGCGAGGCTGTAAAGGTCAGAGATGTACTGTTCTACAGACTCTCCGTCTCTTTGCGCCCGCCGGTTAAAGCGCGCTCTTTCAAAAATGATGTTCTTTCGAACTTTGAAAAAGACGTTAAATTTTTTTAACACGGCAACGTAACTTCCCCTTTCTTCAACTGTTGCGTTCATAGAAGAAAGAACATTCTCTGCCTCTTCCCCGAGGCAGTACAGGAGGGTGCAGACTTGCCTTTCCCCGGACTCCCCCGACAGTCCAGAAGCCACGCGAAACTGCTCAAAACGACGTCTCCATTTCTCCCACTCGTCCGGGGTCTTGAAATCAAACGGCTCAGGCGGTTCTAGGCGAATGTTAGCCATCTCTGTCCGCCGCTGCCACCATGTAATGAGTCTACACACACTCGTAATATTAGTACACACCACAAAATCCAATGAATCACGAGACATGCGCCTCATACAGATATATTTAATAGTCACGTGATAATAACCACACTACAGATTCCTTCAAGACTGTCATCAGGAGACTGAGTCTGCATTGTAGATCCCTCCCGATCATCAATGTTGCCATTGTGGCTTCTGTGGTAGAATGTCTTTCGTTTCGGTAGTTCAATAAGAAGCTGGCCAGGCTGTGCTGCAGTGTGTCCATCTCTTTTAATACCCTTAATGCTTGTTTTAATGTTTGAATGAAGCATTCCACTAGCATTTGTGGCTGGATGATATGGACTAGACTTGAGGTGCTTTACATGTATGTTATTCAAGGCCAGGAAATAGTTTGAATCCTGCTGAAGTGAACTGGGGCCCATTATCTGTTACCATTTGCAGCGGTATTCCCCACCAGGCAAAGATAGCACGCAGTTCATCCACTGTCCTGTCCGTGGTGGTTTCATCCATCGCCACAACCTCCATTTCGAATAGGCATTCACAATGACCAAGAAGCATTTCCCCTGAAATGGTCCCCCAAAATCCACATGGATCCTCCTCGGTTCCTCCTGTACCTTCTGTTGGTGCACTTTTGGAATGACCACCCTAGTTCCCCACATTAGACAACCTTGTTCTGTGGTTAGTCATGGTGTTTGTCAAAACACACCAGCAGGATGTCTTCCACAGTTTTGGGCCATCCAGATTGAACGTACATGTATTTGAACACCTTTGACAGAAGTGACCCTCCCTCTTTCTCTCTTTAGATGCCCTGCTGTAACTGGAAGTAAGTCCATTTGCTTCATGCTAAAACACATTTACATCTTCTGAGTTCTCACCTGATATGGAATGGGTAGCCTGTCCACATTAGCATGTTGGGTCATTCTATGGTATGTGACATCACATACCGCAGAACTACCCAATGTGCTAATGTGGACACTCTATCTAGGCTTCAGCAAACAGACCATGAGGCCAATCATATCAGCTCACTCAAAATTATGCATGACCCTCTCATATTTAGTTCCTTTTTCTACCAGTTATTAACGTACTAAATTTATACTTATCGCGTAAAGCGGGGAGCGTTCCTTCCAATAACTACCATAAAGTGTAATAAATGGTAATAATTTAAGAACCAGTGGATAGAGAGCAGCGTTTGCTGTTCACGTACATATCTGAAATCGGAGCGTTCGTTTCTAAACAACAAAGTTATGGTGGAACTAAGTTGACCTAAAATTAGTATATTAGCATCAGTTCTTATTCAAGGTTATTGGCCGTAATTGAACTTGCATCTCTGGTATTTCCAGAGATATTAATTGGAATGGAGCGCAAACACACATCGTTTGTTTAGTTTCAAGTTGGCAGCGCTTGTTAAGGGCACGCCTTCTCCCGCAATAATTTGATTTACACAGCTAAAGACTATTATCATAGATTATTCTCTAAATAATCTATGCTATTATCTACACAGATAGCTGTGTAAACCATGCGAATGAATATATTAATGCGGGAGAAGCCGTGCCCTTAACAAGCTCTGCCAACCATCATTGTGTGTTTACGCTCTATGCCAGTTAATATCTCTGGATCCAATCGCGTTGAATAAGGACCGACGCTACTTTTCGTGCGCTTTGGGAGGAGTACCGTATCCCATCCAGTCAGCTGCTCTAACCTCCCCCACTGAGGTCTAGGGAGGAGCCCAGAAGCATTGCTAACGTAGCTATTTTGATGTTCACAAAAGAATTGTCAGAAGCAAGGAATACAAAACGACTGTCCGTCCCTCTTGACAAATTAATCTAAAAGTGAGGCTGTTCTTGTTGTAGCTGTCATAGTGTCATATTGAATGGCTACATAGTTAGTGAATTTCCTCCATGTTTCTCTTGCTCAAAGTAGCATAAGAAGCAGCAGGGCACAAAAGACCAAACATCCACCATTAAGACATATGGAAAAGTCCTCTAGTGCCCTTTTTGTGCACTATTATTGGACTTTTTACATACAGTGTATGTCATGTCCTCCATTATAAGCCAGTGGTGTGTCCCCACCAGCTATATGACCCACCCACCTGGTGGGTCATATAGCTGGTGGGGACATAGTGTATGTGATCATTGCCCTCATGGTCCTATGGCTTACTTTGTGATGTTTGTGCAAATCATAGACAAGGTTATATAGCGGAACTGGGGGAGCAGATATCCACTCCCCACCCCCACCAGCTATATGACCCACCCACCTGGTGGGTCATATAGCTGGTGGGGACATAGTACATGTATATGTGATCATTGCCCTCATGGTCCTCTGCCTTACTTTGTGATGTTTGTGCAAATCATAGACAAGGTTATATAGCGGAACTGGGGAACAGATACCCACCCCCCACCCCCACCAGCTATATGACCCACCATGTACATGTAGGTCCACCTTTGTTAATGTGGTAATTAATTAGAATACACTTTTTTCTGTCCCTCCCCCATCCCAATGCCCTATTAGAATGGCTCTGTGCATGTAGATATCAGCAGGTTATTGTACTAATTTGCATTACATAGCTGCATTGCAAGGCCGAATATTTAGAGCAGGTAAATTAGTTGGTGATTATAAGCCACTGCAAATGCTAATGCTTGACCAATGGGAGCACTCCCCCATACCCCCTAGCTGGATGGGAGGGGCACCTACTCCCTCACCCAACCCATGCAGTCCCCTTCATAACAGCTGCCTATTACCACTCCACTTCTATCTTTACAGCATGGATGGACTCCACTGATGAGGGCATTATCAGGTGGGCATGTCACATGTGTGCAGCTGCTGGTGGATAGGGGTGCACAGATCAACCATCAGGACAAGGTGAGTGTAATTTGAGATCAGACCAATGTCTGTTGTTGACACATCCCTGATGTGGAGAGGGCATGGTGTGTGTGATCATTGCCCTCATGGCCCTCTGTAACTAGCATAGGGGAGGGCTGGATATACATGTAGGAGAGCCCATCTAAACAAGCCATGACATGGATGCTGTTTTACATACCGGAGAGGGGGGTGGGGCACAAAGTGGAGGATGAGGCACATGCCCCCCCTCCAGCTATACATGTACATGTATGACTCACCCACCTGGCTGGGCCCATCTTTGTTTATGCGGTGATTAATTAGAATACACTTAGTTCTTCACCTTCCCCCTCCCGCCTCCAATGCCCTTTTAGAATGGCTCTGTGCTTAGATATAAATAGATATCAGAAGGTAATTGTACTAATTTGCATTACATAACTGCATTGCAAGGCCGAAGTTTAAGGTTGTTGGCTTTTCCATGTTTAATGTTTACTCATAAAGTGTGTAAGTGGTAATTAATTAGAATAGGGCACTGTCTGTGGGGGTCCGACAAGCTTGATGCAAACATATCTTTCTAAGAATACTAGTGCACATGGTATACAGTGAATCAACTCAATCACATACAACTACAATACGATGTACATGTAAATGGAATATGTGAGTTCACAATCCTCCCCTTCATTCAGACACTGGAGTCTAAATAGTGTGTAGGCTTCTCGATTGTCCGTCCATACCTGTTGGTAATTGTCCTTTGTCCAAATGGTTACTGCGTTGATGGGGGGGCCAATGGTGATGTGGAGTTCACCGAGGTTAGCTTCCCAGGCATGTCACCAGGTTCTGTGTCACTAGAGTCAGGTAATACCTCTGGGACTGGGTTATGACAGCTGGCATGGGTACCTCAGGTATTATGGGTAGCTCTGGTCTGCAGAGTCACCTTGCCTGTCCAACCTCCACTCTGGTTCAACTGCCATGCTACCTGGTTCATCCTCTATTCCATTTCCAACACCTGTAGTAGTCATCTGGTCTGCATGTCTCTTCCACACTCCACCCCCATCTATTTCCACCTTGCATGACTTGCTGCCTAATTGTGGCTGTTTGCCACCGAGAATGACCAGACCTGTAGCCTGTAACCATAACTCCGTTTCCAAAATCAAAAATTTGTTCAACAGCTGCAGACCTTGACAGCTCCTATCTGACATTTTAGAACACTGATTCCCTCAAGTCTGTCATCAGGAGACTGAGTCTGCATTGTAGATCCCTCCCCATCATCAATGTTGCCGGTGTGGCTTCTGTGTCCATCTCTTTTTAATGCTTGTTTTAATGTTTGAACAAAGCATTCCACTAGACCATTTGTGGCTGGATGATATGGACTAGACTTGTGGTGCTTTATATGTATGTTGTTCAAGGCCAGGAAATCGTTCGAATCCTGCTGAAGTGAACTGGGGCCCATTATCTGTTACCATTTGCAGCGGTATTCCCCTCCGGGCAAACATAGCACGCAGTTCATCCACTGTCCTCTCTGTGGTGGTTTCATCCATTGCCACAACCTCCACTTCGAATAGGCATTCACAATGACCAAGAAGCTTTTCCCCTGAAATGGTCCCTCAAACTCCACATAGATCCTCCTCCACGGACCATCAGGAAATTCCCATGGGTGTAGAGGGGTTAATTTGGGGTCTTCCTTCATCATCTGTCACCCTACACAGTGTTGGGCAGCACCCTCAGTTGTCCTTATCAATGTGAGGATGCCACACCCATCTTACCCACACCCATATGATCCCCATGGAGTTCTACGTGTGGTGTACTTTTGGAATGACCACCCTTGTTCCCTACAAATAGACAACCTTGTTCTGTGGTTAGCTCATGGCGTTGTCAGCAAACACCAAGCTTGATGTCTTCCACCATTTTGGGCCATCCTGATTGAACATACGTGTGTGAACACCTTTGACAGTAGAGTGTCCCTCCCTGTTTCCCTCTTTAGATGCCCTGCTGTAAGCAGAAGCAAGTTGATTTGCTTCATGGAAAACACATGTACTTGTTCTGTGTCCTCACCTGTTTGCTGATGTGGAATACATGTTGGCACATGTAGCCTAGACAGAGTGTCTGCATTAGCCTGTTGGGTTGTTCTACACTCCCCATGCCACCACCAGATCTTCTGTGTCTATTTGGGCATAGCTACATTCCACTGTTGTTAACGTTCGGGAAGCATATATGCCACTGGTCTCTCCACTCCATCAGGCATAATGTGGGAAAGCACTGCCCCAAGCCCATATGGGCTTACATCGCATGATAGGGTCAGTGGTAGTTCTGAGTTGAAATGAATCACCGGTATAATTTAGGGTGACTGAGTATGGCATCCATATTCATGTGATGTGATGCACCTCAAACTGTACTCTCGTCTTGTATATGTACATGTATGTCAAGTGTGGTTTAACCTGTTGGTATGGGTTCATTAATGGTTTACTGGCTATCTGAAATATTAAATTCCACAACAGGTCAAAATGGTGATCTCCGTTTCAATTTCAGGTCTGAAATCAAAAGCCAATGGCATATCCAGGTTTATTTTGCCGGGTGGATGGGGGAGGCTAGGGGAGTATGAGGTGAGAGAATGTGGGAGGAGTATCGTATCCCATCCAGCCAGCTAGGGGAGCGCTCTAACCTCCCTCTTTTGGGGTCTAGCCCCAGAAGCTTTGCAAACGTAGCTATTTTGATGTTGACAAAAGTATTGTCAGAAGCAAGGAATACAAAAAGCTCTGTCTCACTTGAAAAATTAGTCTACATGTACATGTATGTGCTAAAAGTGAGTCTGCTATTGTTGTAACTCTCATAGTGTCATGTTGAATGGCTACACAGTAAGTGAATTTTCTCCATGTTTCTCTTGCTCAAAGTAGCATAAGAAGCAGCAGGGCACAAAAGACCAAACATCCACCATTAAGACATATGGAAAAGTCATCGAGCAGTCTAGTGCCCATTTTGTGCACGTCTCGTTGCGCAGCTGAATTATTGGACTATTTACATATGTCGTGTCCTCCATTATAAGCCAGTGGTGTGTCCCCACCAGCTATATGACCCACCCGCAAATTCGCCATTCATTTTTTCATTAATGATCTACTTTTAAATATATTTGGTTTTGTTTTTTGACTAAGTAACTTTTAGAGGTCGGTCAGGCCTGTAAAACTTATCAAATTTGAAGGGCCTTACAATGGGAGCAAAAAAAAAACTTTGAGTGTGGTGAAAATGTTTTGAAGGCTTGTTTCCACCACATCTACACGTGCTCTACCATCCGCTATTCAGTTCAAATCTCTATGTGGAAAGCTAAATGTGCAGTGTACATGTTCTCATTCTGACCACATGCACTGTACACTGGTGTAGGCCCTGTACATTGCAGTCTGCATGTACAGTGTAGTCTGGGACCAGATAACTGGCATTGGAGCTCTCCAAATGCATAGATCTATGGGATTTGTTCCACTTGTTTATGTTGCTTTAACATCCTCGCTATAGAGCTGATTTATATCTGAATGGGGACTTGGTCGTCGTAACGTGATTCTTATCTACCATCTCTTGGCGGGCCCCAGTGTCGGGGCAGCCCGTTTCGCCCTATCGTGCGTAACACGGGTCTGGACTGTACCAGCCCCAGGTGGGCGACGGGTGTGTGTGATGGGACCCTTCCCACGGCGATGGCCGGGGAAACGTCCCGTACCCCGACCAGCTGGGTCACATCGACCCCTAGCGGGGACGATGGAGACCTAATATTCACACTAATCATGAAGAAATGAAGGGACTGGGTGGCGGGATTTCTTTGCTACCCACGACGGATAATGCTTGCATGCGTTGCTGGCGAGACCGGAAGATCCTCTACCTTATATGCGACCTTCGGCGCATGCGCGAGGTCCGCTCGAGTTAACCAGGTTAAACTTTATATGACATTCACAGTGGCGGATACAGGAATAAGGCAATGGGGGGGGGGGGGGGGGGGGGGGGGGGGGGGGGGGGGGGGGGGGGGGGGGGGGGGGGCGGTTGTATTGGAGGGGCGGCATATTTTTAAGCGCGCTCTACTCCCCCACCCCCCCCCCCCCCCCCCCCCCCCCCACCCCCCCCCCACCCCCACCCCCAGCTAGATTCTTTAAGCGTTTTGCTTTACGAAACGATGCTCCTGAACCTTTGGATCGCTTTGATGACATCGTGTGATGAATAATCAATTGCCAATTAATTTGTCGGGACTTTTATTATCAATTATCATTCAGGATCAGATAATTCACAATAAGATTTAACAAATAACAATAACTTTTTAACGATTCCCGACAGCTGCGAGTGGATTACATCACCGCTATGTGGAAACACAGTGACACGCGTAGTGTTTATGTGTACGTCGTAGTGTGAAAGGGGGCGGCAATTTAAAAATAGGGGCGGCATTTTATATCGATGGGGGGGGGCGGCCGCCCCCCCCAACGCTATGGTAGATCCGCCGCTGGACATTCACCAGTTCAGAAAGGCTTCACATTCATATTCACCTCTACCTTATATGCGACCTTCGGCGCATGCGCGAGGTCCGCTCGAGTTAACCAGGTTAAACTTTATATGACATTCACCAGTTCAGAAAGGCTTCACATTCATATTCATAGCATGATGAATGTCATATCAACATAATCAAGTGGACAACTCCCATCCACACTGACTGCTTGAATACCAGGTCATCTGGTCCCCAGACTAGTCTATCTGTGACAGAGCAGGAGCTGGGATGGCTTTCTGTACCAGGACACTGTGGCTATCATCACCACCACAACCAGCACCTACATGTACACCACACACACTGCCAGATCCTTTAGCTATGTTGTTAGTTTTATAACTTATTTTACACACCTCCCATTGAGGCCAACTGACTTGGTAGGTTAGGTACATTACTACAAGTCAGCTCCGATACCAATGAAGCTGTGTAAACACTCATAAAGTGTCATCACGCATGTAAGTATGGTTTAGGCAGTAGTAGCTCACCTGCAGTGCCTCTTGTCCAGAGCCATGGCTCCCTCCACACACACCACCTACATGTACAGTACCAGGCCAGCGATCTGGAGGCACCTCTCTTGCAAACGTTTTGTTGCAGGTGTGTTTGTCGGGGTGGGCGCCTATGGTTGGAATGGGTGTGCAGAAAGGTTATTGTGCTTCACACAGATGTGTAGAGGAAGGTGTGCAAGGGCTTTAGTGTTCAAGGCTGATTAAGCCAATCTCAGGCAATTCATAGTATGCATGTTTACATCATGTACATGTAAACATTTTCTTGACATGTGTGTCATTGTGTCAAAATGACATAACTCTTCCCTAACAACACTACCAGTGACCAGCAGTTGCCAAAGGACCCAATAGTTATTGTTATAATAATCCATCTTCACTGTGTACTTCATCACACAGAGAACTAACCAAAACACTGAGTGTATTCTATTATCATTGCACACTAGTACAGTGGTTAGAAATAAATAAGTGCCCAAACAATACACAGATGGATTCTGGGGTTTGTTTGGCACTTCCCGCCATTTGAATTTGTTTTTTACTCTAAGTTTGCAACTTTGATTTGTGTTGCGATTTTCAGGTCCATAACTGTTAATATCTGTATCTATATGTCCACCAAAAAGCACTTGTGTATCAATCATCACACAAGTAAATCCTTGCTTATTATCAAACTCATCTGTTACATTGATGCAGCTTGCAGGGCTTTGAAGTTTGATATTTCCATGTATTCCTAATACTGCATGGTTTCTGCTGACAGTTTGTGTCACTGCAACACAATGTGTACAGCCATTTAGTGTATCGTAACAAAGTTGCTCTATATAACTGAAAGAAATGCCTTATGACCCATGAGTGAACTTTTTGGTGGGAGTAGCCCTTATTCCTGAAGTATATTTGAGTTTGCCTAAGAGGTTATGGGTGACTGAGGGTCACTTCAGTTTGTTGTGATTCACAGAGCTTCTGCATAGACATGAGTTTGAATGAATTGTTGGGCTTTCCACATGACGTTGTACCACTCTATATTCATCATGTGAGAAGGGGTGTAAATTATAATGAAACCACCAAAACAAAATGACAAAGTGTCTACCTTCACTGGTATTGCAGCCCAGTGGTTCATTTCCCCAGAAAGGTAATAAATGAATTTCACTTCTTTTTATACAACTGTGTATCTCCTTTCTCTCATGCAAAATGACCTAACTGATCCATGCTGTTGAAGAAGAATAGTAAACTACAAGAGATGAACACATTTTTAGTTGTATTGTGGTGCAACAGATGACACGGGACTATCACATAGCTTAGAACTATAAAAGATTGTAACACTAGAAACTTGTACATTGGTGGGCACCTACATGTATGGCAGAAATGGAAAGGTTGTGTGCTGCACACATGTGAAGAGCAAGGACCTCTCTATTGATGGGGGAGGTGCACCACCCCTTATTTCTAAATGTGAGACAAATGGAGTGGAATTAGAAAGGTTCTGGGAGCTTGAATCAATGACAATGATCTGTGAGGATTGGGAAGGTCAAGCAAAGACATCAGTTTTATATTGCTTGTGTGAATATATATGATATAAGTAATATCTAGTGGCATGGTACATGTATATATATGAACAGTGTATTATTTAAATTTTAGTAAGCCACAGTAATAAAAAAATTAATAGTGGCAAAATTTGCTGTAATTATGGAGTACACAAATGTATAGCTTGTCTTTTGATCTACATGTATCAATCACAAGGAGTTGTCCCACAAAGCATGTAAAGCTGTAAATCAAACTACTACCAGTGTTTATAAATGCAAGAATGGGTTAAAGTTATTATAATTGAGGTAATTGAGGTAGTACTAGACAGTATTGTAGACCAATAGTTGGTTATTATTGTTACTCGTCACATCACTAATATGCACATGTAAGGCTCTGTCTCCCTTATTGTGGCCACGCCCACATCACTAATTACATTACATGTTGAAGTTCTATGTAACATTAGCAGATCACATGAGGCGTTCATAATCATTACTGTAACCTCTACAGATATGATGTAAGGATATCCTCAATGAAATACAGTTTATACCTTTAGATCATCTTCCTTGCTGGAAGAAGTGTTTGTTCAACTGGTATGATGTGTGAATTATGTCACTGTTCCTACCACCAGGATGGTAATACTGCTCTTCATTGGGCTGCAAGGGATGATAAGGCCAGCTGTGTAAGAGCACTCCTCTCCCATCCTGGCATTGATATCAACATCAAGAACAGTGAAAGACAAACAGCCATGATGGTCGCCAGGTACACATGCCTTGGTGTGTTCAATCAAGTGGTGAAGACATGCAATGAGTTTCCTGTTGATTCCTATGGAAAGGTTGTGTTGTGTGGAAATTCAGGAGCTGGAAAGAGTACATTGACTCAGGTAGGCTGTTTGGTGTATGGCCTGAGGACCAGAAATCAGGCACTACAGTAGTACTTCCTACTGTACATGTACATGTATATACTGGTAGCAATATACTCTGTAGGAGTGGGTTCAGAAACATATACATGAGCTGAACTAAACTATGTCCTATACTGTCTGATTAATTATTTGTTTACGTTGAATTTCTTCGAACCCTAGTATTACTATGTGATGTAATAATTGAAAGAATACTTTCCTAAAAAGGAATTATTTGCTTGTGGGACGCTCTGTAGTAACTACAAGGTCAGACTTGGCCTTAAATCACAAACATTGAAACTTCAGGTTCCAGACAGACAATTAAGCCTCATGCAAGCTGTACATAGTCCAGTATATATTCCAATGAACTGTACATGTACATGTATGTGTATTACTGGTCAGTACATCATTCACAGTGAGAAAATGAAAAACTTAAGTTAACTAATGTTTCAAATTGTGAATACTTACTGGTTGAAAAACTAGTGATTGGTGGATGTGGATGTTCATTTATTGGGTGTATACTGATGGTACAGCGTATGTTCAATCCTCAAACTGTGCTATACAAGCCATTGTGCAGAATGCCTTTTGATATGCACACGTGGTTAACCTTTAAGAGTTCTTCCCCATCAATATAATTTGTCCCTTGCTTTTAGTACCACTTGTTCTAATCTGAGAAGTTAAAATATCAACATTGTACTTGTTTTGGTAACTTATTTCTACAGCATGATGTCATGCAAATCTGTTAATAAATTGCCATACATGTGCCTACATATGCACCACCTATACAGCTCACACTGGAGGCTCGGAGGTCATGCGTGCATATGTGTACATGCATATGGATTGATGTGTTAGCTTGAATGCCAAGTAATATTTCCGTATTTTATTGAAGGCTATCGTCAACATTTCAAAGCCAATAACAACAACAACCCGTTTTGTAAAGGTGAGAATATTTTATAATGGTCACAGGTCTTCCCTGAGATGACTAAATGTGTCAGTTTGATTATTTGAATGGGTAGCTGCATATGCATGTAGTCCAAATTGATCTTTTCTTTGCTACGTTCTGCAATCATGTGTCTTCGTGGCTCAAGATTGTCATACCATCGTGGCGCATGCTCCCCACTAGACTCTGCCATCGATCTGTCCTGCTCGGAAGGCATTAACGCTTAATGTTTTGTTTTTATGCTCTAATGTTTGTGTACGTAATATATATTACATGTAGTTTGTTTTCTAGTTCTCATAAAAATGTAGCATGTGTCCAAATTTAATACCTTTTCAGAATTCTTGTATAATCTGGTACATATCTGTGGGACAATTCTGGTTTAAATTATCGATTGTATTTTTGGAAATGACTGTATGCCATGTGCAGTAGGGGACATGAAAATAGTGCTTTGATACAAATGCCAACACAATGAGAGTAAACATGAGTGATGTGGTTTCATCAATTGGGTATTGATATCGCATTGGATCTGATTGATGCATTCTGGCATGCACTTGCTCGAAAAAGATTATGTGTTTAGTCCCACTGTACTGTAGCTCTAGGAGGCATGCAACAATGCAATTTACTGTTTTGCACACAGAGTACACCATAATTCATACAAGTCAAGGTACACAAACACAACATTGGAAGTACTGGCGGAAATGGATTGGAACGAAATAATTTTAAGGAACGCGTTTCACAACGAAAGTATATGTGCTAATACAGCTTCTTTCTAGGAACATAAAACACAAAAGTGATCACTGAAGCGCAGCTAATGTACATGCTTACTATGTCAAAGCGTGGGATTTGAACGAAATGATATAAAACCTTTTTCATGTCCCTACTGTTCATTCTACTGCAAATAATTTGTCATATGGAGTTTAGTACATGTACTCTGTTAGATTCATGACATACTGTGGTGCTTGCTGTATACATGTTCCAGCGAATTTTAGTTCTAGTTCTTAATAAGGAAGGGTACAATGCCCCTACCATGGGTCTTCAGTACTGCTACTACATGTATGTATCAAAAAATTTGTCTATCCCATCACTAAACTCCTGTTTTGCCTTTTTGTATTCTTGTTGCATGTCCTTATGCTCATGCCAAACATTTTAGATTGGATTCAGATCTGGTGACTCTGCTGGTGTCCTCCACTAGTTCATCTTCCTTACCTGCAAACACATTTGTCTTCCTTCACTGAAAACCTCTTGTGCTACTTGTGACAAGTGTTAGGACCATTATTGTTATCGGCACTAGTATCTGTGTGTAGAGTGGAGCCTTCATGATCCCTTCAAAGGGTAGATACTTTCTTACCCCATCCCATACATGAAGATTCAGCTCTGGTGACTCTGCTGGTGTATCTGTGTGTAGAGTGGAGCCTTCATGAGCCCTTCAAAGGGTAGATACTTTCTTAACATGGAGTTGTCTTTGACTAATAAAAGAATGTGTACAAGTAAATAAAAACATTCTCTAACGAGAAAGTTGTTGGTATATAGGATTGACCAATGGTGGTGTAAAAAGCACAGAAATAAGAGTGACAGAAATTTGACTGGAAAATTGAAATAGACCTATATTTAGCCCATTACTCAGGTGTACTGTTTTAACGTGTGTGCTAAATATAGGCCTATTTCAATTATCCAGTCAAATTTCTGTCACTCTTGTTCTGTGCTTTTTACACCACCATTGGTCAATCCTAAATACCAACAACTTTCTCGTTAGAGAATGTTTGTATTTACTTATTTCATAAGTTTTTTCCTCTGTCGTAGTAGCGCTCTTTATACGTGGTCACAAATTCAATTTTCGAAGGGAGGGAGGTTACAAAATTTGATAATTGAAATCATAAGTATATGAGTTTTTAATGTCCCCTCTTCCTCTCCCCCAACCATGTCTCTGATCTCGGAGGTCTAGTTCCAGCCATGGGAGCCATGTGGGTGGTGGTGGCAGCGGCCAGGGTGGCAGCAGGTGAAGTGGGGGTGGGGGCACTGGTGCCAATATTGGTGCCGGTAGTAGGGCTGGTTCAGATAGCGGTGCTCCTGCTGCTTCTGCTGGCGGTGGGGCAGCTCTGCTGCTGCTGCTGGTGGCAGCTCTGCTGCTACTGCTGGTGGCGGACGGTAGGGGGGCAGCACTGCATCTAGCGGCCGTGGGGGCAGAGAGCCAGCAACTAAAATATCATTTTCTTCTAATTTCAATGCATTAACTTCCCGGATAGTTTTTAGCAATGACCCTGCTTTTGCTCTTCGTACACTCAGTGCTTTAGAAACCAATGCATCTGCACCAATCTTACTTACTGCTGCACGGGCAGATCTTGTAACAACCTTTTGAGCTAGTAATGGATGAAACTTACAAAAGGCATCTTTTACTTCCACTATCCCTAAGAATAGCTTTTTCAAGACCACCATTATACTCCATTAGTGCATGAGATTTGGGTTAATAGAAGGAGTAGCTATGACTACTGTACACAACAGTTGAGTTACCATGCATGCGAAGTGAATTGTTTTGTGCAGATCCCTTACATGTGTGCTGTACACATGTTGCATGCACATCTTCTTATAGCTTTTTAATGCTAGTGCAATACAACATGTGCATGCCATGACATACCTTTGGGTGATAGTGGTAGTTCGGTGATCCCTGCGCTACCGCGTCCTCTCGGCAGCACGTTTAGCCAATCGGACAGCGGGGTCATTCCAATACCGATTCCTTTCAGATGCCCTAATGGCAGCTGAATTGTCCTCGTATTTCTGGCTTTTAGCAGCGCACTTCTCCTCGAGGTCCTCTTGATATCGCTGCTTTTTAGCAGATTGCTTAGATTCAATATCTGGGTTGTAGCTGTTGCGTACAGCCCGAGCGGCCTTCTTTTCGGGATCGGCCTTGTAGCTGTTGCGTACAGAGGCCTTCTTCTTTTCGGGATCGGCCTTGTAGCTGTCGCGTACAGAGGCCTTCTTTTCGGGATCGGCCTTGTAGCTGTCGCGTACAGAGGCCTTCTTCTTTTCAGGATCGGCCTTATAGCTGTCGCGTACAGAGGCCTTCTGCTTTCGGGATCGGCCTTTTAGCTGTCGTGTACAGAGGCCTTATTCTTTCGGGATCGGCCTTGTAGCTGTCGCGTACAGAGGCCTTCTTCTTTTCGGGATCGGCCTTGTAGCTGTCGCGTACAGAGGCCTTTATTTTGGGATCGGCCTTGTAGCGCGCTCGGGCTTTAGCCTTGTGAATGCGTTTGAAGGTATTTAACTCGTTGCTTAGATCGCGAAGGCATTTAACTTCACTAGCCAAAGTATGGATTAAACTGCGCAAGTGCAGGTTGGAGTACTGCATAAATAACTTCATTAAACAATAATAAACATCTGCATTTAACTTCATACCAATTCCTATATAGAACTTGCTACCGCATTAGTTGTCAATATGACCTTAAGGGGCATCGTGCAGGTGAATTCCGAAGCGATGGGTGCTATTGCTGTTCTTCAAAACCGTTCGTAGCTCAAGTTATACCTTCCTAAGAAAGAAGACGACGACGACCAAGGATTTTTGTAGGACTGGGCACGAGAAACAAGAATTCGTTTGTTTCTCTAATAGCACACCATTTTATGACACGGAACAAACGTAGAACTGTGAGTTCTCGTTCCATCGCGACAAAGAGATAAGCAATCCGTTTCTCCGTTGTCCCTCCAGACACGAGTGAAGTTTTTTTAAATGATTTCATCAATCCTCAATCAATCCTATATTGAACCTGCTGCCGCAAGTTCAGATTTCTACAGCATGCATGTGAGACATTGGCTATTCCTTCTGCAACATGTATGCCTGTGGGATTCAAGTCGTACGGAAATTTGCCCGGTCCAAATGATATCTCTAAAGTTATGGTTTCTGTTCACCGCGTACCAAGCGAGTTTTATTCTTGTACTAGTGCTTCCCTAAAAATCCAGCTGAGTTGCACATCAGGCAACCCACAAGGCACACCGCTTCTCCACTGCAATTTGCATGACCAACGGCCACACATTCACAAAATGATACCTGATGCATGGCCCGCTTTCACAGGGTTCACGTAAGCATCTTAAAGTGTATATAGGATGTCCACAAATGGTTTTAATCTCTATAACTCTGCACCCATAATAGTTAATAATCTTATTAAAAGGTAATGCATTGCAATGATGAGGCCAATAATATTAGTGCAAACGAAATGTTAAGTACTTTAAATATTTATATTAACAAACTAAAATCAAGAACAATAATGTTAATTAACATAAACTAATAATCTGCAACAAACTGTATTATTCCAAAAGTAAATCAATAATTTCATTGTAACGTAAAATTCAAATCAACAAATCAAACTTGATAAACCTCACACAATCAAGAGGATTAGTAGTTTAATAACTCACTATTAAAATTAAGCTATTTGATTAGAGCAAATACCAGAGCTTTGCTTTCACGTTCAGGCTTTTTCAGGCCTGAGGGTGGAGTTTAACTTTCAAGTGGTGTATATGCGTAATTGTATTGCTGTTCTTGTTGTTTGTGATGTAACATTATTGTATTGTTGTATATGTATTTTATTCAATAATAATAATAATAAATATTAGTAATTGAAATATGTTTGTAATTGTATAATCACCAGTTTAATTAGACTTAATATAAGCCATTAAGGAATTATAGTTTAGTAACTCAGTATGTAAATAATTAATGATAACAGCAGCTAGAAAATTGCTACTAACCAAAGTGCATGTAGGTTACAAATAACTGAAAAATATTACTTTATAACCGTATGGGCTGGGGATTGTTGCTAATAACCCAACGTTCCTTTTAAGAGTTTGCTATTAAGCAAATTCTACTATGAGAAATTGTGAATTAGTCTATGAACAAATGTGATTTGAAGTACTTACAATGTATCACAATATCATTATCGCATTCTGAAATCCCACGAAACCATTAGCATCTATTAAATCATTAAAATCATGTGGAAAGAAATAGTACCATAGACAATTATTGAGTCAGTGTATGGATTATTTATTACTTGTGTAGCGCATCTTTGGAGTGCACGATGAGGTAGAACCTCTCACTGCTGGGATCATTCCCCATCAAGTTGACAGTCCTTACAGCAATATGATCATCTATGACTTGGCCGGACATCACCAATACTTCTCCAGCCACTCTGCATGTCTGGAGGCCATCTCCCTCACCAGTCCAGCCATCTTCCTTCTCCTGCAGGACCTAAGGCATGACCCTGAGGTCATGACTAAGGAGGTGCACTACTGGTCCACAATGATTGATGGCGTGTGCCACAAGTGTCCCCAGCAGTCATCAGTGATAGTAGTGGGCACACATGCTGACCTGCTAACACCAAGACAGCTGTCTCAGAAATTAACCCACCTGCGATCATGTGCTGAGGTGGCCATTAACCACCAAAAATTAGTAAGCATTTTAGCCTTGAATGTTGCGGCCACATATAGTGGAGAGATGGATCAGTTTAAGGACGAGCTGTGCAGAATAAATAAAGATGTAGTGCATATGTCTCCTTCCATTCCCATGATGTGTCACATGATGCTTGCCTTCTTGAAACAGAGGATACCTAATCTTGATGTGGATGCCATATCCCTCTCTGACCTTGTTGCTTATCTTGCAGCTGATCCGGATAAACTCATTGATCCTGATAGCACCAAAATTGTCCCAATTTTACAGACGTTGTCAGAGAAGGGTTTGATTCTCTTCATTCCATCTGAAGTGTCACTCAATAGCTGGATAGTCCTTCGCAAAGAGAGCATTCTCAAGAAGGTCAATGGAGCTTTGTTTGCTGATCCATCTCTCAAAGAGTATATTCATGTAGCTAGCAATACTGGGATAGTACCCAGAGCAGTTATTAAGAGAATATTCCCAGAATACAATGTTGAAATGATAACTCAGTTTATGATTCACTTTGAGTTGTGTCAAGTAGTAGAGTTATCCCAGGTTGATACAAACATGGCACCAGAAGGATCTCCCAGCTCAGACCTTGGTCCCCTCCTCTTCTTCCCAGCTCTCGTCAACGTTGAGAGGCCAAGTAGTGCCACAGTTCCCAATAATAGTTTCAGTTGGTCCATGATTGTCAAGTCTCCAGATCAGTTCTTCACCACACGCTGTCTTCATGTCCTTCTTCGTAGACTGCCGTCTAAGTTTGCTTTACCTGCAATCTGGGCCACACCCCTACACTCAAATCATTATAAATGTGATGTGTGGAGCAGGGGTATAAAATGGCTTAATGAGACAGGGGTGACCACCATTGTTGAGATGAGTGAGACATTCCAGTCCCTCTCGTTGGCAATGTTCTCCCCTGACAGAGAAAGCCATAAGTATGTAGCCTTTGCTCATGCCGTTCTTGCAGTCATTAAGACAGCCTCTCAGGAATTCTGTCCACACTTAGAGGTGTTGGAGCTCATCTCCTACCCATCTGAAGCCAGCTCAGACCACTCTGATGATGCAAAGGTACCATTAAAGAAGGCCCTTCCTGAAGGGGTGAAGCTTTCCTCATTAAAGAAGGCCCTTATTGAAGGAGATAAGCACATTACTGATGTGAATGGTGAGAAATATGTGGTGATGAAAATTTGGATGAAGATAGAGCCATATCTTCCATACCTTGTTGGAGGTGAGAGGTTGGTAGGTGTGATTATAAGTATTGACCTGTCTATTGTTTTACAGTAAATCCTCCTGTGGTTCCTTCCTCTTCTTCCTTGTCACCATCAGATCCAGTAGGCCAAACAGTTTCACAATTGAAAGGTTATTACGTTATTAGTATTAAGTTTTATTTCTGTTCTTAAAAATGATGAAGACAATACTCGAAACCCTAATTTAAGTCATGTATGGATGCGAGTGTAATATGTCTGAGTGCTTTAAAACTTTATTATCTTGCAGCACCATCGTCCCAGCTATTGTCGGGATTGACAAACCACGTTGAGACATTAGAAGGTCAGTACAACTGTTGTGCATGCAGGTCACTGTGCATGCTTAGTTGACATCATGATACATTATCATTGCCCCTTTTCATACTCCTTTGCTGCCATCTCTAAATGATAATGAGTTGCAATATTTGAAAAGTATAGTCATAAAAGGTTGTACCAATTTGTGATCTTCAGCCTGGTTTCTTATTGATACAGGGGGTGACTCCTCTGCTTCCATCTTTATGTGCAATCTAAAGGACCTGATGAATGATATTGCCTCCAAGATCCCTGCCAAGTGGAGGTCAGTTGGCATCCAGTTGGAACTTCCAAGTGGCACTCTTGACAGCATTAAAGAAGAGATGGCAGGAAAACCACGTGCATGTCTTGATTCATTTGAGCAAGTATTCACTACATGGGAGCGACAAGGCCCCAGTCCATACACCTGGAATACCATCATTGAGGTGTTAAGAAAACCAGCAGTTGGAGAGGTGGCTCTGGCAGATGAATTAGAAGTCCAACATTTGAAATCCACACAACCAACCCATGCCACACAGCACCCATCACGCATTCGTACTTGTTCAGACATGTAATTCTACAGTTTAATGAAGTTGAACTTTTATCTACCTGTAATTGAAGGAATCTGTTGTGATGAATGCATCTTTTTTTCTTTTCATTCTTAGTTGCTGCGTTCTTTAAATGTATATTCATGATTTTCAGTAGCTGTTATTGTTGCTATGTCCATTACACGTTTGCAAGCATTAAAATAATTATGTTATCAAAGGAGTTATGTAAGAGGAAGCTATGCATGGAGAATGGAGCTGATGTTAGGGTTTTTTGAAAGTCGATAATTTCTATGTTTTGTACAGTATCTCTGCTAGTCAACAGGATTTCTTATGCACCATATACAGTAAGGTACATGTACACCCATTAACTTTCTTGTTAGTGATTCAGAGCCAAGAGTGGTAGTGAAATTGATTATAAATTGCAATGCCTCTCGCTTTTGATCATGATCAGTTCATTCGAAGTGAACAGAATGCCAGGACAAGAAGGGAGAGAAGGCAGACAAAGCCCAAGGTTCCAAACAATAAGCTAAGAACAATTGATAGATGTTCCACAAAGAGAGATAGATCTACTATACAATCTACCAATTTGATTATTGGGCCACTCTGATCCTCATGGTCTAGGACATACTACCTATCTAATCACTACGGGTTGTGGAAACTCTGGCTACCATCATTGTGAGAGAGAGTTATGAATAGGTGAAGCAGCCACTCTTGGTCATCCATATTTATGTATTGCATGTTGTGTAGCCTTTAGTACTGTATGCATGTCACAATATTTGTAATATAATTATTACATCAAATGAATATGAAATAAATTTTCAATCCAAAATGAAACTGGTAAGAAACCTGTGAGAGAGTGCTTTGTGGGAGGTACAATATCTTAAGGGAAGGACCTGGGGAGGAGCAACCCTTCAATACTGAACATGTGCCAATCTCAACGATTCCTACTTCTCTGCAAGCAGCTGCTTGACCAGTTCTGTCTGGAAGCTCAGCAACTTAACTCTCTCCTTGTCCCTGCTGGCTGTTTTCTGATGGTGTGGGAAGGAACACAGCTATACAAAGTCACATGATAGGTGTGGGTGTGGTCCAGACTTCCATCTGAAGAGTTGTCAGATCATCTCTGCTAGACTTCAGTTCAGGTTTCATGTTGGCTGCTGACAGCTGCAGAAGTTCCCACTCCCTAGTGTTGCTCACCAGAGCCTTCACCGGCAGAGTGGCCTGGGCACCAAGCTGTGCTTCTCTAGGCAGGATTTGGAAGCTTTCATGTCCACCACCTGATCTGCTCGTGCACACATCTGGAGAGGGGAGGGGGTGGAAGAGAGGGAAGGAGAGGTGAGGGAAGGAGAGGTAAGGGAAGGAGAGGAGAGAGAATGAGAGGTGAATGAAGGAGAGGAGAGGGAAGGAGGGAGATGGAAGGGGAGGAGAGGGAGTAGGGAGATGGAAGGAGAGGAGAGGGAAAAAGAGGAGAGAGGAGAGGAGAGGGAAGGAGAGGAGAGGGAAGGAGAGGAGAGGGAAGGAGAGGAGAGGGAAGGAGATGAGAGGGAAGGAGAGGAGAGGGAAGGAGAGGAGAGAGAAGGAGAAAGATTACAAGCAAAATGGTAAATACAACAAATATATAAGGCACATAATCTATTCTTGACAACTCAGTGTTGAATCACCTCAGAGTTTAGGCCTACGAGAGCATCTCAGCTAAACATGACATCTAAGCTTCACCTGAGCCTCCTCCCCTTCCCGTTTACTTTGGAAGACTGTAACCTGGCCATTATATTATTTATCAACGTATGCTCAGTGGCTGATCAATGCTCAGAACTACTAAACAAACCAACTATTCCATTTACATATGTACACCTGCAGATACATGCGGTCTATATGCACACATGCACATGGTGTATATCCACACACATACTAAACACATACTACACACATACTACACACATACAATCAAGTAGACTTACCTTCTTGGAATGTTCAGCTGTGAGTTGAGCTGGTAATTGTATGATTTCACCGTCAGCCGTCTTCCTCCCCCTCCTCTCCCTCATTAGCCATTTTGTCCTTCAGCAGTGTCTAGGCATTCTGGTGTGTTGGGCATCCTATTCCCTCAGAGCCCCCTGGTGCTCCTGTGGCCACTTCATGTTCCAATTGCTGCCTCCCCTTCCTCAGACTGGCTAGCTCCTGGCTGCCCTCCAGAGATGACACACACACTGGCCGTGCTCTGCTTGGAGGGTGGCCAACTGGGCCAGGTCCTCAGTCTCTTTTCCATCTGGCTCTGAGCATATTGTCTGGGTGGGCGTGTCAATGGTGATATCACACTGAACAGGCAGCTGGAGATGATGGAAGAAGGAATGATCAAACAACACAACAGCCCATGTGTGGATGTGCCCCATGAATGTTATTGCACTTTAGAACTCCATGCAGCAAAGGTGTTCTAATAATTGCCCACTGCATTCGTACTATACTACATGTAGGCTTAACAAGTGGATGAAGTATGTGTAAGAGCTGTGAATAAAAGGAATGATAACAAATCTAAGCCCCTGTTCCCAATACCAAATGACATGCACTTCCTTTACACACATACATGTATACACCCAGAAGCACACACATACATACACAAGCACACAAATAAACAAACTCATGATCAGCTCAAACTTACTGTAGCCCAGGTAACATTCAGTTCCTCTCTCAACCACCTATACTCCTCCTTTGGCTGCTCACACTCCACACTCTGTTCCTGCAGTGTTCTGTTCCCCTTCAGGAGGTGTGTCTCCAGGTCATGTGACCGCTCCAGGCTAGCTGTGGTTTCTCCTAACTCCCTCATGTGACTCTTTAGATGCCCCGCCTCTTCTGATAGGCTGTGGCCCCTCCCATCAGACGACTCTCCAGAGAGATGATAGGAACACAACTATGTTACTGGCATTGCTGAGATAGACATTGTCTGGGGGATAGGGTTTGGTTGTCAGGAGGTGGAACTTGGTCACCATGGTTACTGTTGTCATGACACTTTACAAGAGCCTGCTTTGCTCCAACTGCTGGTCCCCAGTCTCATCTTCAACAATGAAGGGAGGTAGTCTGACTGGTCACTGTCAGAAGTGGTGGACACTCCCAATGCTCTGCACTGAGAGGAGTAGGGAGAGGACTGGGGACCTGAGGGATGGCCAATAAGCTTCTGGTGGGAGTGGGAATGGACTGGGGAGGAGGTTGGCAATATCTTGAGGAAGGCAATATTTTGAGGTAGCCTGGAAAGACTTTGTGTAAGTGAAATTAAAGAGGTACATCATGATAAGGTATCATGATGTACCTCTTTAATTTCACTTTCACAAAGTAACCATGGTGGGAGAGACCTTCCCTTGGATGGTCTAGGACTACTTCTTTGATGGAGCAACTTACAGGAATCAATCTATCATGTGGATCTGATCCTTTCCTTTCTTTCCTACTTTCACAAAGTAACCATGGTGGGAGAGACCTTCCCTTGGATGGTCTAGGACTACTTCTTTGATGGAGCAACTTACAGGAATCAATCTATCATGTGGATCTGATCCACATGATAGATTGATTCCTGTAAGTTGCCCCATCAAAGAAGTACTCCTAGACCATCCAAGGGAAGGTCTCTCCCACATCATAAGGGACACTAACACTTGGTGAGACAATTGTGGGATCACGGGGGACTGCCCCTAAGACTGCACCATGTTCTGGGGAGGAGGTAGACAGGCTGGGGAAGAGTGTAACATGTGAGTACAACGGTTGCTTGTCTATGACTTTGCCACGTTTCCTGCATTAATTGTGGGGGTAAATAGGCCTACTGTATACTTCGGCTTTACATCACCCGGTTCCCAGACTCAGTGAGACTACTTCTTCAAAAGCAACGCGTCGAAGATAGTCTCGTACCCAGACCATCCATGACGTAAGCGTTTATCGCTCGATAAACGTCATGGTGAGTCTGGGTACGAGACTATGTCGAAGACGATCTCAGGCCTCAGGCGGACGGTGGACATACATTATAAAAGTTCGCAGCGAAAAAGCAGCACGTGAGTTACGCGTTCGGAATTAATCTCGCAAGCCAAACATAATTCGTTTATCACATATATGTCTATCTATACTAATTAATTCCTGCATTAGGCCCGGAGGCCTCCAAGTGGCTACACTGAGCGCTGTCTACCTCCATAGAGATGTGCACTGACCTCATCCACCACCTCCATAGAGATGTGCACTGACCTCATCCACCACCTCCATAGAGATGTGCACTGACCTCATCCACCACCTCCATAGAGATGTGCACTGATCTCATCCACAGCCTCCCATGGCTGATCCCTCTCCACCTGTATGTGTGTGAGTGAGTTTGTATAAGTACAGTGTAGGTGTGTGTGTGTACATGTGGTGTGAGTGTAGGTTTTCAGGATGTACATGTATGGTTCACCATTGTGTATCAGACACATGTATAAAGCAGACCACACACATCATGTGACCACACCCCTTACCACTTGTTGCCCACAGTGGGATTATCCTCCTCCCCTAACCCTACACAGGCTCCTCCCACCCTGCCAGTGGAGTGGACCCAGGTGAGGGTGTTCCAAGGCCACAGGGATGGGGTGATGCAGGTGGCACACTCCAATTATGGTACACCAGAGATAGGGAGCACCTCTGTGGGTATGACTTCATCCCTGTTTCATTGCCTCTCTCACCTCCCCCCTCCCCTCTCCCTTCACTCTCTCTTTTTCTTAACCCTCTCCATTTGCAATCCTCCCTCCCATTTTTTATCTTCATTTCTCTCTTCCTTTCCTCCCCTTCTCCCTCCCTCCACACACTGTGTAGGTACCTCCCTCCTGTGTCCAGGCTGCCATGGCAACCTAGCCTTGCTGAGAAACAAATGGGGTAGTGTGTACGTATGGTCTGCAGTGCTGGTTGTGTATGTGTTGCAAATGTGTGGTATTGCGTTTTTGTGACTACAGTGTCTGTATATACATGTAAAGTAGACTTTTGTTCAAGTACACGAATCTGCATGATGTGTGTACTGTACACATGCAAGTAATTTAATATGTGATTTTGTGTGTGTGTGTGTGTGTGTGTATATGTATGTGCACGTGTGTGTGGCTACATTGAGATTCATCTGTGTTGCACACCTGTACACTCATACACTCACATACACATACACATACACATACACACACTCGCACAGCACCAGTGATGAGCTGTGATAGAGGGAGAGCAGGGGAAGGAGGTAAGGGAGGAGTGTGGGGACTAATGAGAATGCATGTAGTACAGGGTGGAGACACTTGTGTTAGGTACAGTGGGTTTGATAGAATGCTACAACTAAACACTCCTAATGTTTGCAACTGCAGATATATTCTCCATCTTTCAGCACATTTACAAATTTCAGGGCTGTTTAGGTCAGCATCGTATCAAACTTTGCTTTTTGCACCACCAATCCTACATCCTGATTATGTTACATGTACATGCACAGCAGCCGTTCACTCTTCCCCATGCCCATTTGTGACTGCAGAGCTGCGATTGGTACCAGAACACAGCTATGGGGAAGATTTGGTGTATGAGGTGACAGTGATGGCCATCCAAGAAGAGTGTGTGCAATATTAATGTGATCACCCAGACCTTCAAGTGAACACCTCTCACCTATGTTCAGCTCTTCCAATTACATCACCTCGGTGTTAGAAGAATGACCAACATGTAGCAACACCCTACAATCATCGAGGTATGCCCTTAAACATCTCTTTCCCATCTCCCCAACCCCTTCTCCCCACCTCTCCTTCCTCTTACCCACCCACCACCAGGCAGCTGGAGATGATGGAAGAAGGAATGATCAAACAACACAACAACCCATGTGTGGATGTGCCTCCATGATGTTATTGCACTTTAGAACTCCATGCAGCAAAGGTGTTCTAATAATTGCCCACTGCATTCGTACTATACTACATGTAGGCTTAACAAGTGGATGAGGTATGTGTAAGAGCTGTGAGTGTGTAAGGGTCTGGGGACCCTTATGTACTGACATAATTACGTAACGCGAAGAAGCTGCTCTTGGCGGGACGCTACAGCAGAAGGGAAAGAGCGATCCTTTTCCTCGGACCTCTTCGTAAAATGAGGGCCAAGAATACTATTGGACAATTTAGAAAGTGCATGCATGTTAAAGGACTATTTAAGCATGCAGTGTGTGTATGTGAATCTGGATGCGCCTACCTATATCAAGGTTATATACCCTACGGCCAGGGATATAGCGCAAGCCACGTATCGTCGCGCTCTATCAAAGCAAGGAGAACCTTCACATTTGGTGGCAGCGGTGGGATAAGACAGTCGTACGAAAGACGACGAAACCCAAAAAGCTGGTGAGCGCTTTATGTCAACACGGTCAGGACTTGTGTTCAGAGTAGAGACGACGATGGCGGAGAAGGAGGCAGTATCGATGAGCGACATCTTAAGGTTGCTCGTGGAGACCCAGCAGAGACAGGTCGAGGCGGAGCAGCGACGAGAGGAGGAGAGGAGACAGGAGCAACGACGAGAGGAGGAGAGGCGACAGGAGCAGCGACGAGAGGAGGAGAGGCGACAGGAGCAACGACGAGAGGAGGGTGAACGTATACGGCGAGAGGAAAGCGAGCGACAGTTAGAATTGATCTCTAAACTGGTGGAAAGAACGGAGGTACGGACGAGAAGAGGGCCGAGCGAGAAGGACGTGCAGCTCGTACGACTGACGGAGAAGGACGATATAGAGACTTACCTTACCACTTTCGAGCGGGTGATGGAAGCCTACGAAATTGACAAGTCAAGATGGGCTTTCAAGCTGGCTCCATACCTTAGTGGTAAGGCGCAGCAGGCGTATGCGTCCTTATCCGCAGAAGAGGCCGCACAGTACGAGAGCGTGAAGGAGGCAGTCTTCCACCGGTACGACATCAAGGAAGAGACCTATCGGCAGAGGTTTCGGTCTATGCAGAAGGGACCAGGAGAGACCTACCGAGAGCAGGCCAGCAAGCTAAACGACATGGCCAAGAAGTGGCTAAAAGGGTGCACCACTGTGGACGAACTGCTGGACGTTATCGTTAAGGAGCAGTTGGTCGACACCTTGCCACAAGCCCTCAAGGTGTGGGTAAGCGAGCGAGAGCCGAGCTCAAGCAAGGAAGCTGGAGAGCTGGCCGATAGCTACCTGCAGGCTCGAGGACTAGAAAGAGGAGGGGCCGGACGTGGAGAACACGGAGAAAGGCTATCACTGGACAGGGAACAGCAATGGCCTAGAAGAGAAAAGGTGGAAGAGGACTGGAAGAACCCCGGAGATCGAGGATACCTGAGGAAACAAGAGGAGAGCGGAAGAAGAGGACTCGGCAATGCCAGGTGCTATAACTGTAGCAAGACGGGCCACCTCTCGTGGAATTGCCCTGAGAAAGCGCTGTACAGTCACAGTCGGGGAAATGACATAACAAGACGGCAGACAGATCGAACAGTGCTACGTTCTGGATTTGTGGAGGGGAACAAGGTCGAGGACATTGTGCTGGACACAGGATGCTCAAGGACGATGATACGGAGAGACCTGGTTCCGACAACCAAGATACTGGACGATGCAGTCACGGTGCAATGTGCACACGGAGACACGGTGGCGTACCCTCTGGCAGTGGTGGAGCTCACGGTGGATGGTCTACCCCTGACAGTGGAAGCAGCCCTGTCCGACACTTTGCCAACGGCGGTACTACTCGGAAGAGACGTGCCCGAACTGAAGGAGCTGTTGGGTGGACGTAGGGCTAAAGAGCTTCACGACACGATAGGCAAGGATGAGGCAATGATGGTCACGACACGATATGGTGCAAGGAAGCGGAGGGAACTGCAGGAGAAACTTCAGGAGCAGGGCCAGGAGATGGAGATGGAGAAGCAGGCTCGGAGCGAGGCGGAAGCAGGAACACAGAACCAGGACGACGCGGAGAAGCCAAAGCAGGCAACAGAACTGGAGGCTGTTCTGGAGGGTGCTAAGACTGAGAAGCAGGATAAGGTACCAGAAGATCCGTGGAAGGATGGTCTGGATGATGAGCTGCTGGAAGGAGGACGAGTGCGACGGCGGATGACGAAAGCACAGAAACGCCAGGAACGGAGAAAATTTTGGCAACAAGGAAAAGGGAACCAGGATCTCAACTTTGGTGCGGCGGAACTACACCAGTTCCAGCACACTGACGAGAGCTTAGCCGAAATACGGCAGCTAGTGAAAGACGGACATCCTGGGTTCGTGGAGAAGGATTCCCTTATATATCGAGTAAAGGGACAGGAGGAAGAGGGGGAGAGGAAGAAACAGTTGGTCCTACCAAAGAAATGCAGAGAGGCGGTTCTCAAGATGGCCCACGAAATTCCGATGGCGGGACACCTGGGAAGATGCAGAACTACTAAGAGACTGCTGCAAAGGTTTTACTGGCCAAACATTTACCAAGACGTAGCCAACCTCTGCAGGAACTGTGCTAGGTGTCAGAAGGCCCACAACCGACGGGCACAGCCAGTTCCCCTTGTTCCACTACCGATCATGTCGGAGCCGTTCTCACGCATAGCCATGGACATTGTGGGACCTCTACCACGGAGCAGCAAGGGACACAAATGGCTCGATCGACTGAAGGAAGACAACGCGAGGCTCACAAGGTGGAGTTTGGCCCTGCAACCGTACCAGTTCACGGTGAAATATCGCCCGGGAAAACTTAACGGCAATGCAGATGCCCTATCGCGACAAGCCAGCTTGTCGCCGGAGGAAGGGTAGAGGAGTGTAAGGGTCTGGGGACCCTTATGTACTGACATAATTACGTAACGCGAAGAAGCTGCTCTTGGCGGGACGCTACAGCAGAAGGGAAAGAGCGATCCTTTTCCTCGGACCTCTTCGTAAAATGAGGGCCAAGAATACTATTGGACAATTTAGAAAGTGCATGCATGTTAAAGGACTATTTAAGCATGCAGTGTGTGTATGTGAATCTGGATGCGCCTACCTATATCAAGGTTATATACCCTACGGCCAGGGATATAGCGCAAGCCACGTATCGTCGCGCTCTATCAAAGCAAGGAGAACCTTCACAGAGTGAAAGGAAAGGATGACAAATCTAAGCCCTGTTCCCAATACCAAATGACATGCACTTCCTTTACACACACATACATGTATATACCCACACGCACACACATACATACACAAGCACACATATAAACAAACTCAAGATCAGCTCAAACTTACTGTTGCCCTGGTAACATTCAGTTCCTCTCTCAACCACCTATACTCCTCCTTTGGCTGCTCACACTCCACACTCTGTTCCTGCAGTGTTCTGTTCCCCTTCAGGAGGCATGTCTCCAGGTCATGTGACCGCTCCAGGCTAGCTCTGGCTTCTCCTAACTCCCTCACGTGACTCTTTAGATGCCCCGCCTCTTCCGATAGGCTGTGGCCCCTCCCATCAGACGACTCTCCAGAGAGATGATAGGAACACAACTATGTTACTGGCATTGCTGAGATAGACATTGTCTGGGGGGTAGGGTTTGGTTGTCAGGAGGTGGAACTTGGTCACCATGGTTACTGTTGTCATGGCACTTTGTAAGAGCCTGCTTTGCTCCAACTGCTGGTCCCCAGTCTCATCTTCAACAATGAAGGGAGGTAGTCTGACTGGTCACTGTCAGAAGTGGTGGACACTCCCAATGCTCTGCACTGAGAGGGGTAGGGAGAGGACTGGGGACCTGAGAGATGGCCAAAGAGCTTCTGGTGGGAGTGGGAATGGACTGGGGAGGAGGTAGGTAATATCTTGAGGAAGGCAATATCTTGAGGTAGCCTGGAAAGACTTGAAAGTGAAATTTAAGAGGTACATCATGATAAGGTATCATGATGTACCTCTTTAATTTCACTTTCACAAAGTAACCATGGTGGGAGAGACCTTCCCTTGGATGGTCTAGGACTACTTCTTCAATGGGACAACTTACTGGAATCAATCTATCATGTGGATCAAATCCACATGATAGATTGATTCCTGTAAGTTGCCCAATCTAAGAAGTAGTCCTAGACCATCCAAGGGAAAGGTCTCTCCCACATCATAAGGGACACTACCACTTGGTGAAACAATTGTGGGATCACGGGGGACTGCCCCTAAGACTGCACCATGCTCTGGGGAGGAGGTAGACAGGCTGGGGAAGAGTGTAACATTTGAAAGAAACGAGTACAACGAACTATCTATCCATGCACACGACTTACGGTTGCTTGTCTATGACTTTGCCCACGTTCCCTGCATATACAATTAAATAAAAACATTCTCTACGAGAAAGTTGGTGGGATATAGGATTTGAAGGCAATTGGTGGTGTAAAAAGCAAGGAAACAAGGTCTTATCAGAAGGGAAAATGTAATAGTCTTGGGTAATACTACCTCATTATATGACCTCAAAGATTTCACTCTGCTATTGCCACCTGGTATCACTCTTTCAACTATTGGCCATTTTGCAAAGGCTGTCGTTGGGGCAGATGGCAAAGTTATCAATCTGTGTGACCATGTGGTTTACACTGTAGAGAAACGATATTCAGTAAGAATTGTAATAGTTGTTTACAATTGTTTATATAAATTTCTCACTTTCAGCAAGAAACAGGAACTTTTTGTGGCTCATTTCAAGCCGAAATTGGAACCTTCTGTGTAATTCACCACATGGAGCCCATTGTGGATGCCCAACAGCAACTTGTCAACAGCTTCGATTGTCCTCTGCTTTTGAGGACAAACATAATTCACCTTGTTCCTGCAGCATGTCTGAAGCATGCAGTTTCTGTTGTTCATCAGTGTGATTCACGCTGCGGATGGATGGAAAAGGACCAACCTACACAAGTGGAAAGGGAACTGATTAGTGTGAACACAACAGTGTTCGAACACGAACACAACTGGAACAATAACAAATATTGCTTCAATGTATATTGTATGTCTAACGCTTTGTAAATAATCAGATGAGCAATAAAAACCATTCAAAACTATGACGCTGACGTATTGGGGGCGTATCGGGTACTGAGGCGTATTGTTGGCGTATTGAAGGCGTACACGCCGGCGATACACCACGTTTTGTACGCCAAATAATTTTGGCGGTACCCACCACCGGCGTATTTTTACTATTTTATCGCCGACGTAACGCTCGCGAAACCGGATCCGTATCGCATTCCAAATCCTGGCCGTGTAACAAAATAGGACGCGATTGAATCAATTCTTCTCTAGTTATTTTGCTATTTATACACATCTTTAGATACCGTAATTATGAAGTAATCTAATTATACAATACATAGTCGATTGTGTATCAGAGTATAACATCGATTATTTATATAAAAGCGAGTCCTCCATCCGATTCTGAAGCTAGTGGTGAAATTTTGATCGCTTAAAAGTGTTCCTGTCCCGAGTTATGCGTTGCCAAGAAGGAGAAGACGACCCGCCTCTTGTTCCGAGACTGGGTACGAGAACGGGCAGTACACTCTTGTTCTCTACAACCACGCGGTTCTGCGACATGAAACAAAAACGAAACTACTCATTTTTGACTTCTAGATCGATTGCTAAAACAAGCTACACGATCCGATCGTCGGGAGTACTAGTGTTGTTACAGACGGGTCGCGTTTTTTTAATGACATTCATAGTCGGGGTCAAATCCTATATGGAAGTTTCTAACGAAACTTCCGATAGTACTATATTTAGCACACAAACAACATACGCCCTAGAGATGTGCTAAATATAGGTCCGGAGCATTCAACACAATAGACCCCAACTCTGAAGAACCCACATGCTGTAAAATGATACTAGTATCAATGCAGGAGCAGAACTTACATATATATATACTGACCTTTCGTAATGTACCAGGTTGATGAATTGGCTTGTCGTGCTGCACAGATGTTCCTCCAAGATAGTGTTGCACTCCCATCGAGCGATATAGTGCTATGAGATCGTTTCCACACCTAAGAATACATGGATATGTAAATATTTAAAATAAAAAAAGGTTTGCAAACCTTTCAGAAAGGGAATAGCTACTTTCTGCAAATGCAAATCTGATGCTCTCCTGAATCGCAAAGCTATTAGCAATATCTTTGCTAGGGGCTTGCCTGTTACTGTAAATATTCCTGCATCGTATTAGTGAATTGTAGCTCTCACATCTTAGGATAAAAATTAAAATAAACGCAGAATTTTTACATGGAAATCCACAAACCTTTCGGTGTTATAACAAGATGAAGAAGCAAGTGGATTTTGGACTTCCTCCGTAAAGTAGGAAAATGCCTTGTACTAGTAGCAACAAAATTGTGAACAATGTTTTCATAATAACCCATACTCTCTGGATTGACTCTGTCACAGTAAGCGATTTTAAACACCTGCATGAAGTGTTATATAAAGTATTAGAAAATATTGTATAAATGCTCAGGTGCGCTTACCTTTGATAAAGCTAGCCACACTTCAATCTCAGCAGGAGCCAGGAATGGTGAAAGGACAAAGAGAGCCATCTGTGCCAGTGCCTTAAAATCCCTACCAACAGAAGACTTGTAATAGTTTGCAATGTTTCTTGAGATTCTACTGGTGAAGCCACATGATGGAAATGCAGACAAAAGAGCAGACAGCTGAGTGCGTTGTTTTTTTTTTGACAACTTAGCCATCATCGCCCGCAGAAGATACTTGTATGGTTCTAGAAGAAGTGTGTGTAAAACTTAAGTGGAGTACCCCTAGCAGAAATAAGAGGGATATAAAATACACTGAATGATAAGCATACCTATGAAGATACATTGGGAGGTGAAGAAGAGCATGCTGTTTCCGCAGATCTTGCTTCTGTATCTTTGTCCGAGCAGATTTTATACGCTGGATTTGAGATAGAGTTGTACTTTTTTGTCTCCTGCATCGAAGGTAGACCTAACATCAGCCTTGGAAAGCAATGTAAAACATATGAAAAAAAAAGCATGTACATGCACAAATTCCTTACATTGCATATTCTGCAGAACATATTAGAGGTGGCCCCATGTGACTGCACAACTGTGAAGCACAGAGAATTGTCACAGAGGAAGCACAAAATAGGTGCAACAGCTATCACATCACACTGCAGTAAAGCACAATGCCATCCTCAAGTGCTAAAAACTGTTTAACTAAAGGCTTAGCCATTTCCATCACTGGTGCTTGATTGGAACTACATATGAAATGAATGTTTTGCAGGTTTGCATTTTCCTTCTTAGGCAGCCCAGCAAGCTGGAAACACCAGGAATCAAATTTGTTCCATATTTTGGATTTGCTGCCACTTGTGTCATCAGTAAAAACCATAAGCGGCACCATAATGACTGGAATTCCACCATGCTCAATAGACTTTAACTTCATGGAATGAACAGAAGCCAATGTTGTGTATTCCTATGAAATGAACATTAACAGACTAAACTATGATCTGAAGTTGCATTTAATTAACTTACTTCCTCTGTAAGAGAATCCAGTGATGAACCATCCTTAAAGTTATAGATGTGTGTACGTGAAGCCCACTCTGAAAGTGGAGGTAGCATGGTTTCAATATCTTGAACAGAAACTTTGTGCATGGGGCCTAGTATATAGCAATTTAAGATATCCTGATGCCTGTGATGGTTTTCCAACAACTGTGCATTTGCAAACACACCCTCACAGCCATCCTGTAAACAAACATATTACTGTACTATATATGCCTGAAAGCGTATAACTTACATGACACAGAAATTGCTGTATATGATAAATGTGACGAACACCTCCATTCATTACAATGACAAAATCATTCAAAAACACATTCCCTATAGATGACTGTGCCATTGGAGCAAAAAATCGTTTATCTGTTTTCCATTGCAATCCATGAACATTTCCCTAGGTATTAAAAATGACATGTATTCATTATGCACTAATAACATGTTTTGTACACCTACCTATACTCAGATGAAATGATAGGATATCGTACAAGGTTGTTTACTATATCAGGATTGGCTAAACACATCTTGAGAGTATTGTAAATTGCATTGACATAAAAAGGAATGTTGTTGCTGGTTGAATGCTATGTAATATAGAAATGTGTTAAATTACTTTGGTATTAGTAGACTCCAAATGCTTACTTTAGTTGGACTAACAAACCCTGGAACTCGAAACTTCATACACGATGACACAGATGGCACAGAAGGATGCAAACATCTTAGAGTATAGAATACAAACTCTAAGTTTATTTGTTCCTGTTATATGTACATGTATACAGTGAATAATACAGGATATGATGCCATCTAAGTAGTGTTGAACTAACCATTGACCATGGACTGTGTGCTAATAGGTATGCCATTGCCGCCACATTGGACATAAATGGTTTGTAATTTCCTTTGCTGTCAATAGTGGACATCAGCCTCATGATTTCTTCATAAAGACATAATAAGAACGATTTGTATGTAAGTAGTATGGCATAACGAATGCAACGTATTGTTTACCTTCATCAGGATCCATTTCATCACTGCTTGCTGCCTCATTCAGTTGTTCAAACCCAGCATCGATACAAAGTGTGCTAGGGCCAGCAATGGTACTTTCGTAATCGCTATGTGACCGCAGGACGCTACTTGTGCACTGTGTATCTACAGCTCCGGGCGTGTATCAGCTTCATCAACAGGCGGGTCGGGGATGTTGTACAGAGACTCAGAGTAGTCACAGGCACTTGAAGATAGTTCTTCACAGACAATGTTAAAGAGGTGCTCTCTGGTCTTTAAATGCTTATTGTATTTCGATTTAAAGGTGAATCCTTTCTTGCACACAGTGCAGGTATACATCGATTTCGTCGCCATTTCAATTCTGTGACGTCGAAGGTCACGTGAGTGAGAGATGCCAAGGCGCCACGACCAAGGAGCCAAAGTGAGACTGCTGCTGTCACAGCCCTGCAATTTGGTGCATCACCATTACCAGTGCCAAGGAGAACTGAAGATGGCGAAGAAACTGCCTTCCGAATAAATGGCGGCTTAGTATTATACCTCGTATTATACAATACTCCTCTGTTCCAAGCGTACCCTGGATGTAAATAGGAGGCGTTACGCCTACGTAAAGATCACACCAGTTACAGTAGTGTAAATCATTAACGTAACACTTCTGTTACAATTCCGCCTCCTATACGCCATTATAAATGACGCCGTAACGCTGGCGTAGATAAAGATAATACGCCGGCTTTACGGTAACGTAAATTCCTGGCCGTGTACTGCAGTGTTAATAAACGATTTACAAATCCTACCATAACGCCTAGTGATCTAAAGGTGCCTATCACGCGAGTGACCATCAACATAAGCTTTGCATGCTCAACTTACATTCATCAGTGCTACTCCGCCATCATTATCATCATCATCATCGATATCATCATCAAGCACACTGTTCATCTCCTGCTCCGTACCTGCAAATTGGTATTGAGTTGTCAACTATATCACTCAGCAGTTGATAGTGAATACCAAGTGCGATGACTGTTCCTGAATATTATTTTTTGTCATTTGGCCACACTACGTCGCACTTGTCTCCAACCTTGCTGTAGCCAATCAACTTGACAGGAACGACACTGTTGGCGTTTTCGCCATCAAAAGAGACCAAGGCGTGAGTAGGCGCTAGGAGGAATGCTTGAATATTAGTTCAGGCTCTCCGATTGAATAAGATATAATACTAACCACGCCATCGGGCACTTTCTTTCCTCATTGACATTTTGCAAAGCGTGACCTGGGTCACGTGACACAATAAACGATTATCTTTTTACAATGAGCAAGCGGAAACGCAACGAATGGGTTTTTGGTATCAACGACATACCTGAGAGAACAAAACGTCGCTACTTCAATCACACTGTTAAGATGCAGGAGAGTCAACGGCATAATTTGGCACAAGAAGCGTGTAGTGGTGCCGCGATGGAACGAGGCAGAAACAGTTGTGTCCAGGATGAAAGTGATGATTCAAGCGACGTTAACTCAAGTGCAAGTTTGATCACCGATACAGGTGATAAAAGTAATGTAATTGATATTGTTCATTATAATTGCAATAGTGACTGTGATGACAATCATGGTGATGGTGGTAGTAGCTATGAAGTTGGGAATAGTGAAGACAGTGGTGATGGTCACAGTGGTGATGGTCACAGTGGAGACAGTGATAGTGATGGTCACAGTGGTGATGGTCTCTATGGTGATGGTCACAGTGGAGACAGTGGTGATGGTCTCAGTGGTGATGGTCTCAGTGGTGATGGTCTCAGTGGAGACAGTGATAGTGATGATATTGGTGATGATGGTGACAATGATGATGTTCATGCATATGGTGATGGTGATTGTAATAGTGATGACTATGATGATGATGGTGATAGTGCTGCTGCTGATGATGATGAGGAGGAGGATGATGATGATGATGATGATGATGATGATGATGATGATGATGATGATGATGATGATGATGATGATGACCATGATGATAATGGTGGCAGTGATGTCAATGAAAGACTTGTACAGTTCATGTATAAATCTCAGATTCCTCTTTATCCAAGCTCAGCAAGTACACTTTTTGATTATCAACTTGCCTTGCTTCAGTTTTCTTTGAAGCATTGCCTCACCAAAAAGGCATTTTCCGATTTACTTAAACTAGTTCCTTTGTTTTTTCCTCACAAACATAAAGCAATATCATCCTATTTTAAGCATAAAACGTTTTGGAAACCTTTATTAAATGAATCACAACTGATTAGAAAACACAAGTATTGCACTGTATGTCACCACCTGATGGTGGACACAGACAATGAGGTATGTCCCAATGGTTGTGATGCTGATTTTGAAAATTTTGTCATGTGTGACCTCGGACTTCAGATAAAAATCATAATGGAAGGTATGTTAATTATTTAGCAGTGCATGCATTGTAATTTCAGCTAAATATATAGATTTGGCCACTTGGAAGGCGCTGCAGTTACGGTTTTCACATGATGGAACACTCTCTGACATATATGGTGGTGATAAATACAAAGAACATATGAAGGAAGGAGGATTCTTGACATATCCTGCAAATATATCATTTTGCATGAACACTGATGGTGTACGAGTGTTTAAATCATCAAAGTACTCAGCATGGCCGCTGTGGCTAGTCATAAATGAGTTACCTCCAAAAATGAGGTAACTGTTCAAATTTTCCCTTACTGTACTGCCATCATTTGCATTAATTTATATTCAGGTTCTCAAAAAGAAACATGATTTTAGTAGGAGTGTGGTTTTCCAAGCAACAACCTACAATGTCTACCTACTTAAAACCATTCATTGACCAGCTCAATCAGTTATATCATGAAGGTAGGTCAATCTATATGTTTTTTTTAATGTGTTCACTATTTGAGTTTATACAGGAATAGAAATAAGGACGCCTAATGGAAGAATGTTCAGTCATGCTATATTGCTAACATGCTCTGTGGATTTGCCAGCAAAATCTAAGATTTGCAACTGTCTGCAATACAATGGTTATTATGGCTGTTGTACTTGTGACTGTATAGGAACTGCAGTTGGTCGCAAGTTGTGCTGGCCTTATGAAGAATCACCGTCGAATTATCGCACTCATGCATCAGTACTTGCCTGTGCTAAACAAGCCATTCAGTTAAATACACCAGTGTGAGTTTAAAAATATAAGTTTATTTTATATAACAGTGCTTGTCTGTTTCAAGGTCTGTGGCATCAAAGGCATTCCCATACTTTCATTGCTACCTTACTTTGACCTGGTTTATGGGATTGTTCTTGATGATTTGCACTGTATTGATCTTGGTGTTGTCAAGGCTCTACTGCTTCTTTGGTTTGATAAGTCACACAGAAATGAACCATACAGCCTTTATTCCCAAGTAAGGAAATTATGTTATACATATTTTAAAATAAATATTTACATTCCGTCATATTGTAAGATGCAAACATGTAACAAGAGACTTCTATCAATTTCTGTGCCAAACACAATTTCAAGATCACCCACTTCATTAGAGAATGTAGCATGTTGGAAAGGTACATGCACTGCAAGATTTCCAATATGCATCGAATTGTACTTTTCATCTCACAGGGTCAGAGTTACAGTCATGGTTACTATATTACTCAATACCTGTACTACAGGGCATAATGCTGCCAAATTATTTTGAGCACTATTCACTTTTGGTAGCCAGTATTCATATTCTATTGAGTGAATCAATTTCTAATTCTGAACTACAGTTAGCTGATGCTCTTCTTCAACAATTCTATGCTGAATATCAAAATATGTATGGTATGATCTTTGTGTGTGCATTTACATTTAATGTGACTGATGTAAGATAATATATGTAGGTATTTCAGCTGTGACAATGAATGTGCACCTTCTTAGCCACCTTGTGTATTATGTGAGAGCTTGGGGGCCTTTATGGACAATGTCCTGTTTTGCCTTTGAAAGTCTAAATGGAGAACTGAGGAAACATTTCCATGGCACAAGGAACATGTCTGTGGAGGTATTATTATTTATAAAGATTTGAACTGCCATAAGTTTACTTTCTTATTACTCATATAGCTCATCTATACATTTACATTGTCCCAGCTTATTTCAAAAGTAAAGTCATGTTGTGCATCAAATAATGTGGAGTGAGCAGAATTATATATACAATAGCTTAGAACCTGCATGACATTAACTGTTGTAATTTGCAGACATTCAAATGGACCTAACATATATCCTGGCCCCATTGGAAAACCAGCAATTGGGGTCTTAACAGAAGGAAGGCTTCACCAAATATATTCCATGGCTGGAAATGTACATGAAGTATCTACTGTTGAGGCATATTGCAGAGCTCGAAGTGAGCATGATGTATTCCACTCAGCATTGTACTCTAGAGCTACAAAGCAAAACAACTGCACAGTGTGTTACAAAACGGGTGTGACAGGTTCATTGCAAGTTGGAGAAATATACTGCTTTGCTTGCATTAAGTCGAATGAGAGGCAGAAAATTTATGCAATTATCACACCTTTTGACAGTACAACAGATTTTCGTTTCACAAGTTCACAAGATGTAAATTCATATTTGGAGCAGAGAATTATTCCGATCCACAGGCCAGCTGTCAGAAGAGAAGAATATGTTGACATATGTGAAATATCAAAGTGCATACCAATTCATTTCCAAGGACAATGGTTTGTGTGTGTCTTTGCTAATACACTTCATTGTGTATTAGATTAATTTTTTTCTTACCTGATGTGCTAGCTGCTACAGAAATGTCATTTTTATTTTTTGAGAAGTGTACTAAGTGCAATGGGCTATTCCATTATTTAATTATACACCCTACAGATGACAATAAATGGTGTCCAGGGGGGTATAGGGAATATGTCACGGGGGTGGTCATTTAAATGCCTGTCCCGCGGGGGGGGGGGGGGGGGTTAGAAGGCATAATAGAAGCTTGTCCAGGGGGGAGTGGAACATCATAGAAGATTGTCCAGGGGGGTGGGGCAAAACAGAAGCTCGTCCAGGGGGCATTTACAAGTCTGTCCCTGGGAGTAGAGGTATAATACAAGCTTGTCCAGGGGTGTTTTTATAAATTGTCCCGGGGGTATACGTTTGCAATTATTGTCATCTGTAGGGCTGTACGGTTAAATAATGGAATAGCCCAATGAAAATTTGTACTTCTGTATACCGGTGTAAGTAAAATATTATACTTAGCACTGGATTTTATATAACCAATTAAAAAGGGCAAGCTATGGTTTTATTTAGCAATAACGAAGTGATTGTGCGAGAATTCGAGCGCAATTGCGCGAATGACAGCACTGGAAACGAGAACGCTAAATCAATTGCTCGTAGTCGCGCGGATTTACGCGCAATTGATCTCGCGTTCTCGTTCCCAACCCTACCATTCGCGCTATATTGCTCGAGTTCTCGCACAATCGCTTCATTCCACGCCGATCCGCGCGAGATCGCGTAAAAATTTTTTCCCGGGCTTCACATAACTTCAAGTATTGTTTGAACACCTCCACCGCTTCTTCTTCCTTCTGTCGGTCATTCACACTATAATTAATTAGAAATAGCTTCATCATAGTATCTGTAAGGGGGAATACAAAAACATTATTACATATTTGTAACATCATGGTACTTAAATAGTAATTACCAGCTGTAAGGTTTAATTCATTTGGAACAAAAAACTCCTTCAAAATTCCTGAACATGACTTCATCGCTTCCATGACTCCTAATGTGCTCAATCCACTCATTATCTGCTCTATTTCCGCAATACTTTTCAATACACAATGATGCAAGCACATCATGTTGAGCACTTCATCTCTGTTAGCCATTGTTAGCCTTACGTAAACCCCACATTCTGATAATGCATCACTGTGCATGTCAATGAACTTGGCTAAACCCTCTTCATCTGAAATACTGTGCAACTGATTAAAAAAATTCTCATTATGAATTACATTTGAGAAACGCAATGTATCATCTTGCCTTTTCACACAAATCTTTCACTGATGCATCTGAAACAAACTGTACACTACACTTGATTTCCGATATCTCTGTTCCACACATATACATGTACACTGGATGGGCGATGAACCTACATGCACTAACACCATAAATTAAGGAAATAGCCATTAGTTGACCGATTTTGTGATAAGTATTGTCCTATCATAAGAAGACAAGTTATGACAGTATGGGTATAATGCAACAAAACAATTACCTTTAGAGCAAACCAATTGTGTTTGACTGTGCCGGTGGATTCAAAATAAGAATATCTCACTTCTTTAAACACAAGTGTGAAAAACTCTCTAAACAACCCTCCTGCATCCACCCCTTGTTCCTCAGCAAATTCAATCTATAAAATGTCAATCACACAAAGATTTAAATTAAAAAAACACTGTAGAGTAAAATGAAATGTCAAAACATAATGAAAACTACTCCAGCAGAACAGAATTTTAACAGTTCTTAAAATGAAAATTTGAATGACACATTATTGAACAGTTCTCTCACGCACGACGCATACATTTGCATGCAATAACACAATTCATACCACTAGCTTCTTTTGGGGTGAAAATGAAGGTATTGCCAATAACTTAAAAGCATCTTCGAGAATACAGTGTCTTCTAACTGTGTAACAATATTCATCATTGTGGTCAATCATGCTTGATAGGTTGTGAATTATGTCTGCAAGGCTATTCAAAGAAAGTACAATTGATTCTTGGTTTCGCAAAAATGTATTCTTACTTGATATTTTCACTGTTCCTTTCAGCACAGTGTTCATCAACATCCTCAACATCCTCCTGCAAATTAATATATTGCATAGTTCACAGTACTAGCTCTTCAATTGGCTATCAGTGAACAGTGTCAGGATGCAAAATTTGCATTTGCCCCCCCCCCCCCCCCCCCCCCCCCCCCCCCCCAAAAAAAATAAATAAATTGTGAAATGAATCATCCCATAACTGTTGCACATGGTCAATGTAAACATCTATGTCTCTCTGATTCGAGTACAATTACTGCTTACATAAGACTCAGGTGCAGTTCTAGGCACTAGTGCTGACTGCCTTGCATCACTTCTCCTTTTGATGAATGAAAATGAAAAGAATGTTCAACATACAGTATATTGCAAAAGAAAACTTACTGATCAGAGTTTGGTCTCATGACTGCATTTAGCTAAAACAAATGTATTACAGCATATGTAAACTTTTCAAAGTAGACACAATTTCATTGCACATCCAGTTATGGACACTGGACACATTTTTATCATCTGCAGCTATGTCTACTTGAATCACAAAAAGCCATTAAACTGGACTGTGATCCAAATATACATGCACATATATGGTATGGTTAGTGTAGAGTGCATGGTTACTTTAGTGCTTATTAACCGATTAACGCCGGAATATTTTTTGTTTATCTGCAGTAGAATTGTCCAAAATCAACTAAATGAGGCAGCAGAGGAATGTTTGGTAGCAGGAAAGGGGGTTTCAACAATATTAAATGCAGCCGTGAACATGAATAACTTTTATTGGTATAATGTTTCGAAGAATTCTTCTGTAACGATAAACACATATTTGACGCAGATATGCGTCTCTCGGCGTTAATCGGTTAATTGTAAGAAAAATTTAATTGTATCAATATGGCCTGTCCTAATTGCTTTGTTGGTTTTAAACTTAAAGTGAATTATGTATATGAATGCTGATACAACCACACCCACCTCGTATTGTTCATCTACCTCAACAGCTTCAGATTTAGCTTCAGAGGTTAACCTTAAGAACAAAAATAAGCAATAAACCAGTTTTATTTAAATGCATAACTTACTTTACAGAACACACTACTACATGACTTGCAAATTCATGTCTGGCTACTAACTCATTGCAGGTCAAACATTGCTGCAGATGAAGAGGCTAAAGAATGGGACATTACATGTGGAATAAAACAATGCATGAAGTGTATACCTTTGCATTTTGGCGATTAAAAGGGATGCTTCTTTGAAGTGGTCGTACATAAACTTTTGCTCCTCCTACAACATTCCTAATATACTGTGTGGTGTATCCTCCAGGAGGGCACTCAATTAGTATAAGCTCATTAGATCCTTTTGCCTTCACTAATAAGTCATATCCACCCTGCGTTCTCAAGACTGGGGTACTCACTGAACAGAGTATCATCTAAGTCAGCTGGATCATTAGTAACAAGTAATGGGAATCGCTTTTCTCCAAGGCCAGAAATTGAAAGGTTTGTTTTATCGACAACAGATGGAACTTCATTGCATTTGACGTCATGCAGACAGACAAATGTATGTGTCCATGCTTTATCTCGTTTCTTATCTCGATGAGAGGAATGTCGGCTGCGTTTTCGAGTGAACATAGAGTTTAACAACTCATTACTATATCCTTGTGACATTAATGGGGTAAGTCCCTGACTACTAGATTGATGTGCAGACTGATCCAAGTACGGTGGGAGTGCAGGCGGATGAAGTGACCTAGAAGGTTGTTGTTGTGTACTTTGGATAGATTGAATTGCTGAAGTGGATTGCCGATTAGAATATGATGACTGTGTCTGTGGTTGTATTAACTGGTTTGCTGAAGTGGATTGCCGATTAGAATATGATGACTGTGGTGGTTGTATTAACTGGTTTGCTGAAGTGGATTGCTGATTAGAATATGATGACTGTGACTGTGGTTGTATTAACTGGTTTGAAGAAGTGGACTGCGGAGTTGGTTGATTTGAATATGGAATGGACTGATTGTAAGGACGGTTGACACCAGATAAAGTGGAGCGACCAGGGTGGGATTGTGCAGTCTGTGAAAAAGCAGCCACCAAAGTCTGAGCAGAAAGTTTTGTAATCTGTTTCTTTATCTACATACTGTTATCTTTTATTTGTTTGTTTATTATTTAATTGCAAGGATAACTAGCCTTTTCTTATCAAGAATAATTTTTAACCACCACAATCAACTATAAGCATTATGATATATGTAATTTTAAAATCAAGGCATGTGTACACACATTCTACTAGCTGTCACAATAGATACACACTAATCAACTTTGCTTATCTTTGAAACAAACAGCCCTACAGAAAGCCTGCTTTACATAAAGTGCACAATAGAGGACTTGCATTGACGTCACGTGCATCTTGTAATGTTAACCTACGTATCTTACATCATATTTATATTGCTATACATGATTAATATATATGCACCAAATGACGCCTTCTTTTCATTTCTGTCCAATTATTGTTTATCTTGCACACATACAGCAAACGTTTATAAGTGATGTAAGGCACGTGACGTCACTGCAAGTCCTCTACAGTGATGCTGACTTTAGAGACAAATGATGGTACGCTGAATGCGTCAATCAATGAATGAAGTATATAAAGTACTTTGTACTGAATCATACAACATGAGTTCACCATGCTAGAAGAACTCTCAAAAATGCTCACTCATTGAGCAGCAATGGCACAGATAGATGCCTATCAATGCAAAACTTAAACTTTCTTACCCACATTGGTAAGTCAGGCATCATAAGATGTGTAGCATTAGAAAACAAGCCCCTAAACCTAGCCTAGTCTCCAGGCCCTATGTTATGGGAGCAAAAAACTAGGGCCTGGAAGACACTGCCATGGTCCTAGCACGCATGCGCTAGCCATTACCAAGAAATTTTGTAATCATATACTTATTATGGAAACAATTCCGCATACTAACTCATTCCCAGCACTGGCGTTTCCTCGTCCTAGACCTTTGTATGTATATAGCCCATAGATTAGTAATGGTACAAGCGTGTATTGGCACACAAATCAGCAGAAATAGTGCATTTGTGCAAGAGATAAAATGGGCGAGATCGTGCAGAAGCAAATTCTTGCGCATTCGTACATTAAATTGATTCATAAGGAGTTATTTTATTTTTTTACCAAACTACTGAATATTATGAGAATACACATTTAGAGGTTTACTTGTAATGTGCTGGGTAAAATACTCAAGTTTGGATTCTGCTAATATTATTGGTACCAATTGCAACACTCCCACTATGTTGCTGCTTTCAGCAAACACTAGCAAACATGACAGATCCCATGGTTGTGGTGGAGAAAACTATATGTGTTGAAGTACTAAATCTAGTATCCGCCATCACCATTGTAGCTGTTCAAGTATTTTGAGAGCATATTTAACATCAAGCTAATTTCAACCTTGTGCTTCTGTTCTTTTGGACTGTCTTTTTAAAATTATGTACAAGGACACCTGTTGAAATTTTTTCCCTTTATATCTAGACTATTTTTGTGGTGATTTGAAATTGTATTCGATTTTTTGTCATTAAATCACTTACTAATTCATGATAATATTTATTGGTAGAATGTTGTGGGCTGCTTTATCAACAATAAATGTGACCAGACCAGCCAATGGACCTAAAGTAGCTTATCAGGTCACTAACAAAAAAGGAGTAACACTGCATGTCCTAATTTGATTTGATTTTGATGACCAAAAATTAGCTGCAGAAGTATATCAATGCATGGATCCTCATATGAAAATCTCAGATGAAAAAACATATAAATGTTTTTAATCTGTTCCTGGGATCTGTCTTATTCCTATTCATCGTTGAAAATCCTCTTTCCACATTTACCCCACACCCTACTTTTTTCAACATTTCTAGAAATAAAATGGTGCTCATGCAAACAAGATTTTGATAAAAGGGGGGCAGCAGCGCTTGAGTATGACAATACGTAGTTGGGCGTTGCAAGCCCTTTGTGTTATGTAATATTGTCAATGCTTTTCAGGCTGATGATGTGATAACACACCATGAAATAAATAAAAAAGGAAGAACAGCTACTTATCATTATATCTCATCAGCCGCTACAAAGGGTTATAATGACGCAATCCCAGGTGCAGCTCTTGGTACACATGTAGGCTTGCAACCCGACCTTCACCTGGGCGGGCCACGCCCAACTTGACAATACAACTAGCCTTTTTTTGGGGTGAGGCTGACAGGGCTGTAGGCAGGGGTGTTTGGGTACAACTATGTGTACTTCATGATGATCATTACCATACTTGGTAGTTGTCAGCCTCCCCCCCCCCCCCCAAAACACCCCCTGCGGCTTGCATGCAGTAAAGTGGAAACCATCACACTTGAGCATATAATTTTTGGGTGATGTAATTTTCTTTACTTGAATTTATTTCAATAACAGAAAGCTAAAATGCTAATCTGAAATGACACAATTAGTGCACAACTATCTAGTAATGTATGTTGAAAGTAAAAAAGCATCACGTGATTATTTAATTTTGTTATTAATTCTTGTATTGACCCCAGTGCTAAAACACTTGTTAGCTGAATTTCTCCCCTTGTTGGTAATGAATCGTAACCAAATCTGCAGTGTATCTATGTACCATGTCGTTACATCGTTTGGTCACGTCGATTTTCAAGTCCGGTAAATAGCCATGGTTCTATCCACATAGAAGTGCGTTTTTAGTTGCTAAAACCTTAGCGATGCCGTTTTGTGTGGCACTCTTACTAGGCTGAAAGAATTGGTTTGCGGGTTGATACATGTTTGGTCTATTGAAAAACAGCTCTGTCGAGGCAATAGCCCCTACTTTGCCGCTGAAAATGTGTTGTGAAACACGAATGGCTAAAAACAGCTGCCATGTCTGCTTTTTTTCAATGAATTTCATAGAAAACGTGACATTTTCCCTAGTAATTATTAAAATTAACGCTGTTGATCGATCGAAGTTGTCATTAGAAAGTGCGAAAATGGTTCTTTTCAGAACCAACCTAGCGATGCTGCCTCTTCCAGCCACGCGCAAATAAATTGTTCTGCAGGGTTCCCTCTCGGTTTACGACATGTTGTGAGATCTTTCCACGTTGAGGCAGGTTGGTTCTGAAAAGAACACTGCAGTGTAGGAACACGCACACTGCAGTGTAGGGGCACGCGACTCGATCATATGTCAAATAGCTGCAACGTGAAATACGTCACTGGCGCTTACATGTTGTCAAATTGTGAACCAAGTTTTAGACGTCCAATATCGCTGCGAAAGCGACAATTCCCACCTCTCGCATAATCGTTACTTTCCTTTACAAGCTACAACTCTACCATGTGAATTCAAATGATCTAAATTGTTTCCATAAAACGCAGGGTAAAATGAACATCTAAACGCCTACGTGTATATGCTGTATATCTGTAAATTCAACCAATGCAACTAACTTGAGGTGGTGTCACCTGACAAGCAGCAGGCTGCTGCATCTGAGCTGACTCGGGCTGCTGAGGTGAAATAAAGCCTGTGTACGTGATAGAAGTAACAATGTTAAAATAAGTATGCACGGGCTGAAAGCTTGCCTTGGCCGAATTCCTGCAATATCCTGTCGCGTGCTTCAGACAAGATGGCCTGCAATGCGTCCCTGCCATCTATGCCCGCCATTCGATCTGATCAATGCCACGTGTACACAGCCAAATCTTAGATTCCGTACCAGAAATGACTCATATTTGGATCATGTATGATACTTTCTGTACCAAATCTGTTGTTACAATTTGGAACATATACGTTTAGCACGACATGTGTACCAATATGTACTATCAGTTTGGTACGCATAAGTATGCATACTGTCTCAAATATGTTTCATTATGGAACAGAAAGGTATCATGTATGATAAATGTAATGAAGCCATTTATTTGACTATGCATGTTTCTTCATTGATCACTTTCATAATGCAATACAGCTTAAACACAGAAAATGTTGTAACAATAGTAAGGATTGTCCCAGTCATGAATGTAAGTCAACTTGGTAGACACCAACTGCTCCCTCTCAACACTCAGCGTTGTGGCCACCTCAGAAAAAGTACATGAGTCTGTACACTCATGTACAATGTTGACAGGCCTTTGAATATCTGCACTAGGCACTATAAACAATTTTCTGGTCAGCTCCAGTATTGGACAGTCAAATGCATTGTGCAGCTGCTCTCCATCAATAGACTGCAGTGGCAGCAAGCCTTGCAGAACACAGTAGGTAGCTCCATTTGATGCCCTGAACACTGCTGATAATGATGCATACTTCACCTGAAAATTGTTATATTACATAGGATAAAGTGAAATATTGTACAGTACTGCATGTGCGTATTCTTACCTGCTCAACAGGTACACTTAGTTCGACATAATCGCCACAATTCACTAAGCAGCGAACTTGTGACATTACTGCTCTGTATGCAGTGACCCGTTGAGTAAGATCAAGAGGAGACATAAACTCATACGGAGTTTGTAATTGCATTAGGCTCTCAATTGATTGGACACCTTGGTTCCTTGGACCAGAATGAAGTGTGAGGTGTTGTAGAGTGGTGGCCGAGTGCTGAATTGCCTACAGTGCAAGTTACATATTGATTTTACAAAAATAAATCTTTAACCAAACCTTTCGAGCTGCTCCTGGTTGGTAGATACCCCTGTCACCATTTAACTGTTGAAATGAAATACCAGACAGTGCATGCTGTACTACTGAAGAAGATAGAATCTCCTGCACCCCAACTGCACACCTGAAATTATTTTTCATAACTACAGATTCTGAAGTGATAAACTAACCTTTTGTTGTCACTGAAATGTGTGCAATGACTTAAGTACCTCAGATGTTGCAACCGGCTGAAATGAATAGCAATATCTCTGCTTGGTGCTTTCCTATTACTGAAAATGTTGAAAGTTCTAACTTGAGAATTGAATGACTCAAAGCTGTGCAAAACACAAAAATTAAAAATTAAGCAGTTCATAACTCATTATTCAATGCATTACCGCTCTGCGTTAAATTCAGAAGTTGGACCAAAGTCATCCATACATTCTACTATATGCAGAATAAGATGTGTCTTTTGCTTTTGCAGAAATTTTGGAATGTGTGTTTTGATTTTATTCACAAAATCTTGGCACCTTTGCTGTAAATAATCCTTAGCAGAAGGGGCATAGGATTCACAATAGCACATACGAAACACCTATACAAGTAAAGTGAATGCAAATCATCAACTATTACTAACTTACTTTACAAAAACTCAATAGCACATTCATCTGTCCTTCATTTAGATACGGCCCGATTATGAAAGGGGCCATTTGGGCCCATGCTTTAAAGTCTCTTCCGAGAAATGAATTGTAATAAACACACACATTGCCATACAGCTTCACTTTGAAACCGGATGTGTTGAATGCTCTTAGACGCGCAAGTATTTCACACTTTTGTCTTGCAGACATTAGTGGCATCTGCTCTTTAAGAAGGTACTTACACATTCCATATGACATCACATGGAGATCCTCCACTGGTGTGCTCCTGTAAGATTATAAAAACATAACATATAAATGAAATTAACATTTCAAAAAGACGTTACTGATATAAATCAACCATGGGAAGATTTTGTAGTAATGTGTTGTAATCCTCCATTAACCCATACTGTGTCCTCAAAGTAGCTTTTGCTACTTCAGTCGGTTGAGAACTGATCTTTGCCATTTGCTGCAAGGACACTTCTCGTGTTCTCTTAGCACAAATTAGTGATGGGTCTTGTGTCCGATCAACCTTTTAGAGTGGAAGTGCTAATCAAGGCATGCTCAGCTATACATACTCTTACCTCACATATTCTACAATATTTGTTGGCAGCTCCACGAAGGTGATTCAAAAGCTCTGAACTCATAGGATTGTCTGCCACAATACAAATCAGTGGAGCCACCACCAGCACCATCTGCTTGCTTTGGGCATCATACACTTCCAGTCCTTGTGTTTCCAGCATGAACAGCTCCTCTGCCATTGGCTTTGCCAATTCTAAAGCACTCAAATTGTCTGAACAGCACAAAAAGTGTACATTATCAGTTTTCAAACGTTCGCAAACCAGGAAATTTCAAGTACCATGAAATAAACTTATGCCACTTTTTAGATTTATTGCCACTGGTATCATCCGCAAACAATACAAAAGGTAATATATAGACAGGTTTCCCCAATGATTTGGCTTTCATAGGATGGGGTGCATGATACATTTCTAATTCCTACAAGGAACATAGAGCATATGAATGGAAATAACATTGCTTTGATAAATTTCATACCTCATGACTGAATCTACTGAAACTTGCTGGAGGCATCCACTTAATTATAGAATTTGGGAATGTAACACACCCACTGATGCTAGATACCGGGATGACAATGTTCTCATAAAGTATTAAGGTGTCCCTGTCTAGATGAACAATAGCTGTGTCTGGTACCAAATATTTAAACTGTACAAGATTCACAAGTACTTCCAGTTGAGCATACACCTGAGTTGTGTAATCCTGCTGAAATGCACTATTATTAAGTATTAACATTTTAAACATTACATACCTGATGGAAAAATTTCACTACAACTCCCTTAACTGTGCCAACCATAGGATGCTTAAATTCCACACAGTCTCGTACAAAAACAGCTGATCCATTTATTAAAGGTGCCATCGGTGGAGCAAATCTTGAATCTGTGCACCATCGATTTGCATGATACATCTCACTATTAAGGCCAACATATACTGAAACCTTGTAAAATAGGAATATAGATATGCATACGTGTATTCAGCATGTCCAATCACAGGATAGCGAACTAAAGACCCCGCTATGTCATCACGTCCCATGATCTGTTGAATAACAGTAGATATGGGTATTCTATAAAATGGGACACCATCACCACTTTCATGCTGTAAAATGAAGCACATGATTATAAGCTAACAAGAACAAGATACACATGCACACTTACTCGAACAGGTGGTTTCATATCAGGCAACTTAAATGACTTGATACTGGCTAAACTTGGAACCCTTAGACCCATTTGACCCAGAATGTACCAAATCAACAACAAGTTCTTTTCACCCTGCCAAAGCACAATGTAAACATATCACTTAACCACCTGCCAAAATGTAAGCAAGTTCTTGTCACCCTGCCAAAGCATAACATACAAACTTACCAGTGGGTGTGGGCTATTAACAAGTATATAAAGGAGAGCAAAAAGTTTTGACGGAAAAGGATAGTAGCTTTCATCATCATACTGGTAGTATGGATCATCATCACCATCCTCTTCCATATCATATTCAGAGTCAGAATTGAACTCCCTTTCATCTCCATCATTGAGATTCCCATCATTGAGCACGCTGCTTTGGAAAAAGTCTTCAGCAATCGTTGACTCGTCGACAATGTTGTCCACGTGTATCTAAAACACGGTCATCAATTGATTCCAAGCAAAAGAAGAGCTAAAGTCTTACCTCCTCACTTTCATAAGACTGTAAGTTCTCATTGGTACCACGAAGTGAACTGAGATTCTCAACGAACGAAATATGCGACTCGCTAGTCAAGTGCTGAAATAACTTTGACTGGTGTCTGTACGCTTTGCGACATGGAGTACATACAAAATCTGTACACAAAGAAGCTGTTCACATCACCCACGATATTAACAGTATCATTACTTGAGCTTGAAAACATTCTTGGCGCGGCGATGTTGAAAAGCAATCATCACGTGATTGTTTTAACCCGCCACGTGCTTTGGAATCATGACCTTTCAGCTGTCAGGGCTACCTCCTAGTCGCAGCGTCGCAAACACTGTCCAGTCATACTCTGCTGCTCTTGATTCGCCTTTATCATCAAGAGCATCTTCTGCCCCACCCGGCCACGCATCACGATCTTCCAGCAATGCCCCACCCGGCCACGCATCACGATCTTCCAGCAATGCCCCACCCGGCCACGCATCAGGATCTTCCAGCAATGCCTCACTCGGCCACGCATCAGGATCTTCCAGCAATGCCTCACTCGGTCACGCATCAGGATCTTCCAGCAATGCCTCACTCGGTCACGCATCAGGATCTTCCAGCAATGCCTCACTCGGTCACGCATCACGATCTTCCAGCAATGCCTCACTCGGTCACGCATCAGGATCTTCCAGTTCTATCAGCAATGCCCACTCCCAGCACATCAATGCAACCCTTGATGCAATCTCCAAATCTGTTAACGAAAACAGTCTGTCATTGCGTACCATACTAGAGGAGCAGAGGCGTCTTTGGGACGCTATTAATGAGTTTGCACAGCGATCATTTTCCATCGAAAGCAGCGCATACAAGGTACACAGTACTATCCATAATCTATTAGCGGATGCTATACGTATTTATTAACGTTCTGTTGTATTTTAGGATGACTTGCTGAAGGCATGTGGGGTCTTATTTTGTAAGACACTTAATCGTATGCCAACTGATTCATCTATAAAGGTAGCATATGCTCTTCTAGTATTGTTAATGATACTCCTGTTCGTACACAGGCAGCTGTTAATTCAGTTCTCAACAAAGCTGTTGAAGAGAAATACAAATATGAGGCAGCTATTTCGTTTTGTAAAAGTAAACTGAGTGAGCTCCGTGCTGAAGAGAGGAGAAGGGTAGGCACTATACATCAATATGTATTAATTGTTTATGATCCACGCATGTAGATCTTTGGACACCATCCATGTCAATCATTTGCTTCAATGAAGGCTGAAGATTTTGTGATAAAGTTCATTCCTGTTCTTAAAGTTGAGTTTCAGTCAATACCAACATATGTTTACCATGTGGCTATACTGGTATGCCATTTCAAGATAATCTTTGTAGTTAAATCTCATGCAGTGTAATTCTTGTTTAGAGACGATATTGTCGAACGGTGGAGGAAAGCAAGACCAAAACCTACAAACGCTTTGGTCAATGGCTCTGTACCAATTACCATCAAGGAAAGCCATCAAGAGAGCAGATAGAGGCTATCTATGAAGAAGAGGAGGCACTGTTGGGACCTCCACCAGAGGAGGGGCTACCATTGGCAGAAGAGCAACCATTTGGAGAGGAACAAGTACCACTACATGGGGAGTGTGATGATGGAACACTGCAGTGACTTTCTTCCTTTATCTCACTTTTTTTTGATCATTCATTTTGCTCGTTATTTGTTTCATGTTTGTTTCATGTTTGTAATTCATTTATTCAAACAATCATTGTATTCAAACATGCTTATTTTTGTACGTATGCTCAATCTTTGATTGCTGTAATCATGATGATAAAAGTTACATATACCATACTCTATGTAACATATCCTTTTTATCATGTATAGCATAATGATAGAGCTAATGTATCATTATGTTCTGTTATCTTTTAACAGACTGTAAAACATTGAATTACATAAAGCAATCATTTTGTAACAGAAAAAGGTATCATTCAGTACCATATATGATTGCGTATCATATGTGTTACATATATGTAGATCATATATGATACAGCTTGATTTTCTAATCATATCTGTTACAGATTGTTAGAATTTGGCTGTGTAGATTGGGATTTTAGATCAAAACTTTTCCCGGAACTCAGTGGGTTCACTTAAATTAATTAAGCTATCGATAGGTATAGCACGTGGAAAGTACGCCCACCGTACTTACAGCTTACGTAATAGTGGGGCTGGGTACGAAACTACCCAAGCATTAGTGATATAGTCTCATAGAGACCATATGTATGACACAAAAACCAGTTTCACTAGGGTGCACGCGTACAGAACATAGTTGTGCAATGTCACACTCATATGTGTGTAATAGGGTGCATGGATGTACAGTAGAGCAGTTTTTCAATGACAATGTTGTTGTGGCTGTGAATTTTATTGTACAGATTGTAGTTAGGTCAGAGCCCTGGTACGTTTACACAGTCCTTATCAGATGCTTACAAGCTTCTCCTAGGACTACTGTACACTGACACACACTGACATCAATATGCACACTGACACACACACATGCACAGGTACACTGAGGACTGATACTGATGTCAGTTTTAAAAATAAAACATCAGCATTTCTTTAATGTTAGGTCCCTCCCACAAATATTGTGCCAGCACACACACACTGACACACATAACACCTGACATGTATACTGATGAACAGTTGACAAAGTAAAAGCTTGTTAGTCCCTCCCACAAGTATTGTGCAGTCGTCACACATACAGACATTACGCACACACACACGCACATGCACACACACACACACACACACACACTCATACACATGTAAATACAAGTCCTAATCTAGTTCATATTTCAGACTTAGTGAAAAGGTATTAAACCAGCTTTCTATAATTTCTATTGAATTTTATGTTCTGTTTCACACAGGTATTGTATCTGATGGATAGATGTAATGTCAGTGATGAATTTTGCAATGAGCTGTAAATGATTTCTACCTGCAACACCACAGTCCTATCAAGTAAAGTGCAAATACAGCAAAACAAACCCTAATACCAGAATTCACTGTGTACACACACTACATCATGATGTAGTTGAAATGTTGCTCAAAGCTGCTCTATTTCATTACATTACCTCTCCTTTAAGGAACCATGTACAGTATACGGCTGTTTTATGCACTGCAACATTAGACAGATTAGTTTAATTCTTTGTTCACACTACTATCAAGAGCAAATGTACATGCTGAGGGTTCAATCAATGGAGGTGAAAGGCAAACTCTTACTAGCTAGGGGTGCTGTTAGAAAACATAGATACATGCCGCTGGTGAAGTAAATTTTGCTAACATCACTTGAAATAACCTCACTCTCATACTTGCACTACCAACTTGAACATACACTGAATTGGTCAAGGGCTTCCAAAAAAATGCACACTCAGTGAATTATTCATTTACATTTATACAGTACAACCTATCCTAGTTGTAACACAACCACCACTTATGAAGCATTATATCTGAGTGAGTTCAACAAATAAGTGTGAAGCATGAAACATGAAGGATAGTGCCCTATACATGTATATTATCACATGATGTGATAAACTTAGGAGGGAGAAGGAAAGGTGGAGCAAATCCAGGTCATGTTTGATTATGTATTGACCAACTCGTAGATGTATTCATTCTTGTCAGTTGTCATGTGCAAATTGCAAATTAAGCACCCACCCGCTCACTAGCTTAAAATCTAACTCTATGCACCTTTCTTCAATGTTAAACAAGCTAGGTCTGTACAAAAATGTACACCAAAATGCAACATCATCTATCCTAACTATATTCTATCCATTACAAATTGCAAAGTGGAAATATACAAATCAATGCCATGATTTGGGCTTCGATCAAGAGGATAAATAGTATCCAGTAGTTCTTGGTATTGAAGATCAGACAAAGGAGAAGAAACAGGAGGTACTGTGACACATTCTTCATCTGAGAGCGGAAGAGGACCTGCCCAATCAACTCCATACATGTACAATTCCTCCTGATAAGATAAAATAGAATTACAAAAGCGTTTAAATAATAATAAGCTCAGTTACCTCAGACATGGTTTCCATGCTAGATGCAGTTAAGGTTCCACTGATCCACAACTGATATGGTGAGAGGTTTCCTTCAGAGCTTAATGGATGTTGATTCCATGCTGCTTTAAATCCTTCCAAACTTCTATTTATGCGACTCAAAAATATGTAGTGTAAGCAGAAAAGGTGAATATCATTGTCACAGTCAAGTAGTTCCTCATCTTCCATTGCATAGAAAATATTGTAGTACAAAGTAGTACAACGTGCAAAAACATCACGCCACAATCTTTCAATACGCTGATTGTGTACGCTTCGACCTGTGATAAAACTTCCCCTTCCTGGTCCTCGCAGTGGATGTTCCAACATAAGACGTGCTACTTCCCGATTTTCTCCACCTCTGTCCGAGCGGACCCTACTGGGCAGTCCAAGTTCCATAACACAATCCACAAACAGCTTTAAAACTGTTTCTGCACGATTGTTATCTGAGCACTGCAAATATACAATTCTTCGGCTATAGCCATCGACTGCACCATGTATTACAAAACGCCACCTATAAATATGTTCAAATGAAGAGGGCATCAAGTGGTACCTAGGCCATACATGTACACAACCACTAAACACAGGCAGTGAGTTCATGTTCATGTATTTCATTTAGTGGAGCCATTCCACTACACGGCATTGCATTATTTGATGCAGTCACAAATGCATGTGATTATAAAAATATTGCATGTAATGGTGTGCATTTCAATGTCAAAAAAAAGCATTGCACTTTTTGGTCAGTGTGATAGAACTTTAGATTAGTCACAAATACATCATTACACTCTGCCTTACATTTGATCAAACATCAATCTGCAAACAGAATGCGTGGGAAACAACAAATAATAAGTAAAACTATGTTTTGCCATAAATAATAACTGTTCATCTTGCACAAACAATTGACTACGCCTGAATTTATAGCACAGGACAATTATACACTAACCTTATTAATTTATGGTTTCCATCAATGTGATACAATGCTCTGGGACCAGCAACACGATATTTACGCCTATTCACAGTTGATAGCTGACGCAATAGGCTTCCATTTGGATCCGTCCTTCTTTGTGCCTCTCTAATTCGATACTGTTGAACCCTCAACCCTAAAGCTAAGAGGTGACCATGCATCTGTCGATTACCACAGGTAGGAAAGTCATGCTGTATTCTGCAAACCATGTCATCTAAATGCTCATCCGTTATTTCAGCATACTGGGTAGATATTGACAGTCCAAACTCAGTCATTCGTCTGTGTATCGTTCGTGGTGAAACACCAATGATAGCTGCTATCTGAGGTACTGTAAAGTGGCTTTCAACAAGGCTTTCTAGTTGATCGAAATGAACCAAAAATCTGGGCCTCCCGACACTCCCAGTGACTTCAGTTTGCGGCTGTGCGACAAAATGGCATCCATTAACTTCACGCAACTCTTCCAAGATATTCAATGCCATCCTGATGTATTCTAATCCGGCTTCTCCATCGCTAGTGAGGCCCTGTGTACATTCTCTTACGAGTAACTCACGATACACCTTTTCCAGAGTTACGATGCAACTGTCCAACTCATTTGACGAAAGGCATCTTCCATCATGACCCGCTATCATGCCAGCAACTCTTTGCAGTGATGAAATTACCCATCCAGTTGTTTCGGCAATAGGTTCAACGATACGATCAGACAGAGCGGCTAAAAGATAGTAATTTACAACATAACTACCGTACCCCAAACATTAACGACGACTACAGAAAATTCACAACCAGGCAATGTAGTACATAAGCACGAAGCCATCAAATACTCACTCAGCTAGTTTCTGTACTATATAAAAACATACTCGTTCGGGATTTACATTCGTGTGACGAACAACTAATTTGTTGCAGCTAGATGGCACTAAATATAAAACAGCCGTGAAAGCTTTTTCAGTTCACTGTGTGATCATCTAAGTGGCCTTAGAGTGCAATGCCTAACTGTTCCTGTGACCTGTGTTGATTGACAATGATAGTTTTTCACAGGGGTGTGGTTAGTGTTTCTATTATATTCAGCCAATATAAACAGGTGTGTACTTTTGAGCTGCTGCCTTCAAGTCTGCCATCTGTTTTTGTGCGTATATAACTAGTAAAACTTTTTGCCTCTAAACTTGTTCCATTGCCGTGTAATACATATATTTGCATGCAGGCTGGATGTCCCTTTGACTTCTTAACAATGAGATGCTCACATATGAATGCACAGACTTTTAATTTAGTGTTTTGTCTTTGAAAATGACCCTTTATGAGGTTTGCATCATGCAGTGGTCTTGTACTCTTCATTTGTGGTAATTAAGAAGCTCTGTTGCCAATATGGTCTCTACAATCCTCCCAGTAAATGCATCATCACATCACATGTACACACATCCACACACACACACACACATGCACACACACACACCTGCACACACACACACATGCACACACACACATGCACACACACACACATGCACACACACACATGCACACACACACACACATGCACACACACACACACATGCATACACACAGCTCCATGTCATCAGTAGATGTGCAGCATGCGTGATTCTGTCAAAGTACATGTGATCATGATGGGTCCCAATAATGCTAAAACACATGCACAAATATACATTGTACATGTGACTTGCTAGCTTGTCCAACATGCAGGATTCTCCTTTCTGCTTCCCGACACCGATTTTGAATTCCCAAACGGCACATACTGATATGACTACAATGAATCCAAATGAAAGCTGTTACCAATAAATCAAAATTAATGTTATCATGGCTTTTATTCACATAGTTACATTCAAACTACTAGTTTTGTAATCCTTTTGGTAATTCATATAATTATACACACAAGCACACACCACATATCCACACAGACACACATGTATGCATCAATATATTACCTAATATATAATATAATACGAATAATAATAATAATAATAATAATAATAATAATAATAATAGTAAGGGCTAATGTGAGGGCTATAATGTCCCGATATTGCCCTCTAAATTCTTTCTGAGGTGTTATTTAGCTTTGGTCATGTTCTTGTGTATTTTGTTTGTCAATATTGTTGTGTAATAATAATAATGATAATAATAATAATAAATAATAATAATTTAGTTAATGTAGTAATCTATTGGAGGACGTCTTTCCTGATGGCTGGACAATGCGTTCGGGTGACAGAGCTGGAGGCTTGACCCCGGGAGTGGCCGCGAAAAGGGAGGAAACTCTACCGACTAGGGCCGCGCAAGGGGATCAGGATCTCAAGGCTGCCTCTGAAGAAGACCAAGTGTATCTTTTAAAAAAAACCCACTGAAGTCGGACGGGGCTAGACCTGGGTGCATTGTTGGGACATCTTGGGGGACGGCTTTTATTTGAGTGCATCGTGTACGTACATGCTAGGCTAGTGTAATAGATACATGTAAATAGATCTACGAAACAAGTAATCAAACAACAAATAAAATGATTCACAAACAAACGATTACAGACAAAGTTCATCCACCTGCTGCACAAGGTGGGAGTAAGAACTGCTCAGAATGGCACGAGCATTAGCTCTAATTAGTGAGTGGCTGAGGCGACCAAAGAGGTCAGTGAATGCCATAGATTTTGAGGTATTCCCACGAATGGCTAAACGAGTGGCTACTTGTGAGAAGGCCTTTAAAGCCTCTGGACCCCATGCACCATAACACTCTACCGCCAGCGGAATACATTTCCAACCTAGTTCAGCACATTTAGGGTCATTTTTAGTGCATGTGCTTCCTGAGCTCAGCTGCTCTTGCCGCAGCACCTGAGTACATGCCCGCTTCCGTAATGGTACTAGAATTGAGCGGAGATGCAACAGTGACATTGAAGGCTGCTGAGATGCCGTTGTCCCAATTGGTGACTAAAATGTCTGCTGGACGGGTCCTTGCACTCTCATGACCCCAGCCACTACCAACTTCAAGATGTGATGACATACGGAAGGTATTGAAAAGCACATTACGTAACGCATTATGCCTTAAAGTGACATCGCCGCCTCTCTTGCAGGTTACACAATGATACCTCAAAGGGTCAATGAATTACCTGGACAAAGAGGGCAAGCCATTATATCACCATCTAAACCCATTAATCCCAAACCACCATTTTATTGCCGTATTAAACTCTTGTGGTTCCATGCAAGTGCAGACCGAGGCTGATTGATGGAACTACAGAGATCCATGCATGCTGAAGCATGAGGGGAGGAGATGGATAATAACTGTGCCCTGTCTGCTGTGGAACTTGTGCTAAGGAGTGAGTTGAATTGTAATGCTTCAATAGAATCTGATAGTTTCTTTTGGTTTGGACATCCTTCAGTGAGGTGATTGATAAGGTGTCACAATCTGCAACACAACTATTATAGTGAGAGATGGCTTTATCCAAATGTGGTGTAGTTTGCACACTTCCAGATGTGCTAAAGGATGCTATATAGGCTGCTGAAGAGTGATCAACTAGTGAGCGAAGCCCCAATCCTCCTCTTCGCAAACTCATGGTAGCTTGCTTCCAAGCAGTATCAGAGACATCAACGCCATCAGAAATGTAAATATAATAATATAAAATCATACTTAATTGTAAATAATTTTTATTACTTACAACACTGAGGTTGGAACCAAAATGAGTTCATTAACACCAGTAATATGTCCGGCAAAGATTCCATTTCTTGTGTGCATATGTGTGTCATGTGGGGCTTGTAGATACTCATGCATAGCAGTTAAAAATTAATTGGTTAGTTATACGTACATGTTTCTGGTGCTTAGGTGACACAATTGCCTGCATTATTGTTTTCCTGACATGCTTAAACATGGTCTATAGAATTACTTTCATTATTTCCAGTTGTAGCCACCATGGCCATACTCAATACCAACAATTTGGAAGGGAGTGTTATGGAAGAGGGTACTTCAATCTTCATTTTATGAATGCAATAAAAAATAAACAAATGTTTTCTAGTACAGTGTGAAGCGTACATGGCGAACTTGTTTGCCACTGCTGGAAGGTCCAGCTTACCAGTGTGTTCATGTGTATGCGTAAAATCATGCACCAGTTTAACTGAGTCTGATGCATGATATTCCTCAGCAATGTCTTCAAGCATCTAAGTGCACCAAATTTATGCATTCATTGCTGCCATCACAAGAATAAATTTTCCAGCTTCATGTCTCTGTGAATAGCTGACATTGAGCATAATAGATTTTTGACAAAATTGGATAATGCACTATTTACTCCAGCTAGATCCCTAAAAACACATCTAAATTTCAATACAATTCAGCATTTACAGGTAGGACCACTATGGGGCTGCATGCCTAACTTCATTAAAAGTATTAATCAATGGCTTTGTATTACAATAGTATGTAACTTCAACTGAATTTTGAGCCTGGCTCAGAATCCAATATACCCTTGTAGGCAGTTTCAGTGGTGTGAATTAAATCTGTAATTTGAACTCTGCTATGTTGCTGTATTGTTTCAACCATTTGCCAGAAAGAGGTGCTGGCTTTGTATTGGTTGCAACTACTGTGTCACGATTTATGGCATATGTGGTCAAACTAACAGTGATTCAATGTTACCCTTGGTACCAGATCAGTTTAGCAGTGAAGGCCAACCACAGCCCATAACCTCATATTCAGTGGTAGTGGCCATTCTGCTTGCACACAAGATTTGGTCCAGACTGGCTTGACAAGGTTAGGGAATAGAATGAGTAAAGTGTGCTGCAACCTCTGTCATGTTCTGATCAGTTGCTGCCTAGCCACTCACTTAGTTACACAGTTACATATGGGGGAAGGCCTCATTTGACTGAGGTTGTCAAAAAGAAAAGAAAAAGCATTCGTGCAGAATTTAGAACTGTTACACTCCTGGTGCATATAGATATGTGCATGTGGGTGTATAGGGGTGTGTGTGGGAAATACATGCACACACACACACACACACACACACACACACACACACACACACACAATGCATGCAGAGTGTTGTATACTTTAGTGAGGGATAGATGTAATCATCTTAAACCTGGGGCACGGTTTTAATTGGGTGGCCCTCATCAATAAACCAACCTGGATGAAAGTTGTAGGTGGTGGGTGAGTCAGCAAAACTCAGGTCATATACATGCAGAGATAATATAATCTCTGGGTCATCATAATAATGAATTACATGTAGTCCCTATTCCAAGAACATTGGTAGTCATCAGAAGATGTGAACATTGCTTCTGCCCTAAACAATCCACTCAAAAATCCATACTTTGTTTGTGCTTGTGGTGTGTAAGTATTCATGTATCTGGTACAATACCTGCATGCATTCGATACTTCTGACGGGACTTCAACATGGTCTAGAACGACTACTACAGATGCAGCCAGTCCAGACCAGTCTACCTACAGTGCACAACGGTATACGGTGACGTGTCTATCCTATATCAGCATCAGTAGGGCTCAAGGCCGTCTAGGGCTTAGGGTTTTAGGAGCACGAAGGCGCCTAGCCTACGCAGAGCCAGCGATAGAGGAGGTAAGCCGGGTTACCTGTATTGTGGCGTGTTTTGGGTTTTTTTTTCACCCCGGGCCTCATGCACTACGGCTTTCACCGGTCCAGCGCCTAGGACCTCAAATCTCACCCGTCTCGAAGAAAAAGGTTTTAGCAGTCAACGTTTGGCACCGTATCAATACTCCTGGAATGCGGGCGTAGAGGTTCGAAAGGCGGTCGTGCTAGTAAAAGTTAACGCTGACATGCAACGCTAGCTCTAAAGATTGGAATGGGTAATAGCTGATGATCCGAACCGGGACTATCTTTCCCCCACACCCCCCCCCCCCCCCCCCCCTCCAAAAAAAAAAAAAAGACGCGATTTTGGCACGAAACTCACGTGAGCCAGAGTAGCGAGAAAAAAAAAACCCGCCTAAAACCGAAGTGGTACGGCAAATAATTTTGGCAGTGATCACCCGCCATAGTTAACCGTTGGGAAGTTATAGCGATTCACCCGCGATGCATTTTTATAACATTTTATAATATATCCGTGGGGCAATTTTCGCGGAAACTGTCCCATATACAATAGTACTTGAGGCGAGCAGTATGGTTCACAGAGACGACCCAATAGTCGACCGTAAGTTAGCATATCACTATCAGGTAACGATGCATATACATGCACATGCAGGGCTAATAGTGCGATACTGGAGGCAGCAGAAGACAATCCTGGTCATACTCGGCTAATGCACCACGTGGTTGTTGGGTTAGTGTGTATGCTGGCTACACTGGCGCAGTAGCAGTAAACTAACGGCATCGCTATACCTTCAGGCTAACATGGCTCAAGAAAAGGCTCGCTGCGCTGGGACTTAAACGGCGCAACGTTGTGGAAACACGCCTTACACTTGTACATCAGGCCATTAAGGTCAGTACTTTTTGCCGGGCTATGCAAATACAGAGTGGCGTGACGTCTCCACGTGGGGGGCATAGAATGAACTTCAAACGTCCAACTGCTGCCTCGGATACCGGGCAATGTGGAGATTGCTACAATTGAAGTACCGGTACACCATTAAAAGGTAGCCTCATCTTTGGGTGAGGTACACGTGATCCTCCTTGACATACATCACTCATCTAGATCCACTGTGATGATGCTACTGGCAGTACAGTAATGGATCCTATTGCTTCACGACTACGTAAAGTTAAACGACTTACAAGGAGAACATATGTGAACATGGCAAGCGACCAGCCCCATGTGTGCAGCTACCTATACCTTGAACTTAGTGTTTCATTTCAGGGTCCAAACTGGTGTTGGCACATCGATGGGTATGACAAGCTCAAACCGTTTGGCTTCCCCATTCATGCTTGTATTGATGGGTAAGTAGTCTCTGTATCTTGTTTCATAATTTTCATGGTAGCATCTATGCAGGATGTGTTTGAGTATTCAGTTTTTGTGTTTTGTATTTTATATGTACTGTGTGGTTTGTGTGTGACATATTTCTGTGTGATTTATGCTGTGTTTTGTGTGTCATATGTGCTGTGTTTTTGGGTGATATGTGCTGTGTGTTTGTGTGCTGCTTTGTGCAGTGCTAAAACAACTCACCCTTCCCCCACCTAGGTGTTTGATTGTCTTTTGTGGTCACACCTTTTGACTGTGTGTGTGTGTGTGTCCTCGCATCTGTGCGTTGTTGACTGTATTTGTGTGGCTGTATTGCAGTGTTTGTGTGGTATGAGCATTTGAACTGGTGTGTTTTGTGTGCTTGCATGGTAAAACCAAAATCCGTCCTCAACTGAGGAGGTCCTTAATTTATTGTGTTGATATGTCAGTCTTAAGCAGTGGTTCGTGTCCTCTTGGGCACAGCAAATCGAACACTTCATCTGGAGCTTCCCGCCGGACAAAACTTTTCATGGCAACTATCGTATGCTGTGTCCTTCACACTCTCGTTATCATGATGATGAGGCAAATGGCTATAAGGAACAACACACCTGGTTCTCTGTAACATATGATGCGCTGGATGGAGACATTTAACAACATAATTTAACAGTTGTGTAAAATATGTATACTAGTATGAGATTGTAATTGTAATCTAAAAATGATTTTATAATAATTAAATTGAAATTGTTTCCGCACTGCATGCAAGATGTCGAAGGAGGATTCTCTAGTTAATGATACTGTGTTCCAGGACCAATTGCGTGCAGCCCTCAAAAAGACACTTGCGGGTCGAACGATCATCGTCTCAGACTCATTCGTCTGCATCAGCCAGCAACGAGAGGTCCCCGCGTCACCGACAATCGTCCTCAACTGGATCTGTGCATACTCCGATAGTCACGTAGTCGTGAAGCAATAGGATCCATTACTGTACTGCCAGTAGCATCATCACAGTGGATCTAGATGAGTGATGTATGTCAAGGAGGATCTCGTGTACCTCACCCAAAGATGAGGCTACCTTTTAATGGTGTACCGGTACTTCAATTATAGCAATCTCCACATTGCCCGGTATCCGAGGCAGCAGTTGGACGTTTGAAGTTCATTCTATGCCCCCCACGTGGAGACGTCACGCCACTCTGTATTTGCATAGCCCGGCAAAAAGTACTGACCTTAATGGCCTGATGTACAAGTGTAAGGCGTGTTTCCACAACGTTGCGCCGTTTAAGTCCCAGCGCAGCGAGCCTTTTCTTGAGCCATGTTAGCCTGAAGGTATAGCGATGCCGTTAGTTTACTGCTACTGCGCCAGTGTAGCCAGCATACACACTAACCCAACAACCACGTGGTGCATTAGCCGAGTATGACCAGGATTGTCTTCTGCTGCCTCCAGTATCGCACTATTAGCCCTGCATGTGCATGTATATGCATCGTTACCTGATAGTGATATGCTAACTTACGGTCGACTATTGGGTCGTCTCTGTGAACCATACTGCTCGCCTCAAGTACTATTGTATATCGAATAATAGTATAAAATTACGTGACGTCATGCAAGGTACCACCTATATATCCCATAGTACGTTTGGCTGGTCGGTCGGAGAAACGGTCCGCTGTTCGATCTCAAAAATAGACCGTTGTTCGATCCCAGATATAGACCGTTGTTTGATCCCAAAAATAGATCAATGCTAGTTAGCGCGGTAGCGGAAGTGGATGATCGTTTGATCGCGGAATGGGATTGATCGCAGAATCGGACCGCTGCTCCATTGCTCGAACACGGAATCGGACCGTCGCTATATTGTTCAATCAAAAAACCGCTTGTCGTACAATGTTTGGTCGCGCGACCTCCAGGGCCACCGTATATAATTCCTTCTTCATAACAGGCATTAAAAGGTTGGACTCGCTACTGATTAAAAAGCCTGGACCTATACATACAACATTTGTAAGACTTCACCAATTTACAGTCGGTCGTCACTGAACTATCAACAAAAAGCTGTGCAATAGATTTCGCAAACCAGGTCAGCCATGGGCATGTAAGCTGAAAGCGTACATGGAGTTTATTTATTATGACTACATTGATGTAATCTTGACTTATTCATAATATTGCTTTTTTTAATTTCCTATTAATTCAATTCTTCACCAGATCGTTGAATCTTTTCGTTCCAGTAATATGATGTACACGAAGTCTTTGCATAGTCAACTCTTGAATTTTGTGGCCATACCTTAAAACAATCTCGCTTCAATCATTAGATCTTGTCTTTTTCTCCGTATTCTAAGAATCTATTGAATCTAATTGCATAAATCATCTTATGTTCTACTACAACCTTATACATACTGGCGTTAGTAACGGTCTCAGTCTGTCCCCGACGAGTGCATCGCGTCACGTAGGAGACACGTTAGAAGTTATCACGAAACCAATCAGTCAGTTACACAAACCAAAGCATGCACTTTTTCCTGTTAGTCTTCGTACCATGCTTACTTGACATGCTGAAGTTCTGGTTATGAAGAATGAGCGTCGCCAATTAATTAGCGAAGAAAAGTACATGTCCTTACGCACACACAGCACAGCACGTCAACTACATACAAGAAGATAGTCTCATTCTAAACGAACGTCACTCAGCGCAACAGAGCCGTAACAAAGGCCTATGCTATAGTACAAACCTACTGTTCAAACTTTCATAGATATTCGCCACTTTTTATATTTCGAGGAATAGCTATTACATAGCTGGAGAAAACAAAGACGACGCATATTGTTTATACAATTACATAGACATCAATTGTGTACTAATTGAGACGTTATTAGCATTCGAACACAATAATTAGGACAAAATTGTGTAATGTGTACGGAAAAGCTCTTTCATTCAAGTTGAAACGGATGTGTAATTATATAATTGCTGTTCCCATACTAGTTGATTTAGATGAGCACGTTTCAGAGGTTGCAACTGTTTTAGAATTTGTCATAGTCTAAAAAAATAATCAAACAAAAAATAATTCCTGTAGACGCTAATGAGATTTTGTGTTTGAATATTTACAGAATAAACTTACAAATCAACTCAACATCAAACTCGGATACTAAGTGACCTTCTTATGAGACTTCAATGAGAAAAATGTAAAATCTGATGTCTTCCTTAGAATTTTGGATATGGCATCAAACCGACCAAGCAAGGTACTTTTTCTTGTCAGCATGCAGCATGCCACACTCCTTTTGCTTGTCAGCATGCACCAGCCACACTCCTTTTGCTACTCTCCGTCTCACCGAGCTCCATCGTCTATACATAAATTCTGACCTCACCGGCAAATTCCGTCGTATCAAAGTAGCTCACTACCGGCCAACGCAAACAATAATGGCGTCTAAACCACATGCCGTCCTATTCTGTAACAATGCACATCACACATATAACATTTGATATAGGAGACACAAGATAAGCTACAGTACCATTGTTATCTCTGCCCAAAACGAAAAGTAAAGATTGATCACGTGCATATCATGCTGATATAGCTTCCTAATAACGTGGCGACCTGGACCTGTAGTGATAGCCGCCACAAATAGCCTTTCAGGGTTCATCTGCAAGTTTCCTTTTTATCGCAAGAAGAAAAGGCACCATTCTTGGTCAGTTTGATGCTGCACGGAAGCGTTTCGTCTCATACGTACTGTACATCGATTGCGATCTGCGAATGGATCGAGTTGCGATGCATGTTTACTATTTCGTTGGAGGTCGTTGTGTAAAAAGGCATAGCTAAATGGAAAAGGCACGTAGTTGATGTGGGATCGCACGTTGGGTTGGGCTTGACCGAATGTTCAACGACAAAGGTCAGCGAGTTAGATTAAAACAGAGCTCACGTGATTCAGACTCGCGCGAACTCCTTTTATACGCGTATTTTGGCCCGATCGAGGTGCGCAGCTGGGCAACACCCTGCGTCTATTAACGTAGCCTCTCCTCCTTTAAATGTTCATCTCTGGTACAGTATTAAAGATTGCAGAACGATATTCCATATGGAGAAATGGCCCATATATAGGCGGTCATCTTGCTTTATTTTTTCAAATTGAATTTCAAACACGTTTATAATTTACGATACATCGGACTGATTGTGAATCTGTGCATTATAAGATTATAACATGAACCATTCGTAAACTAAAATCAAGACAAAAATTTAATTTCTACCGCGCATAATTTATTCATAAATGAAGTAGTCATTGCGTAATACCTTGCGTCATCTTAGAATAAAATTAGAAAATTATGTCAGGTTAGCGGTTATAAACTTTAATAGCTGTGACGTAACTATCAAGACAATTTGAATTACAATTATAATTGTACCGATACACAAATTAAAATTAACTTATCAGCTGTGCACTGGAGAAGTGGAGCGCATCAATTAGGCACAATGATGCATGCAGGGATCGAACTACGTATGCCCTTCATGCTTTCTTCTTCTGAGATTCAGGTGTTTTGGTGAGTATACTATGTGAATTTAGTACCCCCCCCCTCCCCCCCAAGTGGGCTACATGTACATGTCCATAGCTGTGTCCAGCGGCGTAGTCAGTTACATCGTATACGTGAATATCACAACAGGAGAAGCAGGCATGTTGGGCATGTGTGTGTGTGCATGTGTGTGTGTGCATGTGTGTGTGTGCGTGTGTGATTGTGTGTGCGTGTGTATGTGTGTGTCACTGAGCATATATAATCTATGATACATGTACATGTATGTGTGATGTGATTGTCGTTATGTGATGTCATCCTCTTCCCCCTCCTTCCCCAGTCAGTGGAGAAGAACCATCTGCCCTCATTCAGAACGAAGTCCTTGTACTCAATGATGAAGAAAGAAGAGCTTTGTTGCAGAAAGCAGGCATCTCTTCCACCATAGCTATTGGGGCAGCTGAAGTTTTGATAAAAGCCGGTCTTGTTATTCCCTGGAATAAATTACGACTTCTTAGACGGTATACATACAATAGGCAAAACGTAGCAGCAATCATAAATCACTGCTTTTTTCAGGTGGCTCAAATCTTCAGGCATTTCACTGGCTGGTGAGGAGAGAATGAGAGAAATTTCTAAACAAATCGTTGGTGATAATCTGAAAGGAGAGCTTGCACCTTTTTCCTTTATGCTTCCCTCGGGTGGAGAGGAAATCAAAGGAGCTCCTGTAATATATATTCCAGAGCTGGTTGCAAAGATTGTCCACCTCTTAGAAGAGAATGAGAGGTAATGAGTTTAGACAAGCATACCAACCAACATTTTCACGTGCAACTTTTCATGCAGGACAAGAAGGCTTACCTGGCACGAAGGATTCATACCTGCCAGTGAGGTGTGGATAAAGATAGGAGGGGACAAGGGCGGTGGAACGTTCAAAATGAATTTCCAAATTGTCAATATTGCCACTCCCAATTCTGTCCACAACACATGTGTGTTCTGCTGCTTCGCAGCTGCATGGGGACAGTGTCACCAACCTTCATGCAGCACTAGACTGTTTCAAAGACCAGGTAGAACATCTTAATGGAATGAAATGGAGTTAAGAATTTGTTTAATTATGCTTGTCAATAATAAATCATTGCATAATTGCAGACAGTATACAATCAACATGTTCATATGTGGGGACTTTGAGATTTTGTCCAAAATGTATGGATTATCTGGAGCAAGTGGTAGGTGGGCATTACTATTTTCAGTGTCAGTAACATTATAAACATGCAATAGGATGCTACCCGTGTCCATATTGCATCATCCATAGTGAGATGATGGCTACCCCTTTATCAGTCCGAGGACATGCAGCTCAGAGGACCCTTGAGACTATGCGTGCTGACCATCAGCGCTATGTCTCAGCAGGGAGCATCAAAAGAGATGCACAGAAGTTTTATAACTGCATCTCACCACCTATTTTTGACATCCCAGTTTCACAAGTACATACATGTGTATTATTGAGCACATAACTCACATGCATCACTTAAATAGGTCTGTCCACCTGGCCTCCATATTACATTGGGCATCTTCACCAAAATGTTCAATTTGCTGGAAGCTGTATGCTGTAACCTAGATCTCGAGCTTGCATTGCATGCAACTGATGTTGACTCATCCAGCTTTTCAAAATACAGCTTGGAGCTGCAGAATCTTCCACTGCTCCAAGCTGAGCTTGAAGAAGCCCAGCAAGCACAGGAACATTTTCAGCAAATGTGGTCTTGGTTGGTGGTGCAGAGAGAAATCCACGAGCTGTGAACCTCCTGAAACAAGCTGCAGACAAAAAAAAAAACATGTCAAGGCACTTGTAAGTTCGAATGAGTATAGTAGTAAAGGAATAGAAAAGATTTTTATTCACTCTAGGAAACACAGGTTAGAAAATGCAGAGCAGCAGTGAAGAAGGGGTTTAATGAATAAGAAGGGCCCTTTGTTAAGAGGCTTGATAGTGCTTTGCAGGAAATTGGAGTGCAACGCTAGCAGTATTTGGGGGGTGCATTTATTGGAAATCATGTTCACAAAGCACTAAAGGTATAGTACACACACATGGATATTATATGCATATGACTAATCCAGTAACATTTTCAGTTACCCAACATCCAGAAATTGTGCACATCCATCTCTGAAATGACACTACAGCAACTGCCCCACCGATTGGAAGAAGTAGCAGGCACAGTTCATTACTGCATTTTTCTTATTTGGAAAATGCCACAACATTTGTGATCAAAACGTTATAGAGGAAGCACATGTGCATGCATTAGACAGCATAAGTAACATTTTTGTATTTTATTCACTTCTGACCTTTGATGATGTGCTTTTTGTTCAATTATACAGGCTGTTCATGAGTTTATGGCCTTCTTTCGTGGGACATTTGCAGATGCTGCAACAACAATTAAAATGCATTTGCTGGAAGACCATGCCACACAATGGGCAAATGCCACCCACGTTGGTTTTGGGCTACTAGGTGAACAGGGTGCTGAGTCGATTCATGCAAAATTTAATCGACTAGGCCTGGCATTTGCACCCATAAAAGACAGAGTAAATCAGTTGCAGTGCATAGTAAAAGAACACCTTTTAAGTATAGAGCCACAAATAGTTGCTGCTATTCCTCCACCAACAAAGAGAATAAAGTTAACACAAACCTAGCCCTGCTCATTCTAATCACATGTACATATATGTGCTCCTACACCACCTTTTAAGCTCAATAGCATAGCCATGCAGAAGGCAATCTGGATGTATCTGTTGGCCTCCTTAAAGGGTGGAATAATTTCTGAAACCAAACTTAATAGTTTCAATTCTGTAAATATATACCGCTGTATATACTCGTACATGAATAAAAATGGCCGATTTCAAGAGGTTATAAAACCACTTCAGAAAATTCGTCATCGCTAGTCTTTACCCAAATAAGTAAGGTATTTCTACTTACTTGATTACAAAAGTTGTTTTTTGGTTATACCTTGTGTCCGAGCGTCGGTATAGTTTGTTTTTTGGTTATACCTTGTGTCCGAGCGTCGGTATAGTTTGTTGAATCCACGAGGTCTCCGATCTCCGCAAATGGTACTATTGGCTTTCGAGCGCTACAGCCACGGTTCACATCATAAGGTAACTTGCTTTATACGGTTCAAAGGTACTTGTCACTCATAGGGTGGCGTTAAACTGCTTATTGCATTTTGCGTACTTTGTGTACTTCACATTCTCCTAAGGACATCGGTTGTCCGGTTCGTTGCTGTGGGACCTAGCAACCATTTCAAAATTTCTGGGCGTAGGGCCTAATTTCCACGCGTTCAATGAGAGCAGACTACCGTGTACCCGTTCGAATAATTGAATCCCCTTGGAAGAGTTGGTCTGGGAACGGCAATCGCGACGTTCTGCGCATGCGCAATCGCGACGAAAATGAACGTTAACATCTCTAGACCCCACAGCGGGGAAAAAATTTTTTCTTCAATTTCAGAATTCCAGGTTTCCGAAAAATTAACTCGTTGTCAATATTAACTTTGATTAATTAACCTGTGATTTAATTGCCCGATAATTTCTTCCCGAAAGTGATTTAGTATTATATGAAATTTTTTATAGCTTTCATAAAATAATAACGATTTTCCCTGATTGTGTTTATTCTTAAGGGTCAAAGTGTCGTGGAACCATGTCCAGCAATTTCGGACATCCATACACGTCTGTACATTGAAAACGCATGTAAAGTATTTGATTGTTTTTAAATATTAACGCAGTTTTATTGAATATAAATAATGTATTCTTTTATTTATCGCTTTCATTTTGCGAGCAGGAGAATCGTGCGAGCAGGAGAATCAACAACAAAATTAATTACTTTTGCTATTACGTAACAATGTTATTTTGGTGGGCGCGCCCTTATAGTGCAAATTGGTGCCTGTGTGAGTGGGAGGAGCGTGTCGTTGCTAGTAATGTGCCCTTGGTTGAATATTTCTTTCATCGGCGTGAACGTGCGCTCGGCGTGTATCTACCTATTTTCTACGACTGCGTACGTTAACGGTCCGTTCCTACATCTTGATACCTCATCCCGATATGCGCAATGACACACCACGCGGGCGCGCGCCACATACTCCCAGCTCTTTTTGCTGGGGTGCACATTAGGAAGAATCACTTTAGCTGATGCTGATTAACCGGGTTGGTCTGTACCCATGGCAAGAATGGGTTCAATATCTCTAGCTGCTGTTTAATTGTGTTGTCTGGGTGTGGTGTGTACCCTGGGCAAGATTGGGTTAAATCTATCTACTTGTGTTGCCTGGGTGTGGCCAGTACCCTGGGCAAGAATGGGTTAAATATCTCTAGCTGCTAGTTAGTTGTGTTGTCTGGGTACCCTGGGCAAGACTCCACCTATCTTGTGAAGAAGTATAATATATAATATGTATTTCCACGTATGAACTTAAGTATTACCAATTGTCGTGGCCAATGCTATGACGGGGCGAGCAACATGTCCGGAATACGAACGGGTGTTGCCACAAGAATAAATGCTCTTGAATCTAGAGCACTCTACACTCATTGCTATGGCCATGCCTTAAACTTAGCAGTCCAAGATACTCTAAAAAGCATCAAAGTCATGGAGCAATGTCTAGAAATTGTTCATGAAATCACTAAACTCGTCAAAAAATCACCTAACCGAGATGCAATTTTCAAGCATATTAAGGATGAAATCTCAGGTGATGCCGTTCCTGGAATTCGTTTGTTATGCCCAGCACGTTGGACTGTAAGAGCTGAAGCTTTTTCTTCAATTTCAGAGAACTACAAAGCTCTAGTGTTGTGTTGGGATGCTGCCAGAGAGGCTACAAAGGACAGTGAGGCCAGAGCTAGAATCGTGGGAGTTGCTGCTCAAATGGAAAAATTCGAATTTTTTTTTGCGCTAGAACTGGGAAGAAAAATAAACAATTCAGCTTGTTTTGGCAATATGTTGACGTAAGACGGTCACTTCTTGATGGAGCCATATCCTCTCCCGTCCTTACCAGACATAGAAAGGTTCCCAGACTACGCGGGAAATAGGTGAACTGAAGTGTATCTGAGCAATCAATGAGTACAATTCAAGACTATTATTTTCAAGTCATTGACACTGCAATGGGTACTATTAAAGACCGATTCGATGAGCGAGGTTTCCTCATGTTACAAAAGCTAGAAACCTTGTTAATTTCGCCATCGGCAAGATAGTATGCACGATTTGCGAAGGACATTTCAGTGCTACATGTTTTGTGAATATTCACGTGAAGAAAAGTGATCTATCATGCACGCAAGAGTAAAGTGTATTATGCAGTTCATTGTTCCAAATTGACATGTAAATTATTTGATATATACATGTATGTTTATAATCAGTAATGCTAAATAACAACAATTTCACATGTGGCATTACATGTGCATGTAATCAGTACAATAAGAGGAGATAGTTTTTAATGCAAGGACAATCATTCGTCACATGAGTATAGCACTCCTATAAAACCTCACGTGAAGAAAAATTCTTCAAACCTTTGCATGGGGAATAGCACTCCTATGAAACCTTCACGGGAAGAAAAATTCTTCATAAATCTTTGCATGGGGTATAGCACTCCTATGAAACCTTCACGTGAAGAAAAATTCTTCACAAACCTTTGCATGGGGTATAGCACTCCTATAAAACCTTCAGGTGAAGAAAAGTTCTTCACAATGTTTCAGTTACATGGCTGCTATAAAGCCAGGGCTGTCGGCCTGTCGGGCCGGACTACTCCCACCCTTTGCACCAGCATGTGTATCTTTCCATCTCTTGACACAAGACAGGTGTAGTATACAGTAGTAATATACAGATGTTGTATTGATGTAAGCAATACAGTGCATATCTATGCGAGTACTTAATATTATACATGTACCAGTATGTTCAATATACAGTGCACGACTGTAGATCATTAAAATTAACGTAAATAGATGTAAGACTCTGTAAACCAACTTGACTCAGTTACTCAGTTTCAAGTGAATACAATCAATTAGTGCAACTTGATTCACACCATCACTATGACAACACAACTAATCATGTTTCCAGCTGTTGGACCAAAGATGAGCGTAACTCCTTAAAGGATACTGCCTCCATTTAGGTGGTCTCACGTGCGACGCCTTTAACCCCAACAAAACTTGATTCAGATGAGGGTCATGTTCTTGTGCATAACGAAGGCCTAGGGCTGCAATGTCTACTTCAGTTCTCACTGCTGATACCACGTCAGATGGTTGGTAAGTTGGACGTCTTGAAAGAGCATCAGCATTGCTATTACTGCTACCCTTTTTGTATTCAATGTGGAAGTCGTACTCTTGCAATGCCAATGCCCACCGACATAGAAGACCCTCAATTTTCTGAGCAGATAACCACTGTAACGGTGCATGATCAGTCACAACAGTGAAAGGTCTCCCTAGCAGATAATGGCGGAACTGCTTAGTTGCATAAACGATTGCCAAACACTCGTTTTGGATGACGCTGTAATTCTTCTCAGACTTTGAAAGGGTACGACTAGCATATGCAACAACACGCCCCTCCTGCTCTAACACAGCACCTATTCCAGTGTTGCTAGCGTCGGTAGCCAGAACAAATTGACCAGCTCCAGAGCCAAACTTGGGGTATGCCAAGATGGGTGCCTGAGTTAACTGTTTCTTCAAGGCATTGAAAGATGCGTCACATTCTGGAGTCCAGCTGTACATTGTACCCTTCTCTGTCAGCTGATGCAGGGGAGCCGCAATGTTTGCAAAATTCAGCACGTATACCGGCGATAATACGATGCAAGTTCCAGAAACTGACGTACTTCTGTAGCATCCGAAAGTACTGGCCAGTCCTTCACAGCTTGTACCTTTCGTCTATCTGGAGCCATTCCCTCAGTTGTAAAAACATGTTCCAGATAGTGCACCTTTTTTAGACCTATCTTGCACTTGTGTCCTCGTAAAGTAAGCCCAGCATCCTTAAGACGACTCAGTACTACAGCAAGATGGCCTACATGCTCAGCTTGAGTCTTCGAATGGATGAGAATGTCATCAAGATAAGTTGTGACAAAGCTCACATCACGAAACAACTTATTCATGAGACACTGGAAAGACGCTGGTGCACCTGACAGTCCAAAAGGCATTCTCAGAAAATGGAACAATCCTAGACCTGGTCCAGGACAGAAGGCTGTTTTTTCACAATCACTATGATGCACTGGTAGCTGCCAATACCCAGACTGCAGATCTAACGTGGAAAACATTCCACACCCTGACAATCTATCTTGAACCTCATCTGGAAGTGGCAGAGGTATGCATCTTTCACCGTGTTTTTGTTCAGGGCACGATAATCGACACAGAGTCGAATCTCGCCAGATTTTTTCTTGGTGTACACTGCTGGGGCCATCCACGGACTGCTGCTTTCCTCTATTATGCCTTCAGCTAGCATATCCTTGATGAGCTTGTCCACTTTCTGTCGATACTCTGCTGGAATACGGCGAGGTGGTACCCTGATAGGTGATCCAGAGGTCGGAATGAAATGATGTGTGAGAGTAGTAACCCCTGGAGAATTTCGAAAAAGATCCTTGTATTTCTCAAGAAGCTGCCATAATGTTTTATCTTCCACTTCAGGCAGTGTGACGTCATCTGTTTTCTTGAACTTCAGAATGGCACATTGCTCGATTTGAAGATCCTCATTACCTTCTGGCTCTGCATTTTTAGAGGAAATTGCAGCTGTAGTTGAGGAATACTTCTTCTGTTCCGAACTTGAATTATGTGATGCTGCTTCCTGACTACTATGATGTACTCGAACAGGGCAATAAGAAAAATCCAATGAAAGATGTTGCTGTTGAAGAAAATCAACCCCCACTCTGACTGGTGAGATGAGGCTCTTAACTACCAGAAAACTATGAGACACAGGAGACTCCAGACCATCAAAGCTCACTCTCGCTTCAACTTGCTGAAGGATTGGCAACGCAGCACCCGAAGCTGTGACTAGTTTAATCTTATTTGAGTCGCTCTGCTTCGTAACCTGCACTGGGGTTATTTTCCTAGCTATATCTTGCCTTATCAAAGATACTGACGACCCCGAATCAAGCATGATATATATTGACTTGCACCCCGCATAACTCTCCTTTTAGAATACATGTAGCTAACTTACTCTTCGTGGTAGTTACCATGCATGGTGACGTCAAACGGAGCTACTGGCGACTGGAATGTCCGCCGCTCCGACCTTGAGCGGACACCCCACTGAAGTTTTCCTGGAGACAGTTTTTGGCTATATGTCCTGCACGCCCACAAATAAAACAATTTCTTGACTGAAGTGGTCTGTTTTTCAGAGCGGGACAATTTCGCTTCACGTGTCCTTGCTGACTGCAATGGTATAGCAAGTGACGGAGCGAGGTAACGACTTTTCTCCTCGAAGAGCGGCCACTTGCTCTGCCAGCTCATCAACCTGCTTGCGCAGCTTCAGCTCTACCTCACTGAGTGCTGCTGACACTGTTGCGACGGCCGTAGGACGTTCTTCTTCCAAGGACAGCAACAGCCGCGCGCGTTCAATGGTTTTCTCCAAGTCGTTTACATCTCCATTAGCTCTTAACTACTTACTAACTGCCGTCGGAAGTCCTACCAAAAGTTGATGCAACAATAGCTGGCTCCGAACGTCCGCCGTGACGTCTGGCATTGCGTGCTGAAGAAGCTTCTTGAGGTTGTAGAGGAAAACTGACAAAGATTCTCCCGGTATCAGTTTCCGCTGATGAAACTGTTCAAGCTAGCGTCAAAAATTCGGTTGGCAAAAGACTTTTAACCATTTTTGCTTTGACTTGGTCGTACTCTTTTTGCACATCCTCGTCTAGTGCAAGCCATATTGCCAAAGCTTCACCCTCCAGCAAGGTTGGCAATTTTAACGCTTTCGTCTCTTCGCTCCATATGTACTTCGCCGCGCTGCATATATCAAAACGCTTTAACCACTCAGCCGCATCTCTGGACGAGAAACTCTTTGGCACACTAAAATGATCTGTCGCCATTTCCGCTAAACGAACCGTTCTCTGCTACCAATGTAAGACTCTGTAACCCAACTTGACTCAGTTACTCAGTTTCAAGTGAATACAATCAATCAGTACTGTCACGGAAAAATTTATCCTACCCAAAATTAATCCTAGGATAATTTTTTGCTGCCAAATTTCATCCCATCGGATAATAATTTTCTGCCAAAATTTATCCTAGGATAAATTTTGGCTGCCAAAATTTATCCTACTCTGCCAAAAAATATCCTATGTAATTTTTACTGCCAAACTGAATCCTACCCTGCCAATGCGTACACAAATCAATTGACAATGAATACAACATGATTGTAATAGCAGTGAAGTTATGCGCCTCCATTTCAACTGGATCTTTTCCTTTCCTTGCAAACTCTGCAGAACCACGCATGTTTTTAGACTAGCTTTTACTGCCTTTTGCGGAATTGATCTCTCACATTCCACGTGATACCACTCGGAACATCCATCACATTGAATCATTAATTTTGAATCTGGTCCTCTGCAATGACAGAATAGATCTATCGTCTCTGATTTGACAAATCTGATACTTTTTTTTTCATATGTACTGGGAAATGGAAGCATCTTTGCACCTTCGAGGCATTCAACCAGATGCTGCCTCATCTTGTGGTTGTCATAGTGAATTGACATCACATCTTGACCATAGCACAGGCTTGTGGCAAAAGCAATGGCATATACACCACAGTCATGCCCATTCATCTGTTTGTCTACATTGGCATGATGAACTGTGATCATAGGCTGACTGCTATGCATTAGAGCGCATATCTGATCTGCAACAGATGCATGGTCAAAGACGGAGTGAAACATGCTACTGTCATAAATGTTGCAATGTGATGGTTGGGCATCCAAGTTAGAAATTGTTACCCAGTGGTTAGTTCCGTTATGCAGGATTTGGACGAAATCCCATTGTACTACATCAAAACTCAGATTTGATCCAAGTGTAGTGTCTGCAGTCCTGGAGTAGAAAAATGCAATTTCAACAATGTTTGGGCTGCATTTCTCATTCTATCATCCAACCACCCTTTTTTGAAAAGAAAAGTTGTTCTGTCTTGCATATTGAGCCGAATGCTTCCTACTTCAACCCATTTTTGATTGATTTTCGCTCCTATTAAAATCTTTTCCTTGCCTGGGATTAAAACTTTCCGCCTTCTCAAGCACATTTGTGTACTTTCTTTGATTGAGCTTGTGCATGCTACAATACAGATTTAGTGATAATGAATGCACCCTCAGTTTTAAATTAAACTCTGCTAATAACATTCTAATGTGATGCATACCTTTTTCTTTTACTTCTTGACAGCATACTTGCTCAGGGATCCCTGTAAAAATATAATATCTTGTGTGCCAATTCAACACCAACAAGATGCTGACTTCTTCTCTCATGTCAAGTATCCACTTGCAGAAATCATCTAATTCAACTGCAGTCATCTTCACATATGATTTTCCATAGAGATGTACAGTATTCATGCTCACTTCACACCTGACTTTACACCAATAATACTCCAATATCTCCATGACTGGAACCATACTATGGTTGGCATACTCATTGCATTTAAATTCATCAAACTGATGGTGAAGTTTTTCATTTATGATTAAGAAATCTCCTCCATAGATTTCTTTCAGAGTTACTTTTTTGTTGTAATGCAAGAAGTCCTCCCACAATGCTACATGTAGATGTATGCATTCTTTTTCAACTACACTTACATCAAAGTCTTCATCTTCATCTGCTGTGTATGCCATCATAAGAGCTCCAGTTCTCCACATACGCATGAGATGAGAAGAATGAAGTTGGTCACTTAAAACTGCTCTATATTCTCTACTTGTTAGAGAACTATCAATCCTATTCATCAGGTCACAGGTATCAGCAGCAATCGATTGCTTGGGGCTGGCTGAGGGAGTCATTTGCATTGGAGATGATGGCTGGGGTAAAACTGACTCTGATAGCTGATTTGGGGATTGGGGTGTGGTGGAGGTGGATGGTGAAGGTTCCCCGGACGAAGATCTTTTATATGGTTTCAAGTGTGCTCCATTAATTCTCTTCACTTTAATACTCTTTCCATCCAAATCTGAAAGAGAATAAAAACCTTTCCCAAGTTCACTTGATACAAGGAGTGGGCCAAGCCATTTATCATCCATTTTCCCGCCTTTACGCTTTTTCTGTCTGAAGTCCTTTCTGAGAACTAGGGCTCCAACCTTCAAGGATAAAATGATACTAATATACATGTTTTTCCTTACCTAAAACTCGCAAGGTCTTGCATGTTTCCTGTCATAAGTCAGTTTCTGCTTAGCCTGTGCTGTTGAAATGTTCTCAATAACTATCTCAAGCATCCTCAATCGATGCTTCTTTAGTTCACTGATAGCTCCAGCCTATAAAATGTTACTTGACTGACTTAAAGTCACCAAAAATTAGATTTACACTTACTTGATCTGATAGCGTCAAATATTCACCCAGTAGCTCACTTCCAGGTTTGAGATATGACAATTCTATGGGGATTACAGCCTTCCGACCAAACATAACCTCAAACGGAGAAAGAAGTGAGGACTCATGAGAACTTGTGTTATATGCAAAAACGCAAGAATCCACATATTCATCCCAAAGCTCTTTCTTTGATTCTGCATACTTCACAATCATTGTCTTCAATGTCTGGTTCCATCTCTCGTCCAATCCATTAGCCTACAGCAGTCATAAAATAACATAGCATGACATTAATAATAGAAATTACATAGTAGCATATATATGCAATAGTGTTTGCAATGCATGGTATGTACAAATCAACAAAACCTTTACACTCTGCAGGAGAAACATACATTATCTTTGGTGGCATATAGGTTCTAATGACAATTGGTGGTGTAAAAAGCAAGGTAACAAGGTCTTATCAGAAGGGAAAATGTAATAGTCCTATATTTAGCAGTCTTGTCTTCATGAACTCTCCCCCCTGATCAGTAGTTAACAAAGTAGGAAATCCCATCCGAAGAAAGATCTGAAAGATGTATGAATGATATGTACTTCATTTTTTAATTTTTTCATATTACTACAGTCATGTACTATCACACTCTGCTCATACACATGTACTCAAGAAAGTCATCATACCCTCACAAGAGCCTGAGCAACTCCACTTGATTCTTTTGTTGGCAAAGGCACAGCTTCCACCCACTTTGTGAAGTAGTCAGATATTGTCATAATAAAACGATTTCTATTTGAGACACAGGAGATATTGGACCAATGAAGTCCATTCCAAGGTGGAACCATGGAGACTGCACTGGTACAGGATGAAGCTCAGGTGTAGCAGTGGTAAGCTTTGAATTCATTTTCTGGCACCGGTCACATGTAGAAACCTGAAGGACCACAAAATACTTAATGGTGAAGCTCATTCAGTAGTATACTTAGTAGCTCACAATATTCTTAACGTCTTCAACTAATCCCTTCCACGTAAATCTTTCTTTAATTCTTGCAATCGTCTTTTTCACACCGACATGACCAGAGGTGGGATCCACGTGGCAAGCCAAAGCAATCTTATGCTGTTCAGTCTGGTTCTGAATGTACTTCACAACCTATAAGCAATATTTTATGACTTAAACTCCAGATTAGCCTACATACTACGCTAGCTGTTTTGCTCGCGAGTACACGTGCATAATACTACCGGATTGCATGCAATACCAGCAACTTACATCGCGTTCTCCTAATCTGTAGTACAGCTCTCCATTTCGCAGCTCGAATTTCTTAGATCTTAACCGAATCTGTCGTTTCATTGATGGCGAGCACTGCTTTGGATACGCGCTGTCTCTTAGGTAGAGATAGACGTGGTCAACTAAATCATCATGCCTTTCCACGGCCGGTGTGTCCTTAGCTTCACTTAGCGTCTCACAGTCCATGCTGCCTTCGCAATGCCAAAAAGAACTTTATGACACCTGTCTACACGTGGCCTGTCTTGCGCAAGCGTTGTAAAGTGTTATACTAGAGGTGGGATAAAAAATGGCAGGGTGGGATAAATTCTTGCAGTGTTGGGCCTTGCAAAAATTTATCCTAGGATAAAATTTAGCGGGGGGATTAAAATTTTCGTGACAGTACAACTTGATTCACACCATCACTATGACAACACAACTAATCATGTTTCCGTATAGATACAATTACATCATATATAAAGACACGATGACATGCATGTTACATAGAGCAGGGAGATAATTGCGGAGCTTATTGCGTTCGAATTGAAGTAGTCATGCATTGTGCATTAGAAGAATTGATGCATCCAGCCGTTCAGTAGGGAAGTAGACGCCATCGTTGACGCTCCTGATCAACTTGGCTCTTGAAAATACACGTTCTGAAGTACTGCTGAATTTTTACTTCCATTCAATTGTAATTGTATATTTCTTCAGTTCTAGAAGGTTTGAGCTGATGATGGAGAAAGAAATGCCGATCGACATAAACTATATATAGAAACAATCAATCAGGCACCCAGACTAGCTACATAAGTATCAGATGGTTTGCCAGTAGAGAGCCACGTGTGTGTGTGTGTGTGTGCATCTGTGTGTGTGCATCTGTGTGTGTGTGTGTGTGTGTGTGTGTGTGTGTGTGTGTGTGTGTGTGTGTGTGTGTGTGTGTATGTGTGTGTGTGTGTGTGTGCGCGCGTTGTGTGTGCGTATGTGTGTGATGTCTACGGGCACGTATGTGTAATCTGCATGATATTTGCATGAACAACAAATATTCAATCGGCCCATGTGTGTGCGCGCGTGTGTCGGTAGTGTGGTAAGACACAAGACGTCGTTGACAGGTGATGCACTCGCGTGTAGGTGGAGCGAAAAAGGTTGAGCACAACGTACTTGATGCATCTATTGCTAAATCCAATTCACTAGTCAGATTTAAACACTCTTGGGTTAACATGTTATGTACAGCTTCGATATCGATTTCAGAAGCTTCGACCGGCTTTATTGCGTCTCTTAAGTACTTCAACTTTTGATGGTCAGTTAGAGACCTTGGCATACGTTGAGTGGCTATAAGCAGCGGCAGCACAATCCTAGCTCCATAGTGAGCAATCAGCCACGTGAATTTCAAATTTTCATCCAAACTTTTCATCGAGTGACTTCTACATTGCCCGAGCTCAGCGCTTGTAAGCTGTTGGTACGCTGCTTTCACCGTGGTAACATCCATTTTGCTACTAGCGCTACGCTCGGCTAGATGATCGAGATCCAGCCCCGGATCCAGGAATTTGTTATGAGGGGGGGGGGGGGGGGGGGGGGGGGGGGGGGGGATTTACCAGAGGGGCGGCAATGCGTTTCAACTGGGGGGGGGGGGGGGGGGGGGTGCGGTCAGCAAGTCAAATGAACCAATTCGTCACTCACATGCACCAGGCCCGGCGCACTCTGTCCAAAGTTGGTGCGGCCAATTATTTAATATTAGTATGGGCGTGGCCGCATGCAAAGCGCGCGGGTTTTCTTTCGAAGTACATGCCCGGCCCATGTTGATGAAATACATGTTTATAAACTATAAAATGCAAAAACAGAATCATATGTAACCGGACAATGCGAACATGGGTGTGGCAAAAGCAAATTAACTGATCAAGATTCAAGCTCTTTAAGTATTAGGGGACTTTCGGTATCATTATCAAGGATTGCCAAATACCTTTGTCCTATGCTGCGAACTGCTAACAAATTCATCTGCGATGTTCTCTAGCTTGATGGTGTCAATGAGAGCTTTGTGAACCTGTAACACTATTAGGGGATCTTACCTGGCTCATTGTGCTGCGTCGATAGCTTTTAATCCTACGGAGCACGCTAAATGTACTTTCGGAAGTTGCATTTGTAGCAGTCATAACTAGCAATTCGCTTCATTACTGTACAAACCTCAGACAGAAGTTGTATTTGAGGTGCTGTTAAAGTGCAAGATAAAGTGTACTTTATAATGTCCAAAATTGTCGGCGGAATTTGAACTGTTGAATAGAAGTTTAGAAATTCCGTGCAAAAAAATAGACAACTGATAGCGTAATAGCTCTGGATGGAGGTCATCTTTAATGACTTCATAAAATGCGCAGACAAGCTCAATATCTTTCTGGACTTCATCTTTCGTTCTTTAAATCCCTTCACGCAGATGTGGTAGCATGATAAGTCTTTACCTTCATCATAGTGAAGAAATGGCCATGTCTTAAACTTGCAGCCTGAAACGATCGCAAGACAGGATTTTTTTCTCTAAATGAACGCTTAGGGACGTCAAACCCATAGGGTGGTGCGGGATGTCGGGGATCTGTGGCAGATCATTTATTGAGAGCAAAGAGTTGGCCATATTTGCACAGCAGCTAATATCTATGATCGTACGTACGTACACGCGCATAGTGGCGGTGCGCGCGTATCCATACAATGGTTAAAGTACGACTATCAATTAATGGAATAATGTGAGACTAACACGTTCAAATAGTTAATAATTGTGCAGAGGGAATTCATACAATGGTTAAAGAATAAATGCACTATGACATCAGACACGCTCACATATTAGACACGCCCATTTTGGGACCGAAAGTTGGTGCGGCCAAAGCCGTACCAACCGCACCGTGTGCGCCGGGCCTGTGCACGCATTCTCTACTAAAACACAACGAACATCAGGACAAAAGAGTCCACTCCGCTCCTGCCCTGTCGTGCTCCACCGCATTTGTCCATACAACTGGACTTTTAAGTATGACGCAAACGTAATCTGTACATCTTTGTCCGTCGCGTGCGCGTTAGTCGGAGGATGGGGCGGCGGCAATTGCTGCCAGGGGGGCGGCATGTCATACGCGATGGGGGGGGGGGGGGGGGGGGGGGGGGGCAGCCCCCAAGGCTATGTTGGATCCGGGGCTGTCGAGATCGGGGAGTAGTTGTCGAGACCTCTTTTTAGCAGACATTTTTAAGTCCCTGACGTAATCACGTCTAGTGCCCAAGCCGTTGTGTGAAGAAAAAACAAAACATGTAGCACTAAAATGTTCTTCGCAGCATATGAGAAACGCAGCTATACTCCTGCTTCGATCCGCTGTTAACGGCGACCACCTCACAAATCTGCAGTCAATCGTGGATTACCTAAAATCTTTGACACTTGAGCAGCGAGATACTTCTGTGAAGTAATAAAACTTGTGAAATTGATTCTTGTCATGGAAAGGTGTTTTAGCGCACTGCGCCGATTGAAAACTTGGCTCCGCGCTACTGCTGTTCAGCAAAGGATCAATTGGTGCATGTTACTTCACGTGCACAAGGATAGAACAGATCAACTTACACTACCAGATATAGTAAACGAATTCGTGTCTCATAACGCTAGTAGGAAGCATATGTTTTGAACGTTTGCATAGATGTCACCTTGTGTAGTTGTCACCTTGTGTATCATCAGTATTTAGTTGATGGGTTACCCTACCCATCAACTGAATACTGATGCAAAACTGGAAAATACCTTGCAATCTGATTAAACCTTCAGGCTACCATATATGTTTTACCCATCACATTCTCGCATAAATTACAACACACACATCACACATAGCTAGCTACCTCTCTTCCAGCAGTTGTTTGAACAAATACAATATCAATCCTCCAGGGATACTCAAGGCTATTGAACCAACACACACACATCACATACCAACAACTTAAATACGTAATCCTTCGCCATGGTTTGAATGTAATCCCATTCTTGACTTAAATGTACACTCTTACTAGTGTCTGATGCAGTGCCTTTAAAAGAACAAACCCACTTGATATTTGCATGCATGCATCCAGCTACGCAAATTCACATGCCATATTAATCTTCTCAAAACACCTACCATATTGTCACACCCCGCCTGGATATGTAAATAATTTCTGAATAACACTATATTACATCCTACACACCACAACACACACACACACACACACACACACACACACACACACACACACACACACACACACACACACACACACACACACACACACACACACACACACACACACACACACACACACACACACACACACACACACACACACACACACACACACACACACACACACACACACACACACACACACACACACACACACACACACACACACACACACACAAACAACACACAAACACACACATAAACACACACACAAACAAACACACAAACAAACACACACAACACACAAACACGTACAACATACACATACAAACACACAAACACACACACAAGCACACACACACACACAAACAATGGATACTCCAAAACCTCAAGGCTTTCTAATCAACACACATCACATACCAATAACCTAAAGTAATACTTTGCCATAGTTTGAATGTAATTGATTGTAATCCCATTTCTGACTTAAACATACAGTGTCTGATGCAGTGCCTTTAGATGCAAACTACGCATAGCTAATCATCTAGCTCTACCACATTGTCCCACCCCATGCAGAAATAACCTTAAAACATTACATCCTTACAAACACATACACACACAATCACACAAACACAAAAACAAACAACACACAAAAACACAAACAAACACAAAAATGCAAACACACAAGCAACAAACACAACCACACACAAACACACACACATACAAATACACACAAACAAATTCAAATCGCTGTATTTCCTAGCCATCCACCGTATTTCAATTTCACTTAACATAATGATCAAGCTGTTTATCAGATTTTTTCTAGCAGTAGTAAGTTGTCTTCTCGCCAAATATTATGGATGAATCTGCAAAAATACCCATGTATGATACAGCACTACTATATGCTTACTGTGTGCATTCAACCACATTGAGAAGTATAATAACATTATGAGACTAAACAGGTACTTGTACAATGTTATCAAGGTTAGTAATGTTAATTATGTCGTGATTCTAACTGCAACCCATCAATTGAGAGCAGTAATCCTGCCTTTCGCACTACCCCCAGTGTCACACTGTGGACCATAGTGGCGGAATAGCCTGAATCTTATCAGTGATTGCCTGTCTTAGTTTGTCCAATGACATTTGCAACACTTTGATTTTCAGGTAGCCCCAAAGCCAGATGTCCAATAGAGATAGATCAGGACTTCGTGCTGGCCATAGTATGGGTCCCCCTCTGCCCATCCACCTGTCCTCCAGCTTTCCATCCAACCAGGCTCTAACACGGGTTCATAATGAGCTGAGGCTGGAAAACCACAAATTCTTCATCTTCCCCCTTGATAGCTTGCAGGGCTGGCCACACTCTCTGCTGTTGTAGCTGAAGGTACACTTGCCCTGTGACACTTCCATTGATGAAGAAGGGGCCAATGATATGGTCTTTGATCAGCCCAGCCCAGATCATCACACCAGCCTTCTTCTGATTGCTGCATTCCATCAAAGCATGTGGGTTCTGGACTGACCATATTACAGATTATGCCTCTTAGCATGTCCATCCAAGTGGAAGATTGCTTCATCCGTCCACAAGATGTAGGGCAGGTGAAGTGCCTCTCAGCTGCTTCAAGGTAATCGTCTGCCCACTTGACTCCCTTGTCAATGTCACCTGGCAATAGAGCCTGTACTAGAGGCCGTCTATAGGCCTTCATCATCAGGGTCTTTTCTTATGCACAGAGTTGGGGTCTGCTGCATTTTCTGAGCAATGATGCCAACATTCCTTGGCACCTGAACAGTTTTCTTTCTTCCATAGTTTGTTTTCAGCCTATCCTGCACTGTGCCATGCTCTACAAATTTGGGCACCACCCTCAGAATTGTGCTACTGCATAGTGTCCTGTAATTAGGGTACTCCCTCCGGAACAAGCTTACAGTAAGATAGGCATTCTTTCCATTAGAAAAGTACAGCCTCACAATGGCAACTCTTTGTTCAATTGACAGTCTTGGTACTCATGGCATTTTCAAGCATAGTGAAAATGTATACCCCTTAATCTTTTTTAATACTTTTTAGGTACATTTTGATTGGATAACAATCCCTGCATTTGTATTGGACAACTATTCCTGCTTTTCTATTGGTTAACTACTTCTATAGATGCATTTTCATTGGTTGGGAGACAAAAATCCATTCTAAAAGGGATCCTTAATCGCAATCAACATACCAACCATTCCTTCTACATGTACTCTTCTCCAAGGACAAATATGCTCATCGATTATTTGACTTAATACATACTCACAAACAGTACAACAATGCCTTATTTGTTAAACCAGACCAATAGCCTACCAACCAGCACATAAGCAACAGCACACACTATGATCAAGAATTAGCAATATGGTTAAAACAATGATGCAAAGTACACCTTTCTTAAAAAAAAACGTAACATTCCCCAACATCTAAAACCAGCAGGTGTATTTTTGAACATAGATCACCTTAACCTTTCTTTCAAAGAAACAATACACACAGCTAATAGCTCACAGTTTCTATGAGCACACAACCTTATTTTGAATGCAACACAATGGTTTTCATACCTCAAAGCATGCACAATAATTTTATGCAAAGATTCATTTACTGAAAGCACACCTACTGTACCCACATACCCACACATCTTGGTTCACCTATAACCTGGGGCTACATAACGCATTAACTAGCTCTCTTAAAATGCCAGTTTTCCTATGAAAATCTAGCTGACGGTTAAACCATCTGAAACCTAGCTGGAGGCTGGTATGAATCAAAACTGAAATCACATCCTCCCATAACAAAAGGATGCTTTCTGACTCACACATGCACAAAGCACACCGTCATTTAGCCCAAAGGTTTTCCAAGCAAATTCATCAACAACATGCACAAATTTGTTGTGTGTAAATGTATTACTGGATGGTATGAAACTAAGGCCCTTAAAGCAGTAATCTCCAATAATCAAAAGTTCGTACAGATGGAATTTTAGATTTAAATTACTTGAACACACATCATTTAACACAAACACAAGGTTTTTCTAATAACCACCCAGCCTCTTAAAAGCTAAAAGCCTCACAACATCTGACATGCACCACACTTTCATTCGAACTTCTAAAAACTAGGCTTGCAACTGGATACTTTTAGCACTCCCTCAAATCTCTCCTAAAGCTCATACCAAGCAACAGCACATATTATGATCTGGGAACTTCATGTAGCTAACACCTAGGCTCAAAACATGATGCTCTCTTAAGAGGTACAGATGAATTCCTAGACATTTCAAACCTTCTGATTCTACCACTAATTCGGAATTGCTCATAACGTGACGAAATAACACCACCAAGCATCACAAACCCACTTGCAATATTATTCGATACTAAAGTAATTCTTCAAATCACAACTGGTATCTCCTAGACATGACAGCCTAGTATCCATGCTTAAGCAAGAGCACAGAATGTGATCTATAGGACTCATAACTAACCTATCTTAAAAAAAGCACTCTTTTTTGGTGCTTTAAGGATTGTTATCTCTACTCGATCATCTAATGGGTTGCACAATTAGACAGTTAAGCACACCCTGCATGAAGGAACTCTTAAAGCAGAGGGTCTATATCCATAAACAGTAGTTAGTACACATTATGATATAGAAATAGCTATATAAAATCACAACTTGTTGCAAGCAAACCTGTCCTAAAACAGCTGCTTTCAGCGAAAAACCTGAAAGTACAATGACACCGCTCTTAAATCCAAGCATTGTAGCTGGTGGCTTATAGCATTACTGATATGGTACACAAAAGCAGAATCTAAAACATATCATATTGCTACATTTTCAAAGAAAGCATACCTCATTTAACAAAGTGGTTTACATACCTCAACAGTATCCAAAATCATTGGATAAGTATTGAAATCACACACTCACATAACAAGACAAGATAATCTACCCCCGGATGTTGGTCCATTATGACCTGGGAACGTGCAACGAAGATGCATTACCTAGCCCTCTTAAAATGGCAGTAAAACGATAGCTGAATGTTTGACACAATGTTTGAATGTTTGACACAATAAGCACACCATGAATTAAGAAATAGAGTCACTAAAATAAGAGAGCTTTAAAGCAGAGTCTATCCATATACAGCAAAAAAACATTATGATATTGTCAATCGCAACCACAACTTGTGCAAATACAAACCTCTCTTAAATCAGTAATCTTCAAGTTCGTACAGGTGTAATTTGTAGCATTTTCAAGAACACAACACAAAGCTTTTCTAGTTACACATTACGCCTGAGTCTCTTAAAGCAGAGACTACTCTTAAGACCTGGCACCACACGAACATCCAACCATCCAAAACCTAGCTGGAGGCTTGCTACACCACATAAGGCTGATACATAAGCAACAGCACGTACATCATAAACTGGGAACTACATGTAGGTAACAGCAAGGCCCAAAACATGATGCTCTCTTAAGACGTACAGTGATTGTGATCTGCTAAGAAACTCATAGCTTTATGCATTGAAATTAAAGCTCATACTCCCTAACGGCACTATTTCCGTGATATCATCTAAAACATAGCTCGAGGCTTTGCATATCAGCTGATACTCTAAAATGTAAGCATAATAAAAACATCGATGGTCTACACACCGACACATAATTAAGCAACAGCACAAACTATGATCTCAAACTAGAAATAAGGCACCTTTCCACGTAAGTTTAACGTGCGCGTCTCTCACAGAATGGCATTGCATGTCAAATTGGACACAATACTTCTTCATTTCTTTTGAGGTAGTTCTCATGCTGAGGTCAGATTTGTTTACATAAATTACTGCACTAGATGCCTGACTATTTTGCCCAGCTCTACCACAGGTCGGCAGAAGGCCTCCAGTGAATAACCTGGTTGACACCTGCACAATCTATCCCCATACCAAAAGCAATAGTGCATACTACTATGCGAAGAGAGGCAGTTGCACAGGAGAATGATTTTGCAATGCTTTCCTGAACCTCCTTTTGGGTGACACTAGTGTACATGTCCACTAGTCTGAACTTGGACAACATTATAGGCCAGATACCGGCTCAGTAAATTCATGCTTCAGAGTGGAGAGAAAACAGTCATATATTGATGCACAGACTTCACATCGCCGACAGATGATAACTCGGGGCATTTTGGTTCTCTCATTACATAACTTAGCAGCAAGTGGGGCAAACATTCCCTATACAGTTCCTCTTTCTTTCACCCAGTAGGACATATTGGCCTTGTCTGGTGACATGGCAATGATGACAGGATCTTTCATTCCTAGAATCAGAGATAGTATATTATCTCTGCTAGAATGCAATGTATTTTCGTTCTAGTTGTGACTGTAAACAACGACAACAATGGTACCTTCGCTGCCGCGTAGGTGGTCAAACGCAAACGGTAGAACAGCACAAATAAGATACTTTCCACTTCCAGTAGGCAGACTAACAAAGACGTCATTCCCTTGCAAGAATTTCTTTGCAGCGTGCAATTGTTGCTCTCGAAGATCATGGTTTCCTAATCTACGGGCAGCATGCAATATTGACTCCTCTATCGGGCCTTCATCCGACATCGCAAATGCAAATTGCGTTTGAGCATATACCAAGCACATCACGTAAATTACGCACATTACGTAAATCTAAATTTAGACGTAAACTTCCGTCGTCAAAAATCAGGGAGGCTGGAACAAAAATGTTCCTGTCGTAGTGTAAGCGATAAACACTTACGTCATGGTGGGTCTGGGTACGAGACTAGTTCGAGACGTCGGCAACATCCATTTTAATTGTTCGTGCGTTTCGACATATGTAGCCACGCCAACACATTGAACGACGAGACGTCGAAGGCAGCGAAGCTAGCTCGATCCCTACAGAGTACTATTACTAGCATACTGCTAGAAGGTGAAGCGCTCTGGAACTCAGTGGGCCTGGCGAAGCGCTCCAGTTTTCCTGCACGACCTGCAGAAAATGCTGGAGCCATGTCCGAGTTCTACCTTGTTCGTTGCGGGCCTCGACTATCTTCTAGCAACCTTACAAAACGCGATATTGTGAATAAGTTGCCTTGTTTCCTGCAGAGGGCAAAAGACACCCTGCGCGCCAGTGCTATTTGAAGTAGTATTCGTCGCGTCCTTTGGATGGACTGGGCTGGTAGGCCCTACACGGTATTATGTTGGAGGGCATCAGAAGAGATCAGGTGGGCACAGCAGAGGAGATCAGGTGGGCACAGCAGAGGAGATCAGGTGGGCACAGCAGAAGAGATCAGGTGGGCACAGCAAAGGAGATCAGGTGGGCACAGCAAAGGACATCAGGTGGGCACAGCAAAGGAGATCAGGTGGGCACAGCAAAGGACATCAGGTGGGCAAAGCAGAGGAGATCAGGTGGGCACAGCAGAGGAGATCAGGTGGGCACAGCAAAGGACATCAGGTGGGCACAGCAAAGGACATCAGGTGGGCAAAGCAGAGGAGATCAGGTGGGCACAGCAGAGGAGATCAGGTGGGCACAGTAGCAGGATGACACAACCCTGTGCAATGCCCTCCACTAGAGAAATGACCAGTTCTCAGCGGTGGTCAGAAGCATTGCATATCAGACAGGCACAGGCTGGGATACTGAGCTTGTGATTGTAGTGCCAGGAAGTATCTGGAAGGATCTAGGTGCGTGCACATGGTTATGTATATCAATTATAATACAACCATATCAGAAAAAGACCATGCACTGGCAAATTGAGTATAGAAAAATGAGTACAAAAATCACAAACGAGTATAAAAAGATTGCCAAATCAGAAAAGAAATATGCAGGAGATCAAAAATGGATACAAAATGAGTATATAACTGGCAAAGGCAAACCGATCTTAGAAAAAGTTTCACAAATAGTCTTCATACACTGGTTCAATAGGCTGCTGTGGTGACAACATTGGGGGTGGTGATCTTGCAGGCTGTAACTGAGGATATAAGATGGAGTCCTCTTCAGCCAGCATTGTCTGCATTTCTACGCTAGATAGTATCCCCTCATGGAAATGCATCTTCAACCATGTTTGAAACCATTTGTATGTGTTAGTTTGGCTGGTGAGTACACTTCTGCAGTACTTGCACTACATGAAATGTACTCTCATAAAGTAAATAGGTAAAAACGTTTTGGTATACATACCAACACAGCCACATGAAGCTTGTAGTTTGGTATTGCTTCCTTTTCCACTTTTAAAAATGGAAGAAATTTGTCTACAAATTCGTCACACCTCAATACAGCAAAATTTTTGCAGGGTCGCAGTCCAAGAATCTGCAATAATATATCAATAAACACCATTACATATACAGGTAAACATACCCTCCGCCGTTCTTCTGCCCGAAGTTCTGACAAACGTTCCTTCACAAATCTTACAGCTGTGCTTTTTTTGTACTTCTTTTGAGATTCCGACTTCAACACCTTAACCACCAGTACCTATAAATATACACGGGTGTATACTGAATATAGCATACATGCAAATGTTTATACTATTACTGATATCTCTTTCTGATCAGGGAGCCTGTCCATGACTTTGCAGAACAGAAGTCCTGATTCTACTAGCAAGTCATCCTGAATGAAAAGACAGCACAAACATGTGTCACTAGCTGTTGATAATTTTTGTTTGCTTACCTTGAACCAACTCTTCTCGATACAAAATGAGCTCTGCACTAGGTCATTTAATGTAGCTTTGATGTTCTCCTGCTCGGTAAGTACTCTGTTTAGGAGGGTAGAATTGGTACCCATTGTTGTAATGATCGTATCCAACGATGGCTGCAGCTGATGCGGTGGTGGTCTTTGCAATGGTGGTCTTCAGTTGCAGTGATGGTCTTTGCAGTGGTGGTGGTCCTTGCAGTGGTACTTTTTTAAAATAAATAAATAATACTTATCTGCATGTTAGCGATTAAATTTCGTCTGGCCGTGAATTATGATCAATCGACAAATGAAATTGCAGTGACACGATTACAGTACATGAATAAATTAAGGTCCAATCAATAGTATAAATAGCTTGAATGCTATGGACTGTTCAGTGGCATAATGTTCAATGAATCATAACTACAATGAACGAATCGGCGATGTCACCATGCACACTCGGCACAGACTCACAGTGCCGCTTTTCTATCCTTCCTGGACGCAAATGTGGCAATGATTGAATCGTAATCTATTGTCTTTGCTAACTCGGATTCAATGCAAAGCAGGGCTAAGCCTTGTAGTCGTTCCTGAGCCATTGTTGATCTGCTGTATGATTTTATTCGCTTCAATTGACTAAAACTTCTTTCTGCAGATGCCACGGTGACTGGCAAGGTGCAAAATATCCGCAGGCTGATGCAAACGTTAGGGAACAAAGATTCCAGGCGCGCGTCATGCAGCTTGTTCAGCAACTGCAAAGGGGACATCTGTACGTCTCCAAGATTGGCATGTTGCCATCTATTGCAGGATCAGCCTTACTCGCAGACTGCTCACTCGTGTCTGCAGGAGCAGGACAGTTACTTAAGGCCTCGTCGCCTCTATGTACAGTGTCAACGTGAGAAGAAGAACCGCCTGTACATGCACATGTACAAGTATCCAGATCTGTTACCGTCGCTGCCTCAGGCAGAACAGTCCGAGTAGCATCGTCAGTTTGATTTTGGGTAGATGTAACTGATGTACATGTATCCAAGGATGAAGATTCGGATGCTTGAAAGAAAGAATCGAGTTTTGTTAACTTCGCGATCTCAGTTTTAGCAGCAGTAAGTTTCTTTCGTTTTGCAGCACCACTTTCGTATCGACGCATTTTTTCATTTGCTAATAGCACTACACAGCCAATAGTTATTTGTCTGGTACAGGATGTTACTGCTGAACATATATGTAACAGACTTGATGCAAACATGTTACATACATGTTCAGCAGTATCAGATTATAACTTTGCTGTGTATAGGGGCAGGCTTTTGCTTGCTCGTTCACACTTTCATGCTGACCATGCAGGGTGGCCCTGACTGGCATCCCTGACACAGGACTATGCCGGAATTCTATTTATCGCCAAAAACCATTTAAAAGTATAAACTATAATATTTTCATTACAATTTTTTTTTCGCAATTGTGCGTGAAAAGCGCGTCAACATGAAACATGAAAAGGATTTACATTGGCAGTCAGAATTGAAAAATTGTCGAACAAATTTTTTCTTAGGGATCGCGGGGCCCCCCTTTTGCCGCGGGGCCCGGGGTAGCTTACCCCCCTGCCCCCCCTCTCAACGGCACTGTCAGTAACAATGCATGCATGTCTGGCATGCAGGGTATATCGACGTTCAGGGTGTACTTTACTTTACGTACCCCCACACTATTGTGACTCATTAGCGTGCATACACACTTAAGCACACACACATACACACACGCGCACGCACGCACACACACACACACACACACACACACACACACACACACACACACACACACACACACACACACACACACACACACACACACACACACACACACACAAACAAACAAACGTGCACACATTCATAACACAGCCAATATTACCCCCTTCCTTCGCCGTGACTGCAATCGTGTGCTTTTTTTCCCCCGCGATGTAACAGTTGATGATGGGGGTTCAGGGGGATGGAGTTATTTGTACTGAAAGTGAAAAGGGAAAGGGGTTGTTGCGCAAAATCCAGTGACAGGTACAGGTGTATTTTATTTCATTTCAGGTTTACGTTGTGAACCTTGTGGAGAGAGCTTCAAGTATCAGAGTTTTTATAAGCGCCATCTTGATAGCCTTTCTCACAGAGCTTTTGTTGAAGAGGCCCGTTTGTGGGAGCAGTACGACTGTGCAGAAGTTGGATAGTACATTACAAATCTGGTGCATAAGTGTAACAACACATGTAGGACATTTTCACAAGTGATAAGCAGGCTTCACAGGCCGACAAACAGTGCATTGATGAGCAACAGTGGTATGGTGAATTTGAACCAAGTGTCAGTGATGAAGAAGGTGAAAATGATCGGGAAGATTTCACTGATAGTGATAACCCTACTCTTGAGGAGTGTTTTGAATATCTAGAATTAGAATATTCAAGCACTGGCAATTATTCTCCATTTCCCTCAAAGATTTTTGCTTTGCTGTATTTACTAGTACATTCTCCGCATCCAGTTGTAAGTTGCTATCCAAGCATAATAATTTTATTTATCTTCCTTATATTCAAAGGAAGAGAAGACCCTATCATTTGTTTGGTTCATTCTCAAGCAGATGGGGAATTTCAGTCCCTAGTCTTGCCAGTGTCAAAGCATTCAAGTTACCCAATATTGTAACACCTGTTAAAGTAGGTTGCACTGTACATACTAATGACTCAGTCACCGTCTTAAAATACTTCAGCATCTTAGCTCCAATGGATTGCCTTTCTATTCCATTCCATTGCAATCAATAATTGCACAGTGCCTCAGCCGAACAGATGTATCTCATAGTCTCATTCGGTACCAAGTGCAAGGGCAAAACACATACACGTAAGTAAACACATGCATGGTCACTAAACTAGCCATAATGTTATATTTCAGAGAGATGTACCATGGAAGTGTCTGGAACACTGACACTCACTTTCTTGCACCCATGGTTAAACTCTCCAATGGCAAGTCCATCTTTTTGAGGGATTGTGTTTATCTTAATCTTGCTGAGCTGGGATCAGTTGTAGGGGTGGTGGTCAAGTTCTTTCAAGAGGTGATTAATAATTTTTTTCCCACCACACATTTTATGTTTTACTAAATGTATGTACATGTAGGCTTCTTCAAGTTGTTGTGATGTCTTTGCTGAGATTGAGGTTCTCCTAGATCTCAAGCAGTTTCAAATCATGGTACCAACCACTACCATAACCCATTTATCTAGTGACAGTCTCATTATGTATGACACAATAAGTGTCCCAGTGTCCTCTATTGTTGGCCTTGCCCCACCACCTTGTCACATTATTCGCCTTGTATCATCTGGTTCTGGATTTGCCAGAATGGATTTAGAGGTATGTAAAATAAAAAGTACTGAAATGTATTTTGTAATGTTGTCAATTTCTTAAGGAAACTGCTGCTTATTTGGCTCCGCATCATCTAAAATCTAAAGCAGCAGGAAGGAGGGTGGTTATGGTTCCACTTATTCTATTTGCTGACGATACGAGTGGAAACCGTTCCAAAAAGTGGCACAAATTTGAATCATGGTTCTTGTCATTAGCTGGTCTTCCACGGCACCTTAATGCAAGACTGGAGAACATACATTTCGTGAGCTGTTCTGACAGTGTTTCTCCTCTGGATCTTAGTGGTCCTATAGCGTAAGAGCTGGCAACACTGGAGACAGAGGGAACACTTGTATTCGATGCTTATATCCAAGAAGTTGTGCTAGTGATTGCTCCACTAATCGTAATAGTGTGTGACAATTCAAGGGCTTCGGATTTAGTGAATCATCTTGGCAATAAAGCACTAAAGTACTGCTGTATTTGCATGGCAAGTTACTATCATTGCATTCCTCTAACTGCTACCATTGAATGGGGTATTTCATTCTACTTCAGACTACTAGATCTGAAAACCCAGACATTGTGTGCGCACTACGTAGCAAGGAGGAAGCCTTGCAGCAGATGGCAGTGATCAAATCACAGCGTACTGAACAAGAGAAAATTGAGATGAGAAAGTCATTTGGTCTAAGAGAAGATGAGAACCCTCTGCTACATGTATCCATCCCTGCTGACCTCTACCAGTATGTGTAAGGAATTGAGTGTTGACTATACCAATAATTTTAATAATTCCACATATAGGTGCATACCAGTGGAAATCCTTCATACAAAGTTGCTGGGTACATGCAAGCATATCCTACAGAACATAATGCCAGAATTCAGTCCGAAGATAAGGAAAGAAATCCTGGCTCGCATCAAAGCCTTCAACACATCGGATTTCAGTACAAAGTTGTATGGTAATGTATGCCAATACTACAACTCTTTTGTTGGAGGAGATTTTAAAGGGTGGACCCAGATGTGTGCATTCATATTATGGCCCTACCTAAGCGATGGTTATAAGGAAGTTCTACTTGCACATTTAAAGGTATGTATAATTATTATATACGGAATTAATATTATGGTGGATACTTCATTTCTCAGGTTTTTAAGATTGCGTATTGCATTTTCTTCGAACCATCTCTTGCAGAGGAATGGAACAAGGTGTGCATTGAATTTGTTCAAGCTGTAAAGCGAAACATGCCTGCACTGCTGCTAAAACAGAAGACCCATCTTATTCTTCATCTCGTCAGCAGTATGATGAAATTTGGACCCTCTTCATCATTTAGTGCTGAAAGGTATATGATATATTTGTGCATTTTAAATAAACTTAACTTTTTAGGTTTGAGTCTTTTAATTCGCATGTTCGGAATAACAACGTTCATGGAAACAGGCTTGCACCTAGTCCAGACATAGCAAAAAAGTTTTGTGTTTTGCAGCATTTACGCTACTTGTGTCATGGTGAAAGTGAAAGGTATAGTACCGATGATGTTTAAATGTTTAATAACATAAGATCCTAAGGTGTGGAACTGCATGCATTGAGAGACTTGTACTCTTCTGCATTTGACATATTATGCGTGGGATTTCCATGCAAGAACTTCTTGCTGGAAAAGCTATTTACCAACCTGGAACACCAAGAAAGGTACACATGTGTATGCACACATGACACATGTACATATATAACATGTACTCCTTTGTCTAGGCATCAAAGTGCTCATGTCATCTGTCAGAGTTGCTGCTTGTTTCTACTGGAAGACATGCAACCAGTTGTTGCAGTGCGGGATACCGTATAACATTATGCTTGGATCTGTTCGGCTCACTGACCAAGTGATAGAGCACCATGCTATCATGTCACAGCAGAAGTGTTTGGTAAATTCAGGGGACTACTTAGAGCTTGGAACACCACAGTGTGATGTAAGATCTATGCATAATGTTGGCAGTTTCTATTGCCTTATTCTTATTTAATTTTAGATGCTATATGGAATCTTGTTAGCTGTCTTCAAGTTGCAAGATGGAGCTGTGGTGTGCCTTATTCAGGGCTTTCAGAAGCTGCAGTCACAGGATGGTGCAAGGCCCTTTGTGAACGAGTATGATTGTCCCCTGCTGGAGTTGACCAGAACCATTTTCTCCACACCTGGGAGAAACATACTCCGAGCAGTCTCAGTGGTTCATGAATGTGGTGCTATAGCTGTCGCTTTGAGGAAACTCAGACAATTAAGAACGTTGAACGGCAAGAAATTACTCGGACAAAACTTACTTTTGAACATGACTGGAGCAACACTTGTATTCCTACAATGTTTATTGTGTACTTTGATACGTCAAGAGTGGTAAAAATAACCTCTTCCATATAAGGAAAACCACCATATGAATTACGTTATTAGTTCTGTAAACACAATCCATACATGGAAGATAAAGTCTTAGGACGAGGTCGTGAAATAGGTAGTCGGTCGTAGTTTTAGTTGTGAAGGTGAAAAAATTTTGAACAAATGGATACGTCGACGCGACACATACAAAATCATTTAATTTATTGGGCTTATTAAAATTAATATGCATGATTAATAATGTATCAATGAAACACGGCTGTGTGGCCTCATGCATATTGCGGCTAAATAGATGTTTGCGGAATATCTGATCACTTAGCCTCCACAACCACAACATTGTTACAGGATGTAAGCACCGAAAGGTATTGGTACGGTCCTGTTTTCAGGACCGTACCAATACCGTTCGGTGCTTACATCCTGTAACAATGTTTAACTTTTTGGTTGTGTAGCAACTATCATAGCAACCGAATAACAACTTTGTCGCCCACTTTTAAGGGCATCTAACAGAGTTTAAAACATAGCATTCTGCACAACTCACACACTACCAAAGCTAGCTGCACGTATACGCATTTTTAAAAGAATTGCTATTACGTTGCTTGTGCGCACGTGATAAACAATCGTGGTTTTAGAGAATTCGATCGCCGTACCGCTATCAAAGTGATTTGTCTTGGAAGTAACCTGCAGTTTTCCCAAGTATATAATTAATACCTTCCTGTACAGCAATCGTATCATAGTAATTCTGTGAAGGTTTGGTGAACAGAGGGTTTTTTCCTCGCCCGTTGTGCATTTGCAAAGACGTGCGATCGTACGTCAGAAAGTCGGGTTTCTGCACTTCCTATTGTTTCAGAGTAAAAATTACAAGTATGGAACAACATCAAGAGTATCTAAACAGGCTATGTCGAGTTTGTGGACGATATTCAGCCTAGATCTTAACGCAACAGAGCCAAGTGTACAAGTGCTCAGAATATTCATCTGAGCTCAGCAGGGTATTTGAGATCAACATTGCCAATTACCTGGATACTGTCCATCTATCAAATTTTTGCAAGCCATGCCATATTGTTGTACATACATACATGAAAGCCTTAAATGAAGGAAAGGTCTACAAGTACTCAACAGTTATGTTCAGTGGTTGGGGACCACACATGGAAGACAGGTGCTGTACTTGTGAGCATGTGAAATCACTTCAATTGGGTGGAAGGCCAAAGAGGAAAGCTGGATCTGGAAGACCATCAATCAAAGATATCAACACTGTTATCAGCCACCTGGAGTGTATTCCACCTTATCCACTTGTTCCATACACTTCTATTATGCCCACAGCATTGGATAAACAGTTATCAAAGTGAATGCAAAATGTCCATTATGCTTCTTAACTGTCCAGTAGAACTAATCGGAAGTTTCGTTAGAAACTTCCATATAGGATTTGACCCCGACTATGAATATCATTAAAAAAACGCGACCCGTCTGTAACAACACTTCCGACGATCGGATCGTGTAGCTTGTTTTAGCAATCGATCTAGAAGTCAAAAATGAGTAGTTTCGTTTTTGTTTCATGTCGCAGAACCGCGTGGTTGTAGAGAACAAGAGTGTACTGCCCGTTCTCGTACCCAGTCTCGGAACAAGGGGCGGGTCGTCTTCTGCTCCTTCTCCTTCTTGGCAACGCATAACTCGGGACAGGAACACTTTTAAGCGATCAAAATTTCACCACTAGCTTCAGAATCGGATGGAGGACTCGCTTTTATATAAATAATCGATGTTGTACTCTCATACACAATCGACTATCAGCCTATGTCTTGTATAATTAGATTACTTCATAATTACGGTATCTAAAGATGTGTATAAATAGCAAAATAACTAGAGAAGAATTTTTTGGTGATTCAATCGTCGTTTGGTGTGTTACTATTTTGTTAGTGAAGTTGTTTTCTGCCTTCACGTCAAGAAAAGAAACTAGCGAAACAACGTGCGAAATACCTTCAAGTTCGAGACGATGTTTTAGAATCGGCACGGGCATCCTACAAGGCAGACCCTGAAAAGAAACAGACAGCTGAACGTGAGGGATATCATGCAGACCCAGAAAAGATACGGTCAGCTAAACGCGAAAGCTATGAAGCAGACCCAGCAAAGAAACAGACCGAAGAACGCGAGTGGTATCATGCAGACCCAGAAAAGAAACGATCAGCTGAAAGGAAACGTTATTGGGAGGGTCCTGAATGTGCTCGCTTGGCGAAGAGAGTGCGGTACGGGAAGGCTAAGCGTAGTACCGTGCAAAACCAACGAGGCCATCGAAAAAGAACTACCGACAAAGTTATTCAAAGGTATGTAAATGTAGATGTAGTAACCTGCACAGTATCTCAGATATTGAGCAGGGTTTGCATATGACATTAGCTGAAACGTTGCGTCAGCGTTGCCTTGTGTCAGATGCATGGTTTGAATGTTCTAGTGCAACGACGTAGCAAATGTCATATGCAATTGCATGCGCAACTATAGAGCAGAGGGGTTAGAGTTTGGGGTGGGGTATAAAAGGAAATGCTGTCTTGTTGTGCCACGTGGTTGGTGATAATCATCGCTCAGGGCATGTGATTTTTGATATCATCTGTGCATTGAATCCGAATGGCTTCAGTTTACATTGGATTTCATGGCCATAAAAATATTTTAGTGGGATGTAAGAGTATAACTTTCAAGCCTTGGTGTACTGTGTATAGTTTAGCACATACGTAATATTGCATGTACATGTACGCACTTCCTTTTTTCACTGTAGCTACTCTCTGTACGAACCAAAGGATATCGTACTTAGCGAGTATAAGAGTGGCCTTGAAAAGGCTATTCTTAAGAATAGCACTTTACTAGTTCAGTTAAATGATGCCTTTTGCAAGACGCACCCATGGTTAGCACAAAAGGTGTGTACCAGATCTGCACATGCTGCTGTCAGTAAAGTTAGTGCAGATGCAGTGCTTAAAAAGGTACTGAATGTGCGTAGGAAAAAGGCAGGGGAATTTCTAAAGGATGTTTGTGCCATTAATGCAATTAAATTAGAAGATAGTCACCTCCTAGAAGGGGTAAGGTACCATACTGCTGGTTCAGAGCCTTTCTTCTATGATGCCTCTTACAACCACACAAGGCAGCTTGGGGCCATACCTGTAGACCTCAATGGTAGGTGTGTAGTGGCTGAGGAGATAGGAGACCGACATCTTATTCGCATGCGTCCATTAAAATGGAAGTGCACTATTGAGTGTCGGCTGCTTACTAGTGGTGAAATGGAAGCAGTTTTGGGGACAAAGTTGCTATTTCAAAAAAACATGGAGGATCTCAGAGCTGGTCTTGACAACCTGTTATTCAACAGCTAATCAGAGTCCCTAGAAAACCACATACACTGGTTCATTCAACAGGGCAATAGCTGGCTACTGCTGGCAAAGCTGTTATTCAACAGCTCATAAGATGAATGTCCCTGGACCAATGGTGATAACTCAAAGCACTGTGTCCCTGGTAAACCACATGTATGTGAGCACATACCAACTGATGGGGGCAAAGGGTTGTGGTGGGTATGCACATGCAATGCTACCTAGAATTTCTGTTGGATATATGGCCCAGTACAATTTGGCCTATGAGAATAGCAGTTCTAATAACAACTGCTGAAGCTTTTGATAACATTCTATTTGTGTTATTGCATGTGCAAGAAAGAGCATATTATTATGCATGTGTATACACCAGTGATTGGAATGGCTCACAAACAAGCATTCTGGTTGTGCAATGTAATTGGCATCATTTCTAACAATTGTTTCAGATGAGTCTCTAACCACATCAGGAAGGATCTGTAAACTACATCCCAAAGAAGCTTTATGCATCTCCAGAGAAAGAAAGTACTTCATCCATTGTACACTACTTGTAAGTATATTGTGTGTGTGTGATGTGTGTTTGTGTTTGTACAGGGTGTCCCACAATCAAGGAAAATTCCTTTTAAGATCAATACAACTTGCTAATTAACCCTTAATTATCAATTTATGTAATAATACATTGGGAAGAAATTATGACATTGATAAATAATTACCATATTTAACTTGTAATTAACTAAAATCAAAAAATAATAATTAGCTTAAATAAATTAATAATCAATTAGTCACATTAAAAAATCACAAACTTAACTTCTACATTAGTGAATATCCTGCTGGTTATGTTTCATGAAATTTAATTCAGTTAGTTTATTAATAAATTCAAACCAATCATTCAAGATAAAGTGACCATCCATATTCAAGTCACAATAATTAATGTCAATTAATAACATTTTAGTTACTTGGCTAAATGTGTAACCTAAAGTTAATCAACTAATTCCTTTGCTGAGTTATTAATGATCAAACATTTGATTTTCGGGCACTTGATTATGGTTAGTTCTGCATATTTTCATTTATTTCTAGTTATCCATTAATTAAAATTTTTAATTAATATCATCAGCAAATCTTCCTGTATGAACTAGTTATTAATGATCAATACCCACCAATGTAATGATATGTGATGAATTTTTATCGAATTTTCTTTGATTGTGGGACACCCTGTACAAGCACTGCTCTGTGCTGACTGCTGATCTGTGATGATTAGATTAACTGCTATCTCATCATCATTTGTGGTGCAAAGAAGGTGTACATATGGCTTCTGTGAACTCCCAGATTCTACCAAGTGCTTCTGGTGCATTGTAAGAATATTGTGGTGTGTGTGTGTGTGTGTGTGTGTGTGTGTGTGTGTGTGGTGTGTGTGTGTGTGTGTGGTGTGTGTGTGTGATCTTTCTTTGATCTTTAGCAATGCCCATATCCCTTCCAGTTCTCCTGGATATGGCTTCTGTTTACTCTCAATAGATTTTACCAGCTACTGGTGGCCACATGTATGTTGATTTGTCTACTAACGTTCCCCATTATCTCACACTATTTGGCCAAAAAGGTTGTCAAGGATGCTATTGGTTGCCATTTGCTTCTGGACACTCACCTGCACCGCTCTTTCCAAGGATGTTGTTGTATACAAGGACTACTCTGGTGTACAAGGGGTAATCTGTTAGGGTGTGACTATTCCCTCTTTTATGGGATATTCCCACTTCCGTACTGCAAGGTGTTGCTGGCAAAAACGTCAGAGACAATTATTATCCAAACTATTAGTGTGTTGTTTTGTGTGTATGACATTGGTGGCTGAACATTACGAATCAATACGGATCACTTGCGATCAATTACGCATCATGCATTGGAATAATGTGCATGAAAAAAAAAAGAATGAAACAAGTAAATAAAAACCTTCTCTATGAGAAAGTTGGTGGGATATAGGATTTGAAGGCAATGGTGGTGTAAAAAGCAAGGAAACAAGGTTCTGTAATAGTAAGGGAAAATGTCATAGTCCTATATTTAGCCCGTTTGTAGCATATGGGACAGTTCACGAGAAAATTGCACCACTCATATATTATTAAAATGTTATAAAAATGCATCACGTTTGCATCGCTATAACTTCCCAACGATTATCGCTATAAACTTCCCAACGATTAACGCTATCGACATCCTATTTTCACCACTTCATACTACACCATTTCTCTACAGTACAATGCATTTTGGAGTCTTCGACTATATCCGTGCCGACGTTCCTACGTGCGATACCCCCTGGGGTTCAAAACTACCATATCTTCGTGTAGGAGTATAATCAAATCGCTTCAAATTCGGTTTGTAGGTGGAGAGGTCCTATATCTATCTATTTGTTCTGTTCGTTAATTTTTATGCAATCCGTTACGGAGATACAGTTGAACAAACTACGTGCACATTTTCGCGCTCGTTTCGCGCCAATGATTTGGGCAAATTGCGCTCCGCTCAATGTATGGGGAGGCGGGGGGATTATTACATTGGCGCGAATCAAGCGGGAAAACGTGCACGTAGTTTATTCAACTGTATCTCCGTAACAGATGGCATAAAAATTAACGAACAGAACAAATCGATAGGTATAGGACCTCTCTACCTACATACCGAATTTGAAGCGATTTGACCGCTCCTACACGAAGATATGGTAGTTTTGAACCCCAGGGGGTATCGCACGTAGGAACGTCGGCACCGATATAGTCCAAGACTCTAAAATGCATTTTACTGTAGAGAAATGGTGTAGTATGAAGTGGTGAAAATAGGATGTCGATAGCGTTAATCGTTGGGAAGTTATAGCGATGCAAATGTGATGCATTTTTATAACATTTTTATAATATATGAGTGGTGCAATTTTCTCGTGAACTGTCCCATATACTATGTTCGTGTGCTAAATATAGGACTATGACATTTTCCCTTACTATTACAGAACCTTGTTTCCTTGCTTTTTACACCACCATTGCCTTCAAATCCTATATCCCACCAACTTTCTCATAGAGAAGGTTTTTATTTACTTGTTAACTGTGGTGCAGTAGTATGCTTCCAGTGTTGTTGCTTGTGGTTGATAACCTCTGGAACACTTTCATGTCCTTGCTGTTATGAACAACCTCTAAGTGTCTCTATGGTATGGCCAGGCCAGCAAGCAACTTTGTACAGGATGCTATAAGAAAAATAAGTGTGATTTGTATGAATTGTGCATGACCATTGGAGCTTGGTCATTATAAACATGCACCATTTGAATAGTGGCTGTAGTTATTTGCCCATTGAAAGTGCTATTGAAGGAATTCTTCTCCAGCCAGAAAGTGCACCACTATCAAGTATAGAGTCTGCTTTGCAAGCAAATTTAGTTAGGCGTTCCCTTTCTATGAGCCCTGATAAGATGTAATGGTTTTTAAATCTGTAGGAAAGGTATGTTGCAGCAAGGCCAGAGATAAAGCGACGCAAACGAAGTTAACATATGAAGTAGCCGGCACGTTCGTATCAACCGCGCTTCTTGTACCTGATGTTTACGATAATGTAATACAAAGAGAAAAAACCCTCTGAACACATGAATCCTGCCATCAGTATCCAAATTGATTGTATTTTTAAAATTCGTAGTTGTCTTATTCGACAAAACTGCACGCTTCGTAATACAGGATGCACTGTGTAAAAAGGGTTGTTATACAGTACTGTATAACGCGTGTATTCATGTGTTATGCACACGTTATACACGTGTTATCCGCATGTGTATAACTTTGCGTATGGATACTCTATACACAGTTGCGTATAACAACTATAGTATAACACTGTGTATAACTTCTGTATAACATTTAGTATAACAATGAATAAAACAATAGCAAAGAGTATAACACAGTGTATAACATAATTATGAATTTTGAATCAGTCCCTCATTTCCTGCATATCCTCGTTTCCAGGCCTCTTCTATATAGATATAATCTGTTATAAGCGAGTACTTAGAAAGTATATACAGGGAACAAAATAAAAAAATCAACAGAGAACGAGTTCCTTCGGCGATGGTGAAGCATCCATGCAGGTGGAAAGGCCATCAGGAAAGTTCCGAGCGCGGTGGGCCTAATTGTCTCTCCTTCCGTGGCGCCTTGTTTTGCTCTCCCGAGTGTGTCCAAAAACGCGCGTTTAGTTCCTCCGATCTCCTCTTAGCATCGTCCCACTGTCCAGTTCCGACACGTTAAGTATACATCCCTTTCTTGCATGATCTGTTACTTGTGCGGATTGCCGCTCCCATAGCTATAGTGTATTAAACTAAGACTAGATAAACGCACGTACAACATTTTTGAATTCGAGCGCTTACCTAGTTGTGCTCGGATTGCCTGCCCTTCTTTTAAATCGGCTTCATTTGGAATGCGTTTCAGAGTCCGGTTGTAGTTCGCTATGCCAACTACATAGCAAAAATGATAGGACTCACACCTTTAACTGACAACAAGTATACCTTCAACCTCTTCTATGCTGATATCCGAGACATCACTTCAGCGTTATGGACGCTTGAGATTCTGAGAACAAAGAATTCCCGTTACCAATACAAAGCCACACTGCTTACGCTTCTTGAGACTTCAGCTGATTCTCCTCAGTAGGAAGGAAAAAAAAAGAAGCCGATATAACGTTACTGTACCTGCACAGAAAGTGATGTCCTTCTCTGTCGAGTTGATGTTACAGCATCGCTTTGAGACAGTTTTGGTCGCAACCTCTCTTACTAATTGTTATACATATCCGCTACTGAAAATGATTCTCCTGCAGGAGTAGTGCAAACAGCATCGCCATGCTGCCTAGGACCTAAGGTTCGGCGCGGTCTTCTTCGTCGTCATGGTACTAGTATATCAACTGATAGGTTCTGCTGTGACGCGATCATTGCTCAGGGATCTGTTAGAGAAGAAACCTGGGAATTAGCCACTAGTCCCTCAATTTACTTGAAGACCTACGTAAGATACTTCTTCTGGATGATAGGAACGTACGGTTAGTTGCAGTAGATTTCCCGACGATGACACCATACCTGCATGTGGCTTTGAAGAATCTACGCATGCGCGTAACATTCATTTGAAATGGAAGTCTCGTACGCTGTATTTGTTCCAAACTGGGGTTTCAAAAGCAACTTATTACAGACATATGACTTATTTGATGCACATCAGAATACCGGGTCTGGCCACTTGCACGTGTGCATTATTTGTGTCGCAGTCTACTGCCCAATCACTAAGAAGTGTTGTCTCGTGAGAGACTTGGAATTAGACTATTAGTAGCTATAGCACTGCATGTAAACTGCTTGCCAGTTATTCACATACGCTAAATATGAATTGATACATGATTCTATTTGATGCACACCAGCCACCATGACTCTATTAAATGCACACCAGGACTGCCACTTTATTTGATGCAAAAAAATTCAATTCAATACAAACCTGTGTCTGGCCGCTATCCTTATTCTATTTGAAGCACACTGGGTGTGGTCACTAACATGATTCTATCTGATGCACACCAGCACTGCGTGACATAGTATCGTATGCAGTAATATGCAGAGTTTGCCCACGCCATGGTATGCAGATACGTATCCAGACATGCACGTGTGCGGACCGATATACATACTCGTACCAAGATATGTCAATGTCCAGTGCAGTGTGCAGATGGGTATTGTTGGGGCTAAGTATCGGGTGCGTATCGCACCCATATCGCGAGCGGCATTTTAGCCCGTAAATTACGATAGTGCGCAATAAATAGGAATATAGGCCGTTTTAACCACACCCATGAAAACGCATATGAGTGTGGCTACTATAATTACCTCGACCGAGTCGCGTACTATTTCGAACTCCCAGGTAAGTTATTGGATCCCTATAATCATCGTAAACTTCTGATACCTACATCTGTGACTATTTCTAGCGGGTGTAGCCTGTAGGCCTATTTGAGTAATTAATTTTGATATCATTATCTGCGCATGCTCGGTTTTAAGTTTTGCACGTGTTGGTCATTAATGGAGGTGACGACGTACGATCGAGCAAAGGAAACAAAAATAGGCAACTTGGTTGAGTTCCCAACGAAATAGGAGGAAAGGAAAGTTGGACTGCTGGGTTATCTGTGGAGACAGTACTAATGGAGCCGTTCCCAACGAAAGAGAAATTGGATTGTTGATTTTGATCACTATATAGCTGACGAATCAGTGAGGTGCAACTGTGCAAGATAGAGAGTTCCAAAAGTTTCGGACAACGCGGGTGACAGGCGGAGGTTATAAAGGCATACCGAACGGACTTAAGCAGTCTAGGCCTGGTAAGTTGTGCGTGTTTACACTGTACACTATACGGTGTTGCTTATGTCAAACCAGGACAAGTGTGTGATTCAGTGTATGCAGTGAGGCGGCGTTTCAAGTTGTCACAAAGGTTTACATGCTTACGTCATGTTTGTTCTCTTAAGCACAGTGCCGACCAATAGAACGCCATTACGATGAGCATAGTACGTTGTATATGTGCATGTGCATGGATTATGTGCGCGTGCCAATAACTTCAGGGCCAGGAGATATTTAAGCGAGTACATCGAGACTGAAATGGCGGAAGTGACCAACCCCGGCAATGCAAAAGAAGAAACGCAGGTACAGAGTAGGCATGCTATGTCTGACCACAGCTCTTGAGCCGACGCCAGGGTGTACTACGGCCAAATGAAAACGTTTCGCTGCATGGCCAACCAAGGGGATGACGACGATAGCATTGTAAAGCATAAGCTAGCTACCACCGCGGTCAGAGAGTAAGTAAATGCTCAGTTCTTTGTGCATAACCTCTGTAATATTTTAGCGTATGCTTGTAAGGAAACCGTCGACAAGTGCCGCGAGAGTAGTAGAGGCTCATGCTCGCCTTCCAAGAGGCCTCTGCTAGGCGGAGAGTGCCCCTCTATCTACATCAGGAAAATGTGATGGAGACTTTGATCGCCAGCTTGGAACTATACTGTTTATTTTTTGACCAAGTTGTATTTCAGCTGTAATTTGATTAAAGTTTGCCGTTAAATTCTGAATTATTGCTGGCGTGGTTCAGGGTTTAAGCACTAGCCTTCAAGTATGCAGAACAGAAAATGGATTTGAAACGATTCGAATACATGACGTGTACAGAGTCTGCACGCGTTCATCTGAAGTATGCAGACAAGTGATGACGAATATACCGAATCCATATGCAGACCGCGATATCATACGTATAAGCGAAGTGTTCGTTCTGAGACGTATACAGGCGCCGCATTCGTGACGTATGAAAAACTGCCCACGTGTCGAGTGCAGACGAGTATCGATTAGTATGGGTGCAATATACAAGGCTCCATACGGTACACTGTCGCGCCGTGCAGGGATTCCACTACCATGACTTGATTTGTAGTTTTAACTATAGCTATGCTAGTGGCAATCCTGTCACTGTAGCAGTGTGCATCAGATAGAATCATATTAGCAGCCAGACCCAGTGTGCATCAAATAAAATCATGCTATTGGCCAGTCTCTGGTGTGCAGCTGATAGGATTGTGGTATCGACCAGCTGACCCTGGTGAGCATCAATTAGAAACATGTTAGCGACCTGACCCAGCCAGTGTGCATCAAATTGAATCTTATTAACTTTAGTGTAATAGTGTCTTGGTAGCGACCAGATACAATCAGGATAGCCTGACGATTCAAACTGATGCACACAGGTCTGGCGGTGGCCGCTATCCTGATTTCATTTGATGCACATGACTCTATCAGATGCACACCAGGGACTGGTGATAGCATGATGTATAGAAGTGTACTGTGTCATTGCTATAAGTACTCACAAACTTGCTTTTTTATAATGGTCATATGATATGGCCACACCCCTTTATGACATGTATGAATGTACATTAACATAACATGTACATGTATGGAAAAGTTCATATAAATCTCACAAGTGCAGGTTGACAACGTGTACATGTACAGATGTAATAATACAACAAATATAAGTTCACATCAATTCTCCCAGTTTCCATCAACGTAAGGCTTGATCCTAGCAGAATAAAAATATATTAAGACATCACACCATGCAAACATACCATACATACAATTTTGATGAAGACTACAGTATTGAAAATCTGGTTACAAAATTTGTGCATGTGTGTGTAGATGTGTATGCATGTGTAAGTGTACTGCCATCTGTGCACTTATGTGTTTGTGACTTTGTTTAGAAGGACCTAATGTATGTGTGTATGTTGTCATGCACTTGGGGGGGGGGGGGGGGGGGGGGGGGATAGCCCACTGATTGTTAATTCCTCAAGACCCTAGCTTGTAGATGAATGTACGGGAGCTGACAACAGATACAACCCATTAGTACAGTACATGTTGCTTTGATTATTTGACATCATGGACAGGCAACGCTCACACACATACACACTCACACACATAGTGTATAACAGAAATAAATAAGAAATCATAATGTTCTTCTCAACACAACCACTACATGTAAGAGTGCTCAAAAGCCCTAAACAGCTAGGCGCCAAAACATATTACCCCAGCAGCAAAGAGGTCAGGGTCTATCGGCTGTAAAAAAAATTACACAGTGAACTATAAACACTCCAGAGTTGCACCAAAGCAATGACACTTCAGTCAGTGCAAACAGCCTACAGTTAGCCCATCAACACTCCCCATTGGAAAGGATGCCCCAGTTATCAAGACAGTGGCTACGGTAGCTTCATATGGGGTGTGGCAAAGCAGCCATACCCACTAACTGAGCACAGCAACATACGTATGTTCTTCAAGTGTGCGCATGTGTGTGTACACATGTGTGTGTTAGTGTGTTTATGTGTGTGTACTTGTGTGTTATTGTGTGTATGTGTGCTTAAGTGTGTGTTAGGATACTGTTTAGGGAGCTAAACAGAGTTTAACGGGGCTCTAGTAACTCCCTATCAGTATTTGTGGGCAGAGGCTTGCGGTTACTCAGGCTCGTGGCCTTAGGTGGATGGGAGCCTTGTCCTCCCTATTATTGTTACCCTTTGTGCGCCATGGCCGGCTTGTGAGATTATATGCACTCCCCGGCAGCCTCCCAGCACTCCCCAGCAGCCTCCCAGCACTCCCCGGCAGCCTCCCAGCACTCCCCGGCAGCCTCCCAGCACTCCCCGGCAGCCTCCCAGCACATATGTATATGCGTGCATGCATACATGTGTACACATGCACATGCATATAAGTACATGTTTTTGGGCCCTTCCATAATGGCCTTGTCAGGGTCACAGATCAAGACATGCATATTCTAGACTCTCACTGGTTCTATGTTCCTGTTACATTGACCATGTACCCTACATCAGGCTACATGTAGGTAATCTGTGCATCAAGTACGCTGTATCTGTGCTTGACACATGTCCAGATGGTTTAGTATTTAACGTTCCTACTCACCCTAACACCAACTCCATCACCTAGTAATGTCTACTAAACCACATCACACTTATCATGCACACACACACACAGACACATACATTTACACACAAATACACACACATGTACACACACATACACCACTAACACACACGTGTACACACATACACACTAACACACATGTGTACACACACATACACACACTAACACACACGTGTACACACACATACACACTAACACACATGTGTACACACACATACACACACACTAATACACATACACACACATGTGTACATGTGTACACATATACACGTGTACACTAACACATTAATTACCATGCCTACTAACTTTCCCAGGCTAAGTCGGTGTGTAGGTGTACGCACCCAGCCCCTAAGCTCCACAGCTATATGCTTCTGTCAAAACGTGCCCAGTTGACTGATTTGGGGCCAGGGCGAGAACCCCTCTGAGCTGTGATTCTGCCAACCCAGACCTGTTGGCTGTGGGGAACTCCCGTGAGTGACGCTGGTCACCAGTTGGGAGTCCCTGTGGCCAAGCCATGCGTGGCTTGTTAGGTCATTTGGGGGAGACTCAGGGAGGCAGGCACCAGATGGTGGCGTTGGCCACCCACTGAGTGACCTGCATACCAAGCCAGGACGCTGGCCCAGGCTTGGGTCCCCGAGTTAGAAGGTCAAGCCTGGTAGGGACCCACCCCGGCTGTATTTAATATTAATAGGCATGACAGTGATTAAGAAATACACAGAAGGGGTACAATGGTGATGCAGGGGTGGAGGGTGGGTGATGTGAACCAACAAGCTCTCCTGAAGCACCGGGGAGTGCTGGGAGGCTGCCGGGGCATACAATGAACACATGCACCAAATGCACACATACATGTTCTCACTGACACACAGACACACATGCGCGCACCAGCGTGCGTGCACACACACACACACACACACAACACACACCTTATGTGCGAACACACACACCTTATGTGCAAACACAAACATGTACCACCTAGTGCCACTGATATACACTTAGTAGTACTCAACACTGATGCACAACACCTAGCAACACTGATGCACACACACCTCTCAACACTGATGAACACACACCTAGCAACACTGATGTACACACACCAAGCAACTGTGTTGCACACACACCTAGCAACACGGATGCACACACACCTAGCAACATCGATGTACACACACCTAGCAACACTGATGTACACACACCTAGCAACACTGATGCACACACACACACCTAGCAACATCGATGTACACACACCTAGCAACACTGATGTACACATACCATACCTAGCAACACTGATGCACACACACCTAGCAAACACTGATGCACACACACCTAGCAACATCGATGTACACACACCGAACAACACTGATGTACACACACCTAGCAACACTGATGCACACACACCTAGCAACATCGATGTACACACACCTAGCAACACTGATGTACACACACCTAGCAACACTGATGCACAACACCTAGCAACACTGATGCACACACACCTAGCAACACTGATGCACACACACCTAGCAACACTGATGAACACACACCTAGCAACACTGATGTACACACACCAAGCAACTGTGTTGCACACACACCTAGCAACACGGATGCACACACACCTAGCAACATCGATGTACACACACCTAGCAACACTGATGTACACACACCTAGTAACACTGATGCACACACACACCTAGCAACATCGATGTACACACACCTAGCAACACTGATGTACACATACCATACCTAGCAACACTGATGCACACACACCTAGCAAACACTGATGCACACACACCTAGCAACATCGATGTACACACACCGAACAACACTGATGTACACACACCTAGCAACACTGATGCACACACACCTAGCAACATCGATGTACACACACCTAGCAACACTGATGTACACACACCTAGCAACACTGATGCACACACACCTAGCAAACACTGATGTACACACACCTAGCAACATCGATGTACACACACCTTGCAACACTGATGTCACACATCTAGCAACACTGATGAACACACACAAACATAGCAACACTGATGCACACACACAGACATACACACCAAGCAACACTGATGTACACACACCTAGCAACACTGATGCACACACACCTAGCAACAATGATGCACACACACCTAGCAAACACTGATGTACACACCAAGCAACAGTGTTGCACACACACCTTGCAACACTGATACACACACACCTAGCAACACTGATGTACACACACACACACCTAGCAACACTGATGCACACACACCTAGCAAACACTGATGTACACACACCTAGCAACATCGATGTACACACACCTAGCAACACTGATGTACACACATCTAGCAACACTGATGAACACACACAAACATAGCAACACTGATGCACACACACATACATACACACCAAGCAACACTGATGTACACACACCTAGCAACACTGATGCACACACACATAGAAACTACACACTAAGCTACACTGATGTACACACACCAAGCAACACTGATGTACACACACCTAGCAACACTGATGCACACACCTAGCAAACACTGATGTACACACACCAAGCAACAGTGTTGCACACACACCTAGCAACACTGATGTACACACATCTAGCAACACTGATGAACACACACAAACAGAGCAACACTGATGCACACACACAGACATACACACCAAGCAACACTGATGTACACACACCTAGCAACACTGATGCACACATACACATAGAAACTAAACACTAAGCTACACTGATGTACACACACCAAGCAACACTGATGTACACACACCTAGCAACACTGATGAACACACATCTAGAGCAACACTGATGCACACACACCTAGCAAACACTGATGTACACACATCAAGCAACAGTGTTGCACACACACTGAACAACACTGATGCACACACCTAGCAACATCGATGTACACACACCTAGCAACATTGATGTACAGACCCCTAGCAACACTGATGTATACACACCTAGCAACACTGATGCACACACGCAGACATACACACCAAGCAACACTGATGTACACACACCTAGCAACACTGATGCACATACACACACATTAAAACTACACACTAAGCTACACTGATGTACACACACCAAGCAACACTGATGTACACACACATGTACAGATGCACACACACATACACACCAAGCAACACTGATGCACAAACACCAAGCAACACTGATGTAGACAACTTCAACTTGAACACTGATGCACACAGACTAGCAACATTGCACACATATCAGGTGACTATGGACACAGACACAGGCAACAATAGATTAAATTATGCTCTAAATCGAATGGACTTCAGAAAAGCACAAGTACATTGAATCTAGAAAACGGCACACACAAACAACTGACAGGAGCCACAACTGAGTTTTTAACTATTTCACTCTTTCAAAACCACGTAATTATAATCCAAACGTCTACTTACGCGCAACGGAACGAGTTTCACCACTCCAAAGTGTCTTCCAACAGTTCTCAAACTTACATAACAAAAAGTAGAACGCACAAAACACGCACAGGATCGAATGGCCTTGAAGTGCATAAAAAATGACGATTCAAATCGCGCGATCGCAACTAGGAACAATACGATGTTAAAAAGGAAACGAAAGAAAGTAGTTCAACCCCTTACCAAGCGAGAAAAGTAAAGTTGTCCATACAAAAGTAGATTCGTCTGAACGCAGTTCGCGCGTCTTCACTAACGCTTTTTCAAACGCTTGGAGTCCAAATTCTATTCCATCATTACGCGTACAATGATTATTTAGAAAGCAGGCATTAAATTGTTAATAGCTACAATAGCATTAACTTGTGTGCAACGAATTACGCCCTCGCGGATCGGTAGAATGTAATTAGCATAGTTGTACAACATGAGATACTTGTATACAGGCGTGTATAACAACCCTTATTTACACTGTATGGTGTGGAATCCGTGCCAAAAATAGAAATTTTTTATGAGGGTGAAATTTTTCGTGACATACCTCGTTAATCGTGCCAAAATTACCTCGCGGAACTCATGAGGGTGAAATTTTTTATGAGGTACCTCGCGGAACTCGTGAGGGTGAAATTTTTTTATGAGGTACCTCGCGGAACTCGTGAGGGTGAAATTTTTTTATGAGGTACCTCGCGGAACTCGTGAGGGTGAAATTTTTTATGAGGTACCTCGCGGAACTCGTGAGGGTGAAATTTTTTATGAGGTACCTCGCGGAACTCGTGAGGGTGAAATTTTTTATGAGGTACCTCGCGGAACTCGTGAGGGTGAAATTTTTTATGAGGTACCTCGCGGAACTCGTGAGGGTGAAATTTTTTATGAGGTACCTCGCGGAACTCGTGAGAGTGAAATTTTTCATGACGTACCTCGCGGAACTCGTGAGGGTGAAATTTTTCATGACGTACCTCGCGGAACTTGTGAGGGTGTCGCAGAACTCTTAACGGTGAAATTATGTCTGAGGGAATATATTTTCATCACGGTTAATTTAGTTTGCATGACGTTATTTCAGAACTACTTGTAATCACGCAATTTAAACAAGTGACAGTAACTTTGTGTCCAAATCAAGCATTCTAAACCTATCATAAAATGTAAAACGACAGAGTACAGTCACTGGGAAACATAGTGCAGAATTTCTAAATAAATGTCAATTCCATAATTATGACTCGTAGCCATTGGGTCTATCATTAAACACAGGTCTTCAAATTCATCCTCTGTAATGCTTGTTGAAATCGTCGGTACACTGACATCTCCATCTTCCTCCACCTCTGGCAGAGGACCTTCATAATCTATGCCATATAACTGAAAGACAACATTTGTGCACCATTAAAAAATGAATGGTAGGTTAGAGAATATCTTAATATTTATTATACAATACATAAATATAGAAACACCATACGATATATAAATTTCAATAAGTTTCAAATGTATTAAAAAATAAATACATGTATAATCACAAAGTAGAAATGAATATTGAATGAATGTCACAGTGTATTGGGACACTGCCCTCACATATTGCTAGGGCTGCTTTCCTACCATCCAATTAGCATACATAGGGTGAGGTGGCTACGGCGTATGTCATTAGGGGTGCTAAAAAAGTGAGGCTGATGCATAGGTGTTTACTGAGCACTAGAATGTAATTATATTGGAATGTGAAATACCAAGATTAACTTAGTTTTATTGGAATGTTAAATACTGAACAAATAGCTCTCACTGCTTGACAGGCAAATTGTTTTGTACACATTATACATTATGTCTGTATTACTTGACAGCTTCTGTATTATGAGCAAGCACCAGCTGAACAATGCAACTTTTATTACCTCTTAAACAGCTATTACAGCATTACCTCATCAACATCTTCATTTGCCTGTAAAATCCCTTCCATCCACAGCTGCAGAGGGCTTAAGTTGTCTGCTGTACAAATAGAGTGGTTTATCCATGCCCCTGTCCACTGTTCAAGATGGTTATTGATGCGTGGAATATAAACAAAATGGAGGCAGAAGAGGTGAGTCTCATCATCTGGATCCAACACACCTATTGCCTCCATGTACAAGAAAAGGTCATGATAGAATTTTATTACACCAACATAAACATCTCTCCACAACCGTTCTATATGTTGGTTGTGAACACTTTTGCCAACTAGCATTGACCCCCTATTTGGTCCTCGCTGAGGATGGGTCAACATGAACCAAGCAACAACAGTATTCTCTCTGCCCTGGTCTGATCGAATACGTCGTGGTAACCCATAATGTTCTATAGCACTAATGAACAGGTTCAGCACTGTCTGTGACTCATTGTTGGAACTGCAACTGAGAAAAACAGGTATTCGGCTATATCCATCAATGCCACTGAAAAACCAATCGCCACCTATATGTATGCATTTCATAGGTATAAAATCAAATTGAGATTAGTTTTGTGTATATATATTTGGGTCAGTTTCCGAGAAAATGAGCCTTCGCTATATATATATAAAAGTTATAAAAATCATTCACGTTTGAATCGCTATAACTTCCGAACGGTACATGCCATCAACATCCTATTCTCAACACTTTATACCACACCATTTCTCTATGGCAGAATATGTTTTGGGGTCTTGAACTTGCTCCTTGCCAGTATTGCAACGTTCGATACCCCACCGTGTTCAAACCCGCCATAACTTTCTGTAGGAGTAATCAAATCGCTTCAAATTCGGTTTGTAGGTGGAGAGGTCCTATATCTATCTATTTGTTCTGTTCGTTAA